>CM029555.1:6188707-6788707 GCA_017141385.1 Sogatella furcifera | reverse complement strand
TTATGTTAAAATTTTAAAACATGGAGAGTTGACCCTGATAATGTCGTTGACCTGTTGCTTCAGCTAATACATCAGATGAGATGATATAAGAGAAGGCGTATAATTCAAATATCTTAATGATAATAAATACAGTACATACAATACATACAGTATAGCAGGAAAATGATGAAATACTGATTTGGATTATTTAGGGCTGTATTAAAAGGGCCCTTTTATAGAGCCCTAGGATTATTGATAAAATTTGGAACCGGTAAAGGCTTCCAAAACTAGAAGCCTTACTCTTTGAAATATGAGAGATTTGAATTTATTTTAATGTTTTTATTATTGTCTCGATTCTATTGGTGCATAGCTTCCCCTGTTTATCTTTCTGTGTGAATAATCCTGGTATTGTTTGTGGGTCTTTGATACACATGAGAGACTAAAACTAAACTAATCAAATTGAAATCAGTAGTACAATCAACCCAAAAATGTTTTTTATTCCTTAAATTTTTCAAAAATTCAATTTCTACATTAAAATTATGTAAAAGAGAATGCTGAATTTAATGTGATAGATACATTTCAAGTGGATACAGTACAGTAATTTCGAATGCTTTAAATTGAATCAATATTGAAGGATTATCTATGGACTAGATATATATGTATATAATCGAAAAATCATTTTATTCATCTTCTCAGTACCTTTTAAAACTTTCGACTCAGTTCGTCAGTTGCATGACTTCATTGTTGATATGTGTGACTTGTGTTGGATAACATAAAGATATGTGTTGTAGCGCCATACGCTAAATAAATAGAATTATTTTTTATCCATTAATAAAATGTTTCATTAATTCTTCACATTTTTTTCAATTCAATTTCTCTATCACAAATAAAATAACAGAGTACAGAATAAACGTGCGTTATACAGTGATAGATATAGCCTATTTCAAGTGGATAACTTGAAAAGCCTTAAACCAAGTCAATATTGAAGAACTACCCAACAGTTATGAAAGTTGCTTGAAATGTGCGGACTGTTCTACAAGAAGCAAGTAAGCTGTTTCTCTGGAAAATGCATTGAAGGAAAATTACGACCTCATAAAACTGGCAAGCACTTGATCTGCACAATGCCTGCAGACTGTAAGAAGCATAACTTACTGTAGGTGTAGATGAATTGTAAATGATGTAGAACCGGTATACAGTGCACTATATCTATAGAAATAGTGCACTACGCACTATATCTACAAGTTATTTAGAGGTGCATTTACTAACCTTGCTATATAGTCTGGTCGAGCAAAGAAGAAATTCTGGCAAGATGGGAAAATGATTCCAGCTCTGTCAATATTGGTTCAAAAATTATGAATTTGATCACAAATTGTAGATAAAGTTTTTCTCTACAATTTAAAACCAAATTTTTAATTTTCTAACCAATTTTGACCAAGCTAAAGTCATTTTCCCATCTTACCAGAATGTCTTCTTTGCTCGACCAGACTTTGTCTATGCCCTATGTCTATAGAGATAAACTAACCTTAATGTTAGGAGGACCAAACGTTCCAGGGCTGTCTAAACTCTAAAGAGTTAACCTAACCTAACCTAACCTAGACGTCTAGAGGAACAAAACGTTAAATGGTCAACTGTTTGACTTCTTATCATGGAAAAGAAATATATATCAGTTTTTACCGAGAGGCAGATAGGCAGCCACGTTTGATGATGTTAGGTTGGGTCTGGGTGGAGTTTTTACGGTTGGAACGTAAAGTTAGAGCGAGGTTCCTTTGTTATAGCAGACTCCAGGTAAACTGGCGGGTGACTAATGACTTATAATTGATCCTCAGCTCTGCCAAGACAGTCGGTGAGCGGTCTGTTACTGTATATCGAGTAGATGTTGACTTTAGCTAAACTGTTCCGCTCAATAAACCGCTTCAAGTTCTCCTGAAAGAGCTGAGCATAAATAACATGAATTTACCATCCGCCTTCTCTGTTGGAGCGTACTCTACTATCGTAGGCATCGAAGGCTTTCAAGGCAAGGAACAGTGCATTACTTATTCAAAGCCTGGGAGCTGCCCATATACTGTACTATACTTGCCTCCAGTGGACGGGTTCGCTTATATGTTTTGCAATAATATGAGTGAAGTTCATTTTTATATTTGTCTTTCAGTGTGTTATATTTTCCATCAGCGAACGTTCGCTCATATTTTTTGCAAAAATATGTCTGGAGTTCATTTTTATATTTTTGTACGAGTGGGTTGTGTGGAAAGGAAACTGGAAGAAAATTCATATATTTTGTACGATTTTAGTTTGTCATTGAGCTTTTGGATGTTATTCAACCTGTTGCATTTTAAGTACCGGAATGTCAGGTTATAGTTCCCTCCTAGATATTCATATTTATATTCATATTTGACAAAATACACTACTCAATGGATAAAACATAGAGAATAATAATTGTCCAAAACGTCTTATTTCCAGATTTTGTTGAATATTCCAAATAAAGGTTATGTCCCCAATAGCATAATAATTAAAGTAGGTAGCTATAAGTTATCCGATTATTTTTTATACAACCGGAAGATCTAGGTGATGGAAAGGATAATAATTGTTACTAGTTGTAGAAATGTTGTTAAAACGTTGTAATAGTTGTTTGGATATAACTGTTAAATGTATATATACTTCAATGGATTGATTAGTCAAAATATTACTTCTTCTATGAGTAATAATTAAGCCTACTCGAATCATTTTTATTTCAATTTACATCAACTGTTAGTTATTAAAAATTATATTCTATTGATTACTTTCAATTTAAAATATATTTTATTCTTCTGTTATATTTTATAGTCTAATCAAGTCCAACCAAAGAATACCTTCTAGCAAGATGGGAAAATTACTCCAGCTCGGTCAATATTTCTTCAAAATTTTTCAATTTGGTCTCCAACTGTAGGAAACATTCTGATCTATAATTTGAGTCCAAATTTATAATCAATAAACCGATATTAACCGAGTTGAAGTCATTTTCCCATCTTGCCGGAATGTCTACTTTTGCTTGAACAGACCACCTGGTAATCCAACTTTTGTAAAATGTTGTGTGATAGGCTCCTGCCTGGCAACATATTTTTTAAAGTTTTCAAATAAATTAATGTCTATTTATAAGATTTATAAATGGTACAAATATTAACGTTTATTAAGATTGAGCCTTTGTGTGAATGCAAGTATTTCTTTGATGAGTTGAGAGTCTGAGAGACATTTTTGCTGCAAGCGGATGTGAGAAAATCTTCGAATAATACTTGGGAAAGTTGTTGGATGTGAATTATCACGCTTCCTGAATCCTGAACAAATTGAATCACAAGAATGGGCTTTGGACGGTCAAGCGATGGAGAGGCGGGTGGAGGGGGAGCTAATGGTTGTGAGGGGTAAATGTAGTCTATACCTGGAAAAGCATGCGGGAGAAAGAATTCGGGGTGAGGAGGGGTTGCTGAAAATATCCCTAGACTTATAAGAATTCCAGACATAGCGGACGCAGCTCCCTACCACACACACATGCACGAGTCTCGCACTCACTCACTCACTCGCATGCACGCACACATTCCTATCGTAACTCCATTTTTGTACGGTACTTGGCGGCAGTACTTCTTCCCATAGTTTTCTTTTCTCAGTTTTCATTCCTCGCCCTAACTTTCGCTTCAAAAGACTTGTGCACGGCTCATGAATGAAATATGGCGGGCAGCGAGAGTGGTTTGGGGTGAGGGAGGGTGAGGATGATGTTTAAAGGAGGGGAAAAGTTGGAGAGGATGATTGAGAAAAATAAGAGAGTGATGAGGGAGGTGGAAGAGGAGGACAAGGAGGAGAAGGAGGAGGAAGAAGAAGGAAGAGAAGGAGGAGGAGAAGGAGGAGATAGAGGAGAAGGAGGAGAAGGAGGAGGAAGGAGGAGAGAGGAGGAGGAGGAGGAGAGGAGAGGAGGAGAGGAGGAGGAGGAGGAGGAGGGAGGAGGAGATGAGGAGGAGGAGGAAGGAAGAGAGAGGAAGGAAGAGGAGGGAGGAAGAGGAGGAAGAGGAAGGAGGAAGAGGAAGAGGAAGAGGAGGAAGGAGAGGAAGAGGAAGAGAAGAGGAAGAGGAAGAGGAAGAAGGAGAGGAAGAGGAAGAGGAAGGAGAAGGAGAGAGGAAGAGGAGGAGAAGAAGAGGAAGAGGAGGAAGAAAGGAGAGGAGAGGAGAAGGAGAAGAGGAAAAAGAAGGAGAGGAAGAAGAAAGGAGGAAAAGAAAAGAAGAGAGAGGAAGAGGAGAAAGAGAGAGAAGAAGATGGAAACAGAAACATTAGAATAAGTAGAGAGAGGAAAAGGAGAAAGAGTAAGAAGAAGAGGAAAGAAATGAAGACGAGAAAAGAGAGAAAAAAAGAAGAAATGAAGAAAGGAAAAAGAAGAGAATGAAAGAAAGACAAATAAGGAAATTCACAAATATGGAACATTGAAAGAAGAACCTGAAAAGATTTTGTTGAAGAATGGCGAGAAATAAGAAAGGAAGATGAGCAAGATATGACCAATGGCAAGATTGACCACAAATTATGGAATTGAAAGAAAATTAGTGATTTTGTTGAAGATAACAGATTGGTGAAATATGAGAGATGGAGAATTAGAAATGGCAGAGATCAACTAATAAATTGTTGAAAATTGAATTTAATAATAACAGATTGGTGATGAGAGGTGGAGAATTAGAAATAAGAGATCAACTGAAAATTTGATTGAAAAAATGAGGAGAAAACGTAGAAGCGTTAAATAAGAATGAAAAATGGGAAGAATTAGAGGAAGAATAGTACAGAAAGAAAGGGAAACTTAAGGAACTCACTATTATTAGCATTATAAATAAACCATCAGCGCAAACTTCATATCGTCGGCCTTTCTTGAATTCTATTCGCGTCTTCAGGGAATTTTCACGGGAATTTTCATCATTAGTCCTTTTTCCCCTCCACCCTCGACTTTTCCCATCCATTTTCCCACTGAACTTTTCATATTTTTCCTACCATTTCCATTTTCATTCCGTCTCAACGACCTTGAACCGTATTATCATGATTATTGACTCCGACAAAATATTCTACTTGATGTAACTCTTGATTCTCCCAAAAAGTATATGATTGAGAATACAATGTGTTTCAAGTCGGAGGTTACATCAAATGGAGAATAGTATTCGTTCTTTGGGTTCCGAGATGGAGGTCCTTGACTGCGAGTGGGGTTTCTCATTTATATTATCAAGTGTAGGAATCTTGTTGTCCCCGGTAAGTTCAGTATGAATCAAGGCAGACATCTAATGTCATTACTAGATGATTAGGGTACAATCAAAAAGTTTTTACGACTCTTCAAGAGAATTTTTTGCAAGGAAGAAAATATTTTACATGAAAATGTTGATCTTGATGCATGGCAATATTAGCTTGAGTAAACAATCATACAACTTCCCTTTATAATTCAATATAATGATTATTATCGAGTAAATAGCTATCGATACAAGCATTTTTAAAACCCCTGGGTTCTGTTTTAAACACCCTGTATATTAAATCACACAAAATTCCAAGTCTCCAGTTTTCCAATATTATTTAATAAACTAGTATACAAGATCATTCTCTAGCTTAGGCCAATAGTTTGCCGTTCTATCCATGCAGTATGAAAAATCACACTTCTTTGTTAATAAATTGCAACCCATCTCACTATTCTTGATTGAATGCATTTTTTGAAGAAAATAGTTTGTTGTTGTGCAAAGAAAACATGGTACATGAAGAGCCTGACTCTCTTGATTAATTTGAACAGGGATGTTTTCCAGAAAACATGGAAATAACTTGGAGCCAATATTTTAAAAATCTTGTACCTCTGCCCTCCGTCATTCTAGAATTCATCTGTTTCTTTCATACTCTTCTTCAAAAGATTGTACTCTTTATAAATTTTTATCAAAATTTCCTCTTTCATTCTTTTTCCCCTCTTTTAGCTCTAATCCTTCATCTTTTCTGCATCTTCTTTAATTCTTCCTGTTCTTTCACCTCTTTAACACTTTCCACTTATCTTCATCTCTTAATTTTATTTTTCAAACCTCTTATCATCTTACTTATTTTCTATTTTTTCTCCTTCTGCTACTCCTTCTCTTTCTTCATCTCCTCTTGTTCTTTCTTCATCGCCTTCACCGACTTCTCGCTCTCCTCCTCCTCCTCCTCCTCCTCTCCCTTCTTGTCATATTCCTTCTACCCCTTCCCCCACTGCTCGTCCTCTTCCTACTCCTCCATTCCCTCCTTCTCTTCTTCCAATTCATACTCCACCATTCCTTCTCACCCCATCATACTCCATCCCTTTCTCCTCTTTGTCCATCTCCTCCTTGTCCTCCTCCTCTTTACCCTCCCACTCCTTCTCCCCATCGTCCCCTCCTCCTCCTCCTCCTCCTCCTCCCTCCTCCTCCTCCTCCTCCTCCTCCTCCCTCCTCCTCCTCCTCCCTCCTCCCTCCTCCCTCCTCCTCCTCCTCCTTCTCCTCCTCCTCCTCCTCCTCCTCCTCCTCCTCCTCCTCCTCCTCCTCCTCCTCCTCCTCCTCCTCCTCATTAATATCTCCAAACATCCATCGTTCCCTCATCTCAGCCTATGCTATTGGCCAGAATCAATCCGCCGACATTTTTCATGCTAAGCTATGAATAAGAAAACATGTATTCCCGTCTGGGTGGGGAGGGGGAGTTTTCCAGGAGGGGTGAAGGTCTTGTAGAGAGGGGGGAAGTGGGCCTCGTTTGTTCGAGGATAGTGCCGTGTTATCAACGGACGTTGAAAATGAGAAAAATGTCTGAACAGGAGGAGTTATTGCCGGAAATCGATCACAGTTCAGTGTGAGCCCTTTGCCCCTTTTTCGTTTGCCCTTAGCGCCTTTAGCCCCCCTTCAGCTCTTCTCTAGCCCCCCTTAAAGACCCTTAGCGCAAAGCTATTCCTCAAGAATTACATGAGCCGAGCTAAGCCAGCATATTAGTACTGATATTGGTTTTCGAGGCCATACCTGTGAATGCTTGTAGTAATGTGATCAAATATTGGAAATGTGAATGTAAATGTTTTAGAAATCCTGATGTAACTAGTCATAATTCAGTTACGGAAATTTAAGTAATCAATTTTAGTTTTTCTTGTGAACGACCTAGTTCAATTCGGTTTCGAGGGTAACTTCCTAAGAATACTGTTCAGGGAATAGTAAAATTTTAATGTAGAAACGCTTACATCAATTGGACATTTATTAGACATGAATTATTACTAGAAGAGAAATAAATCCAATTTTAATTGTGGAGAGGTTGATTTGTTAGGCCTTTGTAAATTGAGAATACAGCTCTGAGATGGTTTGATAAAAACAAGAAAGTGAGGTAATTTCCACTAGAAGAACTCATTTAATTATGAATAATATGATAATATGATTGAAAATTTATTTTGGGTGGATTGAGGCATGATTTGAATCTATCGAAGGAGTTATACTGAATCCAGCTCTTCCACATAAGTCTGTAAAGTACCGTATGTAATAACGTAAAAAGTCTGTACTTTAAAGCCGCGTATCGACAGTCCGAGGCATGTGCTACGAATGCCTCGCGGTACAGTCTGTTGACACTAAAAAAGAGTACTACTACTAGTATACTATCACAACGAACAATTCTACAAACTAACCTCCTAATTGAGCACATCTCTTTCCATATGATCAGATATGCTCATAGAACTATTATCTGTACCGCGAGGCATTCGTAAAGGTACAGTATGTTGTTACTGGTGCGATGATCGTAGATCGTGAATGATGATCGTTGTAGTCAATCAGCTGTGACCAATCACAACTCTTGTTTTTGAATAGCAAGATCATCGTTCATGATCAACGATCATCGCATCAGTAACAACATACTTGCTTCCCATGAAATAGCCTGATGAAAAATCATTTTTTGCCACACTGGTATGAAATGGACTGTTTTACATACTTCATACGGAGGCCGAAAACGCTCGTTTTCAGGCGAGGTCGCCAGTAACTCGCCGGGAAAATGCGTTTTTCGGCCCTAGGGCGGTAAAATAACCTTGAATGTCAGCTGACTGTAGGTCGTTGTCGATGTAAGCGTTAGTTGATCAATAGGTAGCATCCCGGTTTGATTGCATCAAATGTCAGCTGTTTCGGGAGTCGATGTTGACTTATTGGTATTATTTTGATGTAAAGGTAGTCTCTCATCTGTTATTTTGATTGGTATTATTCCTTGCCAAGAGAACTGAACGTTGAAAGTTTTTACATTAATCAGTAGTTGAATAATAAAGGAAAACTGCTTCAATAACTGATACTTCAACTTTGAGAAGATTAAAAATGTTTGTATTGTTTAACTGTTGAATAATGATGAACGTGAAATCCATGTTTAAACAAAATTATTGTTGTCAGACTCAGTGTGACTTCGTCAAGCAGGTTAGCCAGCGCCATCTAGCGGGTGATAATGCAACTAGACTAAGCTTTTCCGTTAGCCAATATCTGTCGAAAATTAACAACTTTGAATTGATATTGTACGATTTAGGATGATCGTACAAAAATTAATTTGGACTTAAACGTTTCTGGACTAAGAAGATCGAATACACTGATAGTTAGAAAGTAATATTCAGTCAGTTAATCAATAAACTTTCGACGCAAAGTTTCAATAGCAAGCAGATGGCACCTACTCCAAATTCAGCATAGGCGAAGATAGCATAATAAGATTACTGGTCTAGCTGTTCTTGGAACTGATTATTTATTTTGTTTTTATTTGATTATTTATTTATTGATGTTGTGTGCCGAAAAATAAAGTTCTACACCACGGGTCGAAAATGTACTATTCCGTCTCTCGATCTTTTCTAAAACTGATTTTTTGAAAACTGAAAGCTGGGAATCCGCCTTTTTCGACCCTATGTGCGAAATATTTTATTAGACCTATCAATAAGTGAAAATTATATAGAAACCAGGATAACTTCCATCATCACTTTCATTCATGAGTTTGTTCTTGGATTTCCACTAAAATTCATTCATTCAATTAGAAAAATTCTGGAACACTTTTCTCCGTTCAACCATTGATATTCATTGTTTTTATTCATCATGGGAACATGCAAAAAAATTGAATCGTAATGTACAAGAGTTCCCAATGGAAAACAAAATCAGGCAAACAATTTTCTGCCAGTTTTCAGCCTGGTACAAAGTTTGTAGCCCACGTTTCTTTGACAGGTTTCATATTTAGCTACTTTCTGACCACCGTTCGACCTTTTGATTGGTTTCTGTTATGTGTTTTAAACTTTCCTCATCACTGAAAAAATGATATAATTTTCTGAACAGGTAAATGATTAATATTTTGTAACAAAATTTGACCGGAATGATGAAAATCAAGGTAAAATTCGGAAGCTAATTTGGAAATGCTTATCGCTACTGTAGAAGGGAAGTTGGCTCATTCTAGGAATTATCTCGATATTTTCCTTCAATTGTGTCTGCAAATGATTTGGTCTCTCCACTCTATAGAGAGGATGAATATTTGTTAATTTATAAATTATATAATCATAATTGTTGCTTTTTGTTGATTCAAATTTAAACAATAGCCTACAGACTCAAATTTACTTCGAATCAATAAAGTTGCATGATTGCCTGTTAGAGAACTCATTTCTGTTCTCCAATTAGTTGAATTCCACTGTACTTTTCCAATAAAAATTATGTTTGAGAATTCCTATTTTAGTTTCTTGTAGGGAAACTTTGAGATTCTACCATTTCTCTCAAGCTGTAAAGCACAGCTTATGAATATGTTGAATAATATTAGTAGTTCAACTACTCTGATCAAATTTAATCTAATCGACAGTTATTATTCATTGATATTTCTCTTGAACTCACTCATTATCAAGACAAGACAGAGAAAATCATCTGATGGAAACTAAACTAAACTGAATGGAAACCAATGGAACTGAACTAAATCTTAAGTCTAACATCCAAGCACGCTCTAATCCAAATCAAGTCAATAAGATCCGTAAATTCCAAGTTTACGTAGGTAATCAAATTACAGTAAGGAAAAATATAAAAAATATTTTATTATATCATTCAGTAGGAAGCAGAGGAGACTCTTGGAAACTCATAACATTCAACACTTCGATTGGAAGCCTCACTTGTGCACACTGGCGGCTCGTGCCCACGAAACAGGTGAAGTGCCGTGCAGTAAAAGTTACGGGCACTTCACCTGATTCGTGGGTACGAGCCGCCAGTGCTTGTGCGTGTATTGAACTGTGAGAAATTCCAAAATAGAGATGAGCTCTGGAGAAAAACGAGCATGTTGAGAAAAGGGAGCCGGCTAAAAAATTACTCGCACCAAGGCCGAAAGGAAGGAAAATTCATATTTGATTCGATTTGCTCACTCTCACAAGAATAAGCCCGGGTGCATTGAGAGCATCAGGCATGAGAATTTTTGCTCTTCATACCCTAATATAAACGAGAGTTTAAGGTTAGGTTAGAATTTAAGGTGAGGCTAGAATTTAAGGTAAGTTCTTGGCGCCTCCAGCCAAGTCCTTCGCTGTTGAATTAGTTATGTCGCGCTTCGGTCCTACAACAGCTCAGCACTCAAAAACGTGTTTTCTTGTGCACTGAGGATAGGAACGTTTTCGCCTCCAGGCTCTAACATCTGTTGCGTAATATTTGATATAGTCTGTACAAGCAAAGAAGACCCTCTGGTAAGATCAGAAAATGACTCCAGGTCGGTCAATATTTGTTAAAAAATTATGAATTTTCTCTCAATTGTAGGAAACATTCTGATCTACAATTTGAGACCAAATCAATATTTTTTGAACCAATATTGACCGAGGTGGAGTCATTTTCTCATCTTGCCAGAGGGTCTTTTTAATTGGATAGACTATAGTGAACGGTGGTCCACCGTGTGCAACAATAAATAGGACGTTTGATATTTTTGCCAGTAGTTTATTTGTGAAAAAGTAGTTTCAGTTTGTAATTTTAGTGCTTTGGTTATAGCTGATGCCAAAAAGTTGGGCGGTTTTGTTTTGGATCGTAATTTTGCACTGGCGGCTCGTGCCCACGAAACAGGTGAAGTTCTGTACATTAAAAGATACGGGCACTTCACCTGTTTCGTGGGTACGAGCCGCCAGTGAATTTTGGTGCGATGGATATAGCTGACGCCAGAAAGTTGGGCGGTTTTGTCTGTCTCTTGAACGTGATGTAACCTACTAACAGTAGATGTAGAGAAAATATTGTCTCTTTATTGAAAAACATCAACTAGGCGTAGTAGCTGAATGACAACTCTGCTTGAGTTGAATTTCCAAATTGGATGAGTTTGTTGGATAATTCAGTTATTAGGATAAGTTTTTAACTTAAATACGGACTCAAGTACAATCGCAATAACTCCCATTTAGGACTGTAATGGAGCCCCAGTATGAACTGCATACGAAGAAACCTACCATGAGTTTGTACCATGAGAACCCTACATCCATATAGTCTGTCCAAGCGAAGAAGACTCTCTGGCAAGATGGGAAAAAGACTCTAGCTTGGTCAATATTTGTTTAAGAATTATAAATGTGGTCTCAATAGGAGATCAAATTAATTCCTACGATTTGAAATCAAATTGATAATTTTCGAACCAATATTGTTCGAGCTTGAGTCATTTGCCCATGTTGCCAGAGGGTCTTCTTTGCTTGGACAGACTATTAAAACATTTCCGAATTATGTATTCAACTCTTAGACACAATTCAAAGAATCAAATTCACTCATAAGTTTAAGTATATGAACATAATAATCATTCATTCAATTAATTAAATACAAAGGTGAGTTCCATACAACAGTCTTAACGCCCAAAACTGTTCCTATCAACCATTTTATACTAAAAGTCCAAATCTAGGTTAAATCACAATTATTATTTTATAACATTTATAACCATGCTAGAATAACTTATGCAACCATCAATCCTGTATTAGTTTTTATAGATAATGGTCGTGTAAATTCAACATAAAATATCAGTCACGCGATTGCTCGCATGAAATAGCGATGTAGATTCCCGAGCGTGTCTTAAACAACAACTAAAATCCCCTCTTCTACCACCTTCCACCTTCCCCTAGCTCGTCCACCCCCTCCACCCTCTGGGGACAACCATTTTTGAAAAGTTTTTTCCTTCTTTGCCGTATATGCAAGTTGCCCTTGGAAAGTCTCCATAGTTCACGTGTTGGTGGCTGTTTTTCTATGCACTTACGTGTACAGCGGAGGGGGCAAAGTGAAGTATTTATGTGGATTAATTTCCGGGAGTCTCGTGGTCAAAGGAAGAAGGGGAAGGGGGTAATCAAAGTAAAAATATAGGGGAGAAAAAGGGCCGGGTCCCTTAGGGCGTCCCCAACACCTTGGGGTCGAACCCAGCACGAACTAAAGATTACCTCATACCACAGGAAGGTTCACCCTTTGAAAATACACCACCTTCTTAAAAGAATTACGCAGGCTTGTAATGGTGTTACGCCTGCAAGAGTTATTCGCTTTATCGGAACGAGTTTGTAACATTAAGTTCCGAAGAGGTGTTGAACAAATGTTTGGCTTCGCGCCAGTGCCTTTTTCGGCAAGTGTTTCTTACTTGAATTAGTGGGGAAACCAGCCGTCCGTTAATATGTTCTCAGCAGCCAAGATCAATATTTGTTTAACATAGGGGTGATACACCTCTTCAATTATTGGTGATGTACCTGGAATTATGGGTTTGATGTACCATAGGGTAATACGACCCTTACAATTATTGGTGATGTACCTGAAATTATAGGATTGTTGTAGCTGAGGGTAACATTACCAAGGGTAGAAACGTTAGGAAGGAATTATGAAATGTCGCAGTTGAACGTACTTGTTTTGTGAAGCTGCATTCATCATTGAATTTCCATTTGACAACGATTGCAGTTGCATATTAAACAGTCTTACATTCTCAATATCATACAGTACCACATTTTTACGTCATCTTATGTTTGTCATCTCTATCATGTCATATTATCTTTTCTCTACCATTTTTAACTCCGTAATCTCTACCATGTATAATTGAATCCTTTCTTGGAAATTAAGAGATATTCCAATACATAATCAATGTTCATTCACTATTAATCATACAATCAAACTTAAATCCAATTTCAATTCCAATATTTATTTATTAGAACACACAAAGGATAAACATAAAATACAAAAAGAATAAAATACAATGTACAATAAACAAATGATACATTAAACAAAAAACACAGGCTTCATTTTTGGTTGTGCTGGAAAGAAAATAGAAGAGGAAAAATACCTTACCAACTATATGGTTTTCCATGTAATAAGCAGGTGGGGTGAGAGAGAAGAAACAATACAGAAGAAAAGGCCAGCAAAAAGAAAGGTGAACAAGGTCCACTTTTAACTGAGAAGAGAAATCATAACTAAAAGAAAACAATGCGTTAAAAACGCAGAAATCTCTAGTCCCATATCATATCCTATCTCTAGTATCATATCATAGTCCCAGGGTCTTCTATCATATCCAAATGGAGTAAAAAATTATGTACATCGTTTCACAAATTTGCACTCAATTGATGTGAGGGATTTTAAACCAGATGAATCAGAATTCAATGGAAAAACTGGCACAGTAGTGTAAAAATTTTACAAATTTGCATTGGAAATATCGATTAAAACAAGTAGCTCTCTCAACCTTTACCCTACAGATTCAATCCAACCCTCTCATACATTCATTGTTTCTTCTCACCCTTAACCAAAAAAACTGAAATATATTATTCATAATCTCCCTTGTCTTATCAATATCTCTTGTTATTTCAACCCTCTACTAATTTTTTCCACAATCTACTAATATTCACCATCCCATTCACTTTCTCTTCTTTCAATTACTTTCTCTACCTTTCGTCCTTTCACTCACCCACCTCACTGAATAATATCTTCTCATTCTGTGGAGTTCTCGATATTATACCGAATTCATTTATCAATTTATTGATTAATCCATTTATTTATTCAAGAAAATACAATAAACTTATTGTACTAAAACACAGATTACATGTATTCAGTCCAAAACGTCTTTTTCCGAAATTAAATGAATATTATTTAAAATAGAGGTTATGTTCACATGATTCACTACTACTATTTTCCATCCCTTACATGATTTGCATGATTTCTATACTATTCTGTCTTTCATTTGGTTCTTCCTCTCTCATAATCCACTTATTTTTCCTCCTCTTTCTTTTTCCTCTTCCTTTTTACACTCTTTTCACTCATATTCTTTTCCTCTAATCTTTCTTATTTCTTTTTCTCGTAATAATTTTCTTATCACTTACTATTCCTCATCCGCCCTTCTTTCAATCGGTTTTTCTTCTTCTATTCCACTTCCCACCTTTCTCTCTCCTCTTTCTTTTCTCTTCTCTCTTCCCCCTCTCATTCCTCCTCCCCAATCATACCATTTTTATTTCTCCCAATCATTCTCTCTTCCCTAATTATTTTTCACCCTCCATTCTGTCAGTTCTTCCTTCTCTACTCCATCTCATTTCTTCCTTATCTCTATTCTCCCTAGCACCCGTTTTCCTTATTTTTCTTTTTTCACGTAAACATCTTCCCCCTTCTTCCTCCCGCCCACAATGCCCTTCTTCTACATCCATAATGTCCCAACTACTTAAGGCCGCCGAATATTTTGCACCTACATTAAACACTGCATTGCTAATGACCGCTGATGGTTTGCCGCGCTATAGTCTGTCCAAGCAAAAAAGAAATTTTGGTAAGATGGAAAAATGACTCCAGTTCGGTCAATATTCTTTCAAAAATTACAAAATTGGTCATAAATTGTAGGAAACATTCTACTCTACATTTTGAGACCAAATTTATCATTTTTGAACCAATATTGATTGTTTAGGAGTAATTTTCACATCTTGCCAGAATGTCTTCTTTGCTTGTACAGACATACCTGAGAGCATTAGGCAATTGGGAAAAATATGGAAAAAGCGAAAAATACGCCGCTGAGTCCTTCTAGTGTCAGAGCGTCCCGGTAATTTAGTTTAATGTCGAGTTATAAGCGGAATCGGTCCCTCTTCAAAAAACACCCCAAGAAGTCATCTAAAGGGGGGTTATTCTCCAGGATTCCGAGTATCCCCCCCTCCCTTTGAATCCCAGGAAGAGCAGAGGGGAAGCCACGATTTGCAAGAGAGTAATGGAATGGAAATTTTCATCTGTGTTGTCGGTGGCCTCATCAGACTATTCTGGCGCTACACTACTCTTGTCCGAAACGGTAATTTTCACTTGGGCTCTTCTTCAGCTGATGCTTCTTTTTCATTTTCTTCTAGTTCTTCTTCTTGTCCTCCTTCTTGTTCTTCTTCTTGTCCTTCTTGCTGTTTTTTTCTTGTCCTTCTTAATCTTCTTGCTCTTTTTGCTGTTATTGTTCTTTTTTATCCTCTTGTTCTTCTTGTTCTATTTGCTGTTCTTGTTCTTCTTTACTTTCTTCTTCCTCATATTTACCATGTTCCTCTTGGTCTTCTTCTTCTTCTTGTTTCTTTCTTCTTCTTCTTCTTCTTCTTCTTCTTTCTTCTTCTTCTTCTTCTTCTTCTTCTTCTTTCTCTTCTTCTTCTTCTTCTTCTTCTTCTTCTTCTTCTTCTTCTTCTCGTTCTACTAGATTTCCTCTTCCTCCTCCTCCTCCTCCTCCTCCTCCTCCTCCTCCTCATCTTCTTCTTCTCTTTCTACTAGATTTCCTCTTCCTCCTGCTCATCTTCTCTTCTTCTTCTTCTTCTTCTTCTTCTTTTCTCTTCTTCTTCTTCTCCTTCTTCTTCTGCTTTATTCCATCCCGTCATTCTCCTGTCATTCCTTGACTTTGACCTATTTTCTCATTCCTCCCACAATATTTTATATAGAAATGAACCAAAGAGAAAAAGCAACTCCCAGTTTTCTCCCTTTTAATTTTATTCCACTTCTTCATCCCCTCCTTTTTTGTACTTATATCTTCTTTTACCTCTCTCATATTTTTCTTCTTCTTCTTCTTCTTCTTCTTCTTCTTCTTCTTCTTCTTCTTCTTCTTCTTCTTCTTCTTCTTCTTCTTCTTCTTCTTCTTCTTCTTTTTCTCTTTCTGTTCCTCTTCCTCTTCCTCAACCCTCTTCCTCTCTCACTCTCTCTCTCTCTCTTCCTCCCTCTCTCCTCACTCTCCATTCTCTTCCTCTTCTTTCTGTCATCTTTCCTCACCATTCATTCTGCCTCTTATTTAAACATGCTTCTGCTTTTGCTTCAGCTGCTGCTGCTGATTCTGATTACTCTCCTGCTGCTTCTGATTATGCTTCTTCTGGTGATCCTGCTGCTATTTTTTCGACCACTGCTACAACAGTTTCTTCTTCTAGTATTGCTGTTCCGTTCCGCTTTATTCAGTATTGCTGTTTGCTGTTCCTGTTTCTATTGTGGGAAGAAGCTAAATTTCATTTAGTTGTATTCAGGCTACGCAAATAAAAATGTTGAGCAGTGAATGTAAACTTTCAATTGGTAAGCATGGTAGATTTTTCTCAAATCTCATAAGAAGTAGGTTGAAATGTTGAGCTCATCATATGATGTTTATTTTTTACGCACAATTTGCCGTTCAGTACTTGTACAGTAGACTACTTGGTATTTACCATTGGCGAGAACACTATTGATTTTCCAGTCCCAGCTACAGAATTGAAATGTTCCTCCTGTAACCATAACAAGTGTAAAAGGGGAAAAAAGAGAGAAATCCAACTACCAGTGTTATGTGACAGAAGTTATGAAACGAAATAAGTCAAGCATTGTAACATGACCGTGGGTGGGGAGGGGGGAGGTCAAGAGTCACGCAAGACCTTGAAACACGAATTGGCTTTCAGCGCGGTTGGTGGTCCTGACTGGGAAGAACAGGATGGATATATCCTGGAAGAAATCCTTCAAGGGTGGCTGGAAATGTGACTTTATAGGGGTGTCTGAAATTCGTAGGAATAGACACGTGCCAGTCAGCCAGTAAGTGCCTTCATGATCTATTGTGAGACGAGTTTCGGAAGTAATCTTTCATCTTCAGGGGTGTAAAACGACAAAGTATCAAATTGCACGCATGCTGTAATAGAACGCATCATTGGCAGCCATTGAAATTATGCTTATTTATCTTTGTAATTGTGAGGTGACTTTTTTTGATTGGGGAGTTTATAGAAAGGTTCTGTAAAGGGCAAAAACATGTCAATTAAGGTGATGCTTCGGGTTAGGCTGCGAGTGCAACATAGTTTTACATCGTAGTTTTACATCTATATCATATATCATATCAAATGACATTTGATGATATTGATTATTCTAAAGGTGGATCATTTTCAGATTAGATTTTTTTATTCATGTAGATAATAGAAGAAGCTCTGGGCGAAAGCCTGTTTTTCACTCCTTTTAGTGTATTATTATTGTCACCAAGTTTATAAAATTTATATATAATATTATGTACATTATTATACATATTTTATATGTATATTATTAATAATTTACCTAGAATTAAAATATATTATATATTTATTGATTATTTATTTATTCGACAAAACACAATAAAGGGTGAAAACACAGACATTACAGTCCAAAACGTTCTTTTGCCAAATTTTTATAAAAATAAAATAGAGGTTATGTTTGGAAGATTTTTAAACACATCTCAATTCACACACTTTCACACTCTGAGATCGAAAACTATGATTTAGAATTCTGAATGTTGATTTATAAGCCAGAATTACACCAAAAAATACATGAACAGATTTTAAAATATCAAGTTGCACTTTAAGTTTTAAAGCCGAAAAATTTTGTTGAATGCTTTTTATTATATTCAAGAAATAAACAACAAAACATTCTGAAAGGATTGTAATGGAATGTGTATTGGGCAAGGAGAGTCCAATCAAGAATTGGATAATAAATTATCAACTTGTGTTTCTATTACTATCACGTTCCTGTACAGACATTTTAATGATTACAGATGCAGTACTGTATAATCACATTATGGTCATTGGTGTGAAACGCTCCATTACATTACACTGGGATTACAGGTAAACTTGATCCAATCCAATAATTTTCTATACACTTAGAAACGCAGACATTTTCTGAAAATCATCTTATTTCTTTCGTCTTCTTTATTACTTTTTCCAATTTTGAAAAATTGAGTACACATTGAAGTCTACGTATCTTTTAATAGAAACTAACTCCAAAATAGCTCTTGAGCTTTTGAAAAAGTAACTTTGTCTTTATTTTGCTATGAAATGATGAAAATAAATTTTTCTAGTTCTGAGTACATAAAATAATGTTCAATTATTCCTTATTCTCGTCATGAAAACTGTACATGAATATGTGAAAGAGGAAGAGAATGTGTGAGAGAGGAAGAAAATATGTCAGAGAAGAAGAAAATATGTCAAAGAGGAAGAGAATTATGTCAAATATGCAGAGGAATTAATCAAATTTCCAAAACTATTATCTTAGTATTACGTGTCTGGTGGATTCCCAACTGTATCATTCAAACTGAGTGACGTACTCCTATGCACGAAGAAAATTAATTAGGAAAACTATAGTCTACAATGTAAAGCTCGTTAATTTTGATTGGTGACTGCAAGAAAAAAGAAAAGAAAACGGTCTTCATAATTAATTGCTGGTCGTCCGCACTCGCACTCACGACAGTGCGCAATTGAAACACTCCAGCTGATAACATCGTTGTCTCAGCTCTCGAAAATTTAATAGCCTCTTGTCCCTTCAGGAGTTTAAGAATTTTCCCGCCTTAACTGATGGGAAATTGGCGGGAAATCGGTTTTTTCGGCGCCAAGTTGTCTGCCAATCAAAAACTTCCAACGAAGACAATGATTGAGGAACTCTCTAGATGTAGTCTGTCCAAGTAAAGAAGACATTCCGGTAAGATGGAAAAATGACTCCAGCTTGGTCAATAGTATTTAAAAAATGGGAAATTTTGTAATAATTTGTGAAAAGCATTCTGCTGTATTGTTTAAGACCAAATTTTTCAATTTTGGATTAATATTGAACAAATTGGAGTCATTTCCTATCTTGCCAGAATGTCTTCTTTGCTTGGACAAACTTATACCACCTGGCCGATTGTAAATCACCGAACGGAATGGGACTCTTTTGAGAGAAAATGACAGTCGTTAACGCGCTCAAGAGCACTGTCTCGAACACTTTTCAATCGGTTTTGGAGAAAATTTTCTTGACGAAAATCAATCACTTCTTTTCAGGAACGTCTTTCAAGTCGCTACACCTTGTTAAAAGGATGAGTGAGTCTCTGAAGAGGGCCAAAATTCGACAAGAATAATGGATTAATGAGTACTGAATATTCATTTATAACTCACCTGAATTGAATTGGTTGATGATTTAAAGAAGGTAATTGGATGGAAGTTATCTTCGAGTTCGCCGTCAAATCAAAGTTCGAAAAGTTGATCATGAAAATGAGTTAAGACTTGAAAACTGAATATGGAAGCATCGTTGGTCATGGAAACATGATCATGATCTAATTTTCAAGTACCAATAGTTTTCATAATAATCACTGGCGGTTCGTGCCCAAGAAACAGTTGAAGTGCTGTACGTGCCCGTATCTTTCACTGTACAACACTTCACCTGTTTCGTGGGCTCGAGCTGCCAGTGAAAATCATAGATGAATGGATAATGGGTTGAGTTGATTTCATGGAGTCTTTCATCAATAATAGGCGAGTGTGGGAAAATGAAAGTAACTGATATAGAAAGAAAAGAACCAATTTATCAATTTTTATTATACCAGATGAATCACATTCAATATGATTCGAAAATATCACCTCAAAGATTCCTTCCATTCTGCTCTACACATTTATATTTATATATTTTGTTATTAAATATATTATTGGAATTAAACTTATATGTATATACTCTTATCCAGGTGCCTCCAAGAATGCCGAGAGGAAAAGAGTCATTCCAAGGCAAATTATGAAGAAAAAAACTTGATGGAACACCGTTACAAGTGAGTAAAATAGTTACAACATATTATTTACACTTGAAATATTTTTCCATGGTCATATAGGTATCGCCCTTAGTAGAAAATGTCAGACTTGAAGTGAAATTCCACACGTTACTGAGTTAATAATGATTCAAGGATCCAGGGGCGGTTTAGGAAAAACTTTTTTCCAAATATTCTTAGTTGTTTATCTGGTTATATTCTCAAGAATTCTCTTTCTACCGTGATGGAAAACACGTAATATTGTCCATAATCGTTTTTAAACTATACGGGCATTTTTGACAATGCAAAATTTTTATCCAAACTGTTACGAATAAAATTTTTTTTTAAACCACCGAGAACTATAGATAAATTAATGGGACTTAGGCCGGGCGTATGCTGGGACGCACTTGAAGCAGCCACGCGAACTAGCCAATCACAGCTCATATTGATGACAAGAAAAGAGCTGTGATTGGCTAATTCGCGTGGAATGCGTTACGTGCGTCCCAGCATACGCCAGGCCTTATGCTCGGTTTTTCCAAGCACAGTCAAATTTGAGGGACCCTCAAGTTTACTACATTCCCTACACTTATCATAGATCATGTCAGCTGTTCATCAAAATTTGAGGGTCCCTCAACTTTGAGTGTACTTGGAAAAACCCGGCATTACTGACACGTGATTCATTGATTCATCTATTTCAAGATTGGTTTCCTATCGATTTATTTCATTATAGCACAAAACACCCTGACATGAAATTTTTATATTGTGGGTTGTGGCCTGAGTTCTATTTCACCTGTGTAATATAGAACCAAATCTGGCTGAATCGGTTCATAATAATGATTGTGTACTCCACTCCTCACCCTTCTCATACGATTATAGTCTGTCCAAGCAAAGAAGACATTCTGGCAAGATGGGAAAATTACTCCAGCTCGGTCAATATTGGTTCAGAAATTATAAATTTGGTCTCAAATTGTATGAAACATTCTGCTCTACAGTTTGAGACCAAATTGATCATTTTTGAACCAATATTTACCGAGCTGGAGTCATTTTCCCATCTTGCCAGAATGTCTTCTTTGCTCGGACAGACAATATAGCAGGTCCAAATTTAAACGTACCGCCTCTAACGGCAGAACAACGAACTATTAATCTTGTCTCAGGTGTCTTCAATGTGGCTGTCCTGTTTATTAGCGGGCCCAGCACCCAATTTTCAATTTTGAAATGTGTCTCGCTTGTTCAATTAAACAATTATGGATATCGTTTGTGCCTCCCGGCTAATTGAACCCGTGGCAGGAGATTCAGTCTACTGCTAGAATATCGCTAATTGTTGGCAAAAGCTGAGAAGGCACGCGTTACAATGGTAGAGTGTATTGTAACGGCGTGTCTTCTAAATTTGCGCGTTCCATAATATCTAAAATAATCAGGGGATGAAAGGTTCAATTACCACGCATATGAGTCTGGGTCACATGTCCCATTATCATCATCATAATTTAAAAGTGACTATAATTATCTTATAGTTGGAGCTATCCAACATTCTATATAAATAGGTGTTCTCATCCATAGAAAATTAATTAGAACTAGAAGAAGAAGAAGTGTAATCATTCAAATGAATATTGGATGAAACATGGGTTTAAAAATTACTGATTTATCTCTATTTCACATGATAATCTTGAAGATGACCCTACAACTGATTATTTTGATAAGAGAGCATGTATTTAATGTGCGCTTGGAAGTTTCAGTAGATCTACGAATACATTTTCTCATAATAATTATTACTAGCAGGAACTGTAAAAGTTACATTAAGTATGAGGATCTAGTCTTTCTGTTTGGAAACAAAATGAAAAATCGATCAAATCATTTTTATAAGACGATTGGCAACTCATCATTAGTCACGTCTTGACCAGCACGACAACATAGAGGTCATCCAACTCCCAGACAACACTCAACTCACAAGAAGACTGAAGAGAAGAAGCCCTTCTAGTTAGTGTAGTGCTAGTGAAGTGAAAAAAATAAATATATCCATAAATATTGATACTAGTAACATCATAACTGCTTGAGTAATCGATGGATGTACTGAAGCTTCTAAGTTTGTTGACTAAAATTATTAACTAAAATTAATGGTTTGTCTATTGAGACAAGTTTTAATAACATTTATAAAAAATCATCATTTTTTTGTGATAGTGTAAATTTATGCATTATTATAGCTCTTATCAATTTTTTCAAATATTTAACATAGTATTATCAATCTCATGTTCAAAATACATGATTGCAACATGAAACATATCTATTCTCCCTCTGAAACAATTCAGTAACTCAATAACTGTAATTCAATATCACGAAAAGTTTCCCTTCTCCACGCAAACTGTTCATAAAATTGTATAATGTAATTAACAATGTTGTTATTCAATCATTTAGTTGCAAATTCTCAATTGAGGAAAAATGCATTCAAATCCATAAATTTCTCAAATTTTCAACTGAGATTAGAGTACGTTGGAAATGTAAATTAGAATAATTATTACTAATTAATTTATACAGTTAATGGAGCCGTGGTATTCGAGTAATATTATATTGATTTCTCAGTTGTAATTAATGAATATTACAAAATTGTTATAAAATGCACAAAGGTGGAATTTGTTTGTTCACTCTACTGGCAAATAAATTAATGTGGTTTGAGGTATTTCCCTAGAATTTCAATTAAAAAATCACATCTCATTAGTGTGACTTTCATTAATTGATTGAATTTTTGTTGATTGGAAAGCAATCAGTTTTTTTGGAAACATTGGAAAACCTAAATTATTTTATCCAGTTCAAATGCTTTGTTTGAAGGCTCCTCAAATTAGATTTATGGAATTTGGTAATGAAGTTTCATTATTCGGTTCAGTACAAGTTTAGTTTAGCAATTGGATTAATTTGGTTTAGTGTAGTGGTTGTTATCAAGTCATTGTAATTGAAGTTATTCTAGTCGCTCAATTCTTATCTTATCCTGATTTTTCACAGAACAGTACAGAGTACTGTATACATTATATTAGGCCTATGTTATGATTATGTATGTATTCGAATTAATATTTATGTGGCTGCACAAACTAGGGTTTTTAGACGTTCTTATAAATTCCACTAGGATGTAAAGAGCTTGTCAAACACTTTATGTAATCTATGGGCCGGTTGCACGTACGTTCTGCTAGTTTAATCACCGTTATTTTACTGTGTCAAAGTGGAAAAACGTTCAAATGAATAAAGTATTAAAATGTAATAGTAGTAGCAAAATATTCAAATGTACTTATTCAAAATAGATATTAGAATCAATAATTATCTCATTATTGTATAAATTATTTATTTATTAAAACAAAAAAACGATCTGGAAATTGCATGCTGATACAACTTAATTGTTGTCAGGTTGGTAGTACCACAGAAATCGAAAACATTCAGCTGCTATTGTTTTCAGATATTGAAAATTCAATCATCAGCTGATGGTTATGTTAAAATTTTTAACGCCTTTAAACAGCTGCTGACCGGTTAAATTTGAAAACCCGCCATTGAAATTTTCCATTCTCGCATTGATATCATTGCCTCAATGATAATAAATCCAAACTTGATTCATGAATTTAAAGGTTAGTAATATTTTTAGGCAATAAAATTCAATGTAAATGATGTATCAACGAGTTTTGTAAATGAAACTATTGAAACTCAAGACTTTTTAATAATTTATATGTTTCTATTCTCTATTTGAATTGAGTTAGTTTGCCGTTGCTACAAGATGTCGTTATCCAGGATGATCACGGCGTTAAAACGAAGTTACGAACAACCGGCCCTATATGTGTTGGGAATGTTGGCGTTAAGAATGACGATATAATTTCAAAGCGGTTGAATCCGATTGGATTTTCTAGCAACTGGCTTCAAATGTATAATTATAACCAAAAAATGAAGGATTTAATTATAAATTTTTAACATTTTATGAATTACCAGAGCATGGAATTTACATTATTCATGTCGCAGATTCATTGGTCTTATACTTTTTTTTTGAATAGACCTATTTTAATAATATTCTAATACCTCCATTGAAATATGGTTGATACCTTGGTTAATGTGTTCTTCCTTTGAAATTTGGCTTGTCGTTAGTAAAGATAGTTAGTCGGTTCCTGTTTCTGGAGGAATTCTAATTGTTACATTACATTCTAACTGATTGACTAGATGTTATTCAGAAGTGTTCTGCGCTGTCACTTGGTGACGGTATCTAGCTTATGGTTGAGAGGATCAACGTGCTGACCACACCTTACCTCTATCCTGGTTTATGATTATTCACCTCCTCTGCTGTATAGTGGAGTGAATATGAAACTGGGAACCAGCTGGTAGGCTCAAGCCCTTCATGGGCTGTTGAGCAATTGACAAACAAACCTCGGTTAATTTGCATATAGTCTGTCCAAGCAAAGAAGACCCTCTGGAAAGAGGGTTAATGACTCAAGTTCGGTAAATTTTGGTTTAAAAATTATCAATTAGATATGAAATTGTAGGTAACAATTTAATCTACTATTAAGACCACATTTATAATTCTTGAACAAATATTGACCAAGCTGGAGTCATTTTCCCATCTTGCCAGAGGGTCTTCTTTGCTTGGACAGATAATACACATAATCCTAGAATATGAAATTCCAATATTGATAATAGTACGAGTAATCTAGTAATAAAATCGCTAGATAATCAAATTTCTACATATCTGTTTCCATTGGAATTCCAATAGCTGTTATTGTATATAAATAACGTAAAATAATAGTGCTTTTATAATATAACACACAAATGGGTGTGTATCAGAGCTTTAATATCTTAAATAAGCTCTTAACCGAGGTTATTGTTGACACGGCGAATGTGCATGTAGCAGAGCTTTAATATTTTAAATAAGCTCTTAACCGTGGTTATTGTTGACACGGCGAATAAATTACCGTTTAGGTTACATTCGTAGACGTAGGTTGGAAGCCATTATCCGCAACTAGAGCTAGTTAGCGATTTACGGCCTTGTTAATTAAGCTGCACTGGGATGATATATAGTCTGGTTGAGCAGAGAAGACATTCTGGCAAGATGGGAAAATGACTTCAGCTCGGTCAATATTGGTTGAAAAGTTGTAAATTTTGTCTCAAATTGTAGATTGGAATGTTTCCTACAATTTAAGATTAAATTCATTGTTTTTGAACCAATTTTGATTGAGCAGGAGTCATTTTCCCATCTTGCCAGAATGTCTTCTTTTCTTGGACTGACTATACGTTTTATTGCCATGAAGCCATTTGTTAGCCGGTGTCAACGCGATGTGATAATCCTCGTGAGAATATCGCCACCCACCGGGGCAGGGTGAGGGCAGGTTGCCGATTATTGCTGTTTTAATGGAATGGCATGCGATGACAGTGGCAAATGGATATGACCTCCATATGTCTTTCGAATACTTGTGTGGTTGGGGAAGGGTCAACTTTCGAATTACGGGGAGGGGGGGGGGTCGTTGGAGGGATAACTTACGAATGGGGGGTTTTCGAGTGATAATTTTCGAATAGTGGGTGGGGGTTTGGAGGGATAACTTTCGAATGGTAGCGGTGGGAAAGTGACATTAATGTTGCGAGGTGGAGGGGTTGCAGGGACCAAAATATGTAGACTGCTTTTGTGAAGAGTGAACTGGGAATTGGGCGGCACTGCATTGGTGCAAACTGCATCACTGATGAACGCTTCTATTAAAATGGTCGAGGAATGAAATATATGTGCTTTCTCTGGAAATATGGGAAATGACTCCAGCTCGGTCATTTTTTGTTCAAAGATTACAAATTTGGTCTCGAATCGTAGAAAATATTCTGCTCTACAATTTAAGACCAAATTTATGATTTTATACCTATATTGACCACTTTTGAATCTTTATTGAAATTTTGGCAGATAATGACTCTGGGTAGTCAATATGGAGATGACTAGACTAGATTGGGGATGGCTCGCTATGTTTGTGTGGTCAAAGTGTGTGGAATGGATTGTTTTGTAGCTGATGGATGTGTAATGAGAGTTTTTTGGAGATAAGAGTGATGAATTTTTCAGAAGAGTATCTAATTTCAATGATAGATCAATGACAGTATCTCTTAATATGAAAGACGTTTGATTCTTGACTGAATCAGAAGAAGCTCTCTATTGCTACACGGTATTCTGTGAAGGTTCAATATTTAAAGGTTGAGTAGTAGAAAGGACTTCCTAGTCCTAACTCCGCCTAATAAAGAATATTTTCATTTAATTTCAATATTTGTTTGAAGACTAGATTGATCGGCCATGAGCAACCAACAATGCTTATAAACTTTTTGAGTAGTTGTGAAGTTATCCCGATTGTGGTAGTTATCCACATTCAATGAAAAGACAAGATGTTGCCAAAATACTGATTTATTAAATAATAGAGATACCGGTTTCGGTTGTTACACCATTATTAATCTCTGATGGTAGACCAAAACTTAAAGTACAGAGCAGCAGTAGGTTATTGTAACTATTTATCGATGTTCAATTGTGTTTTCTGTTTAAATCGCCATTTTGTAATGTTTAAATGAACCACTAATCGGGGAGGAGCTTGTCTAGTCCAATGGCAGACGTTCACGGTCATTGGCTCAAGCGTCTACCAATAGCGGTGCTTTACCGTTAGTATAAATACTGCTGCTCTGTACTTCAAGTTTTAGTTTACCAGAGATGGTAAACATTGTCTAACAACCGATACCGGTATCTCAATTTTTTAATAAAATCAGTGGTTCACTATATTATCATGTTTCCCTATTAGCAGCCTAATATTATATCATATTTCATGAATTCTAGAGCAACAATATGTAGATTTATAGTCTATATTAGCGTTTTAAACTTTTTCGCAAATCATAAAAAATATATGAAATATTAAGGAGTTCAAGATGTTTTGGGAGATTAATTATTTGTTTCTTCTTTTTTAACAGTGGATTATTTTGCTCTGAAATTATGAGTTAAAATATCCCAACAATTATTCGGAGCTAACCTACTTACTGATTTTCCTCATTCTTAACGCAGTTGTTGAGATTTTGTGGGTGGTACTTTGTTGAAAAGGCACCAAAACACTATTTTTAATGTAACATCTTACTTGACATAAGCCATATAGAATTGAGAATACAATCTATTCAAAGTCGAAAGTTACATCAAAATGGAGTATAGTGCTTGATAATTAATTATTTTGGCGGGTATGATACGCCAGATGCCTCACGTGACTGGGATATGCCACTCCTTCCTATTCATCATTAATCTTTTCAACATTGATGTGGTGCACTTCTCGGAGATGAGGAAGCTATGATTTAAACCGTACAACTGTTGCCATTTGCCTTCTCTCTCTCTTTCTTCCTCTATCTCTCTCTCTCTCTCTCACTTATTCTCTTACTCATTACCTCTTTCTTTTCCTCTATTTTTACTATGATTCCTTTCTCTCCCTTATTCCTCCTTCTTCCAGTTTATTCCTCTTTCTAGTTTCTTACTCTTACTGTTTCTCTGCTTCTTACAATTCCTCTTTTCTTCTAATACTTTTATTTTACATATTTTTGTCATATTTTCGTCTGATTAGTTTTTTCTTATTTTCCATCGTCTATGTATTTTTTCTCCATGTTGCTCGACTATTCATCCTTTATTTCTTCTTCCAATTCATTCTTCTCCCATGTTCCCTTCCTCCTACTTTATTCGTATTTCTCAGTCCTTTATATTCTGCTCTATCTAATATCATTTCCGATAACCTTGTTCATCCCTCTCCCATATTTCACTCCCTTCCAATTTATTTCTTATTCCCTCTTCACCCAAATGCTTATCACTCTTCCATATTATTTCTTTTTGCTTTCTCCCTCTTCTCTCCTTCTACTTTCTAATCACACCCTTTTCCAAATTTCTATTTCTCTCATAATTATTTTTCATTCATATTTCTCTTTTTCCCATATTTCTCTACTAACTGTGCCTAATTTTCTTCTTCTTCCTTTTCTTCCTATGAATTTTCATTTCATGCTCCACTTCTCTTTCTCTAAATAATTAAGATTCTCTCTTTCTACTCCTCTCTTTCTAGCTTTTTCATTCCTTCTTCACATTACTCTCTCCAACTATACTGCCCCTCCTTGCCAACTGTTTCTATCCCTTCCCTCTTCCATCCACCCCTCCTTTTCTTCTTTCTCTTCTCTACATATTTCTCTTCTCCTTTTCTTCTTTCCTTCTTCTGTTCTTTCTTCTTCTTCCTCTCCCCCTTCTTCCTCTTCTTGCTTGTTCATCTGTAAAGCCACAGGTGCCAGTCTTCAGTTCTAGTCACTCAGTTCCAGCTGACTCAGAATTGAGTGCTTTTCATTTTACACTCAGTTACCGCAAGTATCAATGACTCTCACTCCATCTGTGCGATCTCTCACCTTTCAACATTTTCCACCATTATTCACACTCTCAGCTTGTTTTAATAATTCCAGGTTCATTTGTGTGTGATAATTTCGCTTTAGAAATAGTTTACGAAAGCTAAGAACCGTGGCCCACTCTTTTCTACAATATAGAAGCTTGTGGTTGGCTCGAAATAGGTGAAGTGCTGTACAGTGAAAGATAGGGGCACTTCACCTGTTTAGGGAGTACGAGCCGTCAGTGTATAGAAGTGCAGTGTATCAGTCTATAAAGTAGTTCCTCTTCATTATGGCAATCAGTGTAATAAACTTGATAAGTGGTAACAGTTCCTCAAAATTCATATGAAGTCCTAATAAAGTGTTTTATCAACTCCCTAGTAATACGAACTTCTAATGTGAGGGAAATAGTGTGGAATAATAAAATATAGCAACAAAATTTATTGGTGACAGTTGAAGCGATTATATCGAAATTTTACAGCCACCCTAAATTTTGCACTCACCAACTGTTACTGATCTATGATGCAATTAAATAGGTACCGCCGTTTCCAACCTTATTCATGCATATGTTGGCAGCCGTGTTGTAGAAAAGCGCGCGCAAAACGGCAAAATGGCGCGCGAGTTGTCCGATAGTGTGAAGCGACTCGGCTGGCACTATTAATCTTGTCACAGGTGGCTGCCCTGTCATTTCATTCATTACTCAGGTTGGCTAACGTGTGGAAAGGAGTCAGTTGTGTCTTCCTCACGCCAATGTCCAATTTCCCGGTAAACAGTTATCATGTCTTTCCACCCTCTAGAAACCAGTAACTAGAAACTACTACCATCATAGCTTCCTTCTATTAAAGGAAGCTATGCGACTATAGTCTGTGCAAGCAAAGAAGACCCTCTCGCAAGATGAGAGAATGACTCCAGCTCGGTCACTATTGGTTTAAAAATATTTGGTCTCAAATTATAGATCAGAATGTTTCCTACGATTGAGACAGAATCGATATTTTTTTGAACCAATATTTACCGAGCTGGAGTCATTTTCTCATTTTGCCAGAGGGTCTTCTTTACTTGGACAGACTATATTACTACTGTAATTATAGTTCTTCTTCTTTAAGACTGCTGTTGTAAGTTATGAATTTATCTTGAAGGTGGTGAGGGGGGTAGTATGAGAAAGGGAGCATCCTTCAAAGGGGTTCCTTACAAATATGTGTGAAAATAGCCAATTGTGATATAGTTATTATCATTGCCAATTTTTAAGTAAAATTTGATTTTTTGTGAAATCAGCACAAAAAAGTTTTGTTTGATGCGAGAGACACATTGAGAATGAGCTATGAAATGCTCAAATACTTTGAAAAGTAAAAGAATACGGATGTTTTATTGATAATTAAGTAGAGGGGTTAGCATTGAATTGGTTTGATCTATAGAGACTGTTTAATAAGTATTATACAGTCTCTATAGTTCGATCTATTCCTCTTCAATAAACAAATATGGAGTGTAGACATTGGTAATTAAATGCTCTTTTTTTACTGTACAGCACTTCACCTGTTTCGTGGGCACGAGCCGCCAGTGATTTTTAGTAATTATGGAATAGAATCAGTTTATTTCTAACAATTGTGTCGGCGATCAATAGACTCCAACGAAGCTGTCGATTGGCAAAAACTGTTTTTTATCCAAGGTAGATTTCTCAGGACAGTCTGAAAGCGTCAAGAGAATCTTAACATCAAGAGTATGCTGATGAGAGAAAAACTGTTCAACTAAGTTTGCTCTAAACGTGATAAGCTCTCGCAGACCGTTCGCTGACTGTCCTGACAGAGCTGATTGTGGATACCAATCATCCGCCAGTTCCATTGAAGTCTGCTCTAGCAGATGACGTCATTTGTCAGCCTGCTGCCGTATGATGACGATTCGCTCATTATTAAAAGAGTCAAACCATTGCGCGGCACTCTCGATGCATGAAAAATGACATCGGCCAAAATCGATTCTCAAAAGTCATAAATCATGTGACAACTCAATAATCCATTCACACCTCTCTCTCTCTCTCGCACTCTATTACTCTTTCTCTCCCTCTCTCGCGATCTCTCAAATTTACATAGCACATCTCTACTTCTTATCTTTCTATATATAGTCTGTCCAAGCCAAGAAGACCCTCTGGCAAAATGAGAAAGTGACTCCAGCTTGTTCAATATTGGTTCAAAAATTTTTGATTCGGTCTCAGTCGTAGAAAACATTCTGATCTACAATTTGAGACCAGAAAAATATTTTTTTGAACCAATATTGACCAAGCTGGAGTCATTTTCTCATCTTGCCAGAGGGCCTTTTGCTTGGACAGACTACTTACTTCCTATCTACTTACTATCTCTCTTTTTCCTAAGTTATTCATTCCTATTTTACTCTCTCCCACTCGCCTTTTAACTCTCTCTCTCTCTCTCTCTTCCTCAATGTCACTCTCTCTCTCACTCTTTCTCTCTTTCTTATCATCATCATCCACCCACCATTCATGGAGCGCAGGCTGGTTTTTCTAAAAAATGAAAACTGTTGGAAAATTTGGCAAGCGGTAAAAAAGCTTTTCTCGATGGAACGGATTATCGTTATCCGGTTACGTTGAATTTTTGGTGAGATTTTTCTTGGTGAAAATTGGTGGTGTGTTGAATGAAGCGAAGGATATTGAGGATAATTAACTGGGGAAAACTTTGATTGTGATGAATATACAATTTCCGTCTTTAAATCTTTTGAATTTATCTAAATTCAATTTTGAAATAATTTCATAGTACAAACATAGTGACAGAAACATAAATTTTGACATTACCTTGAAATTAGTACTTTAATTTTGAAAAATCGGAAAGTGAGCATAATAATGCTTGTTGTCTGACTACTTGATTGTAATAGCTGATATTGGTTGGCTGAATGATGAATTTAAAATAAAAATATTAAAAAATAAATTCACAAAATAAATGTGCACACAGAAATATGTTTGCCGGCCCAGTTGGCGCAGTGGGCTGCATAGTCACAACCTTCAGTTCGCTTTGCTAGGACTGCCTGGTCCGGGTTCGAGACCCAGTAGGCATGGCTGTTTTTCGCCTCATAAATCACCTTTGCATTCAACATCAATTAATCACGCACAAGCTGAAATGCTTATGTGGGCATCATCCGCAAAAAAAACACTATTTATATTAATGAAAGAGCTAAGATGTTGTTTCAAATCTACTTTATTTCTAATACAAATAAAAATTAGAAATTCAACAGGAACATGTTTTATATTAGTCACATTCACTAGCATTGTCACCGTTTGAACCATACCTTGCAAGAGACAAGTTTAGCCGCTTGTTGAATGCTCCAAAACTCTTTACAATTTTCAAAGGTCGACCAGACTAAAGCCCTTGAGATTCAGCTCAAAGAAATGCTTTTGCAGTGAACAATGCTTCAAGGAAATTTCATAATCAGCTGCCATTTTTCTCCCAAACGGCTTCGGTTTTAGAACACACACAAACAAAGGGAGGTGTACACACAGAGTGTAGTGAAAAAGTGTAGGTTGAAGTTGAAAGTGTAGCTCAGAGCGAGAGGCCAGTGTTATAGTCTGTTCAAGTAAAGAAGACATTCTGGCAAGATGAGAAAATGACTTCAGTTAGGTCAATATTGGCTCAAAAATTACAAATATGACCTTAAACTGTAGGAAACATTTAGATCTACTATTTGAGATCAAATTTATAACTTCCGAATCATCATTGACCGAGATGGAGTCACTTTTCCATCTTGCAAGAATGTCTCCTTTGCTTGGACAGACTATACTAAACAAGCACCGTTGACAAGCCTTATTTATGTTCTTTGCAGTCTGCCAAAGCAATATCTTTTTAGCCGTGCCAGAAAAATTCTCTCTACCTCTTCAGTTTTCCTATTAGCGTTTCTCCCATATGCTGATTCATTGTTTAGAGGTTAAGTGGGTTAGTTGTTATTCAATTTATTTCCCAATTTTCTTTGTGTTCTGATATTATTTTTCTATTCTAATGTTCAAATTGCGGTATCGGCGGTTTAAGACGATATCTCCAATACTGGCGGCTCGTACCCACAAAACAGTGAAGTGCCCGTATTTTTCACTGTACAGCACTTGTTTCATGGGCCCGAGTTATCTCCAATAAATAAATGACTGAAACCTCCAAAATCGTTTGGTCCTCTTCAAATTCGAATCAATTTCATTCTGCTTACAATTTACATGGAAATAAATAGCACTGTGTATAAAAATTGCACATTATTCTTAGTATTGAAGCTCTCTATCATTTCTGATGCTAAAACAAATTCACACTATATTTAAATGCATGAAAACAGTCTAATGAAACGATGCAATGTTGCTTATTTAGCTGATTATAAATAAAATCAATTCATATTTTTATAATCCACCGACAAAATGGCGACGTATATGCTTGAAGGTGGCGGGGGCTATGCTGTTCCAGTTTTGATTGCACTATTTTCATGCGTTCATTCTTGTACAGGGAATAGCGTTTTGTGAACTGAACATTCATAAATAGACCCTTCCTGACCGGAGATTCATTTCATTTTCAAAGGTTTCAATTTTTTGAATGGAATGTCAATTATTTGAATGAACCAGCCCACTGCCAATAGAAAGAGATTTTTTTGGAAACAAAAAGCTCGAGTTTGTTAACAAATTGGATGCTTGTTGTTGAAAATGGAGGGAAACATTTTTGGCGGGAAACAGGTGTGCTCGATAATTAGTTTGTGATTTTTGTGACACACACGCAAGCACATTCTCACAAACCTGCCGCCATAATTAAAACTGTGCTCTTTTCCTCCTCGAACTGCGCATGCGCAGATCAACTTGTGAGCTTCATTAGACGCTCGAGCACGATTTATAAACTCGAGCCTTGCGGGCAATGTCGGGCGCTGCAATTGTTGAGACATTGTTAAAACAGTTGTCGTTGTTATTGTTGTTGTTTTCAACTCGTCCAACAGCTCAGTGGTAGATTTGCGACACAGCAAGAAAGGTATATAAATTGCCTTTAGAAAGCGAGAGTATAAGAGAGAGTGGGTGATAGAAGTAAACAGAAAGAGTGATTGATAGAAATAAGAGAGAATTACCTATAAGTACTATAAGTACCTATAGCCTATAGAAAAGTATCTCATATAAGTAGAAAGAGATTTATATTGATTCATATCTATGTTCTTATTCATATGTTCTTAATGAGGTTTGTTTTGGCTTAGAGCTGTGAACCTCTCATTGTTGTATCACGTTTGTAATAAATAAATAAATAAATAAATAAATAAATAAATAAATAAATAAATAAATAAATAAATAAATAAATAAATAAATAAATAAATAAATAAATAAATAAATAAATAAATAAATAAATAAATAAATAAATAAATAAATAAATAAATAAATAAATAAATAAATAAATAAATAAATATTTAATTGATTGGCCCATTTATACTAGCCTTCCCCGATAAGCGATTCATACAAACTTTACAAAATGGTGATCCATAAAGCAAACACAATGATTAAAGATTATTAAATAGTTAAAATAACATACTTACTAAATAGAGAATGTTACGTAAAAATGAGATAAACAGCGGAATAAGATGATACCGTAACAAATGTCTAACAATTTATTATAAAACTAGATTTGTGGTGTTTTACCGGGTGAAGTGAATCTGTCTGCTAAAACTTAACTGTGAATTATCTTTTGTTACCTTGGTTATTTCTAAAGCTTCCAGAATGTTGAGAATAATTCTGCCTATTGTTATTAAAATTCAGAGACTCAACATTCTTGTCGGCCTTGAACTTGGCCTTGTCAAATTTTCATCAAAGTCGACATTATTCCCCATTCCATTAAAAACTATGAATTTTTTTTTTCATTCCAATGATTATTATTATGTTCCTATTGAGAATGGACATACGACATTCTTAAATTATATTTTTTCCATACAAAAAGCAAAACTTGGAAAAATTTAAAGAAGCTTCCAACTTTTGCACAGAAACTGAGAAATAGTGAATCGCACTTCATTTCTATTGAAAAACGTTTTATAAAATAGCATGTTTTTAAAACGAGATTTACTTATAAATTAGAGATTTACTGATTTTCCTCTATCTAAGTGAAGCGAAACAAACTCCTTCTCAGTTACCAACCTTACAAACGAATTAAATTTCTGTTTTGTCCTCCGTTTAGCCGGTGGCGAATTTAAAGCCGAGTCTCAAGTGGCTAAAGAGAGTCCTATTGCCTAACGATGTGCTGTAGTCTTTCCAAGCAGAGAAGACATTCTGGCAAGATTGAAAAATGACTCCAGTTCGATCAATATCGATTAAAAATTATAATAATTTGATCCCAAATTGTAAATCGAATTGTTTCTTACAGTTTAAGATCAAATTTATGATTTTTGAACAAATATTGATCAAGCTGGAGTCATTTTTAAATCATGCCAGAATGTCTTCTTTGCTTGGACATAGCACTAATGGAAGCGCTTACTCTGTAAGTTGTTAACGAACAAATAACTCGACTGCCACTCCTAAATTGACAATGCTAGTGTGCAAGTTGACAAATTAAAAATTGAACACAGGCCTTCTCAAAGTTACTGCAAATTGAAGAGTGCTGAAGTGCCATGCTTACTTAGCTGTTTTCTTGTTTATTTTGTTCCACACTTGAGAAGTTGCAACTTCTTCAATTTGAAAAGAGTTGGTGGATGTAGGATATCACGTTATAAAAAGTTTTTTTTAAATAAATCTTGTATTGTAGATGAAGAAGCCTAATGATCTTGAGTCAACAACTGAATTAACTTATTTTTGAGATGGATAAGTTTTTATACAGAATACTACCTATACTTCTCTGAATTTTCATTTTTTGAATGCATGAATGAATTGCTAGAATATCCGAGTCCTCTTAGCTTTTGTAAGCTCTATAAATATAGATTCTGTATAGATTTTAAGTATAGATTCATAGATTCAGTATAGATTTTCATCTTACATCTATTAAGAAAAAATGTTTTATTGTTCTTGAATGAATTATTGAACGGCAAAGCTCTTGAAGTGAACTTCAAATTAAAGTTATACTAATCGAGAAGGAATTAAGATACTGAGTAAGAGTACACTGCAGGAATAATAATAAAATCTGGTATTTTCTTGTGCTAAAGAATTTTCTTTGATTCGAAGAAAAGCGTAAATCCGTATTGCTTCAAGAATTAAGAACTGGGACTTGGACACGTCATAATAAACAGCCCACGGAAACTTTTACAAAATAATTATTATCATCTAGGGGAAGTCATCACAGCTTTAGAAAAAATTATGTATATTTTTTGCTTAGTGGGATAAAACAATGCGATATCAAGAATATGGAAGAAGCTTTAGTGAAAAATATCTCATGTTTGTGAATCGTTTTATCTGTGGACTAGTAATATAGTAATATGTGGACTAGTAATATGCTTCATACTACTATGAAAATTATATACTACTACGATTTTAAAAAATTGTATTGTAGCTGGAAATCAGAGAGTATGTTATTCTTCTATTCTCTGCGATTACAACCTTTTAGGCAAGGTAGATTCTATCAAAAACACAATTCATGTAACATCATTCCTATTATCGTATTCTGAAAATTGAATAAAATGTCAATTCGCGGATTAGAATTTTCCAGAACTCTGTGTTATTTGGAAAAGACACGTCAATCGAACTGTCTGCATTGATTGACAGTATTGAACTCATTGAATGTTTGATTGGTTTTTGTATCGAACTTATAGATTGTTATTATCACAATTTTGTGATAGAGTTTCACAATTTTGTGAGTGATGGAGAAAAATCGTTGATTGAAACCTGGTTCTAAAACTACACAAAACAATTCACCTGAAGTCCATTTTTAAGCCTATTTTTTAGCTGTTGATTGTGATTTTTTTATAGAAAAAAATGGAGGTTCATTCCTCTTTTATATTCTACTTCCCCTTCTTGCATTACAGTTTGATGTGACCTTCAGCCTCTCGCACAAGAGTCCTTAGCTTACACAAATTCATCCATACTTTATTTTATAAGTTTATTTATTCTTTGTACAATTTTCATCGATTATCTTTACACAATACAAGAAAATCATTGTACAATAGAATAAGCTCACAAGACTTTTCGTCTGTTCGTGAGCTTTAATTTTAAATTAAATAGACATATAAAAATTAAATTAAGAAAAATAATAAAGTAGATTAGTAAAATTTGAAAAAGAAAGGAAGAAAAATTTACGATAAAGTTATCTGCTATTAAGCAGAAAACCCCCAAAGAAAAGATGAAGAAGAGAAGAAGAAGCACAGCGAATGCAACGTAATACTTGATTATCATGGGCGATTTTCTTAGGTGCATTCTCCATCATTTTCATTTTTGAATTTGTTGTCAATGGCTCAACAGCCCATGAAGAGCCCAGGTCTACCAGCTTCATATTCACTCTACTATACAGCAGAGGTGAATAATCATCGACCATGATAGAGGTAACGTGTGGTTAGCACGTTGATCCTGAAATGACGTCATTAAATCAAATGACGATGTTCATGTGTTCTTGTAAATACGATGACAAATAAACTATATTCAATCCTATTCCTCTCAAATATAAGCTAGTTTCCGTAACCAAGTGACAGCACGACACACTCTGAATAACATTTAGTTAATCAGCTAGAGTGTAATGCAGCCATAACTATTCCTCCAGAGATGGGAAACGGCTGACAACTTTACTAACGACAGCCAATCACCCAAAGGAGAGTTTTGGAATTAGTAGAACATAAATATTGATACATAAAAAAATAACTGTGTGCATTGATGTGGGAGGTTGAAGTAACAGATTGATTCAGATTGATTGATTGATCAATCAACGACGTTCACAACAGATTTGCGTGGGAAGATTACGTTATTGGATTTTTTGGATTATTAATAGGGAAAAGACAATTATTTAACAAAGCCAATCCTGATGATCAATAGAAGCTCAATGTTTGACTGCAGAAAGCTGTCAGTACCAGTTTTATTGCGATTGTAAAGCGTTCAGAGTTCACTGGCGGCTCGTACCCTCGAATCAGGTGAAGTGCTGTACAGTGAAAGATACTGGCACTTCACCTGTTTCGTGGACACGAGCCGCCAGTGTCAGAGTTCTATCGCGCACTCAATTTCATTGAGCCTGACAGCCAACTGGACGTACAAACCTATTTGAGATGAGACTAGCGAATCACAATCGATATTTAATATCGGATTAAATTGAACGCGATTCCCTTTGATCTGAAGGTTTTCTGCTGTGGAAGCTATTCATATTTTTCCGCCTTGTAGAATGCGATCAGATGATTTTCCGGGCCGATAGTTCGCTGAAGATGTAACGATTCCAGATATCGTCCGTACAAGCAAAGAAGACATTCTGGCAAAATGGGAAAATCACTCCAACTCGGTCTATATATGATCAAAAATTATAAATTTTGTCTCAAATCTCAGGAAACATTCTGATCACAAATTTAAGATCAAATTTACAATTTTTGAAATAATATTGACCGAGCTTGAGTAGTTTTCCCATATTGCCAGACAGACATTCTTTGCTTGGACAGACTATACTCAAACGGATGAAAATCGCTTCAAAAATGTCAGCGATCTATTCATAAACTGAGGAAAAAGGGCTGATGACAGTTTTTGTGGCAATGCAAATATGGATTTCAAACGATATTTGAAACAGAAAACGTGTTGGTTGAAATCGTAGATGGTTTCTTTCTGTTCATACCTCACTCAAATTAATGCATGCGTTCCCTTTGATTTTTTTTGTTAATCGTGCAGCTCCATATTGAAGAATAGAGCCCAATTTTGTTGGATTTTCCTCCTATTTCGGGATCTAGATAAAATAGAGCTTAGTTTTGTTCAATTTCCCCTCATATCACGAAATCGAGATGCCTTTGATTGGGTTGTTGATCTTGCACTCGTATACAATGTTGAAGAATAGAGTTTATTTTTTTCTCTATCTATTTTTTCTCTTTATTCATTTATTCATTTTCTGTTCTATTTTTAGTTCAAAGGTTGATGTTTTCAGCCTCACTGAATATTAAATCACTATATACAGTTGCAATGGATTGTATCATAAGGATTTCCTCGTAACGACCGTACTTCAAAATCTTTTGCAGACTACCCTAGTCCAAATCAAAAGTTACTTTGTAGCTCATGTGTGCAAAGTCTCGATATCCCTTTACTTGAGCCGATTCTATAACAATGGACTATTTAAGAAGATTCTTGAATATTCTTCTCAAGAAGAGTTATTGTGAAGTGATCTTTTTCGGTTGATTGAACCATGGAATAATAGAACTCTTCTAGGATTATATTAATAATAATACTTGGATAATAATAGAATCACTAGGATCCTATTTGATTAAACTGATTAGATTTGAATGAAGTTGATTGACAATTTATCGATAATAATATTCGGTTTTATAAAGTCAACGTTCAAATTATTTGTTTGAGCCCTAACAAAAGTAATAATTATAGCTCTGAGAACAGATTGAGAATTCCAAGAACCTCTCTTTAATGTTTTATTTCCATAACTTGCTTCAGACCTCGAAAATGTGATAATATTATTCCGAATGTTGATTTGAAGGATGACATTACCATTCGAAATCGAACGAATCCGAGAATCAAATTGAATCAAAGTCTGTGCTTCAACTTTGATATTAATTTGTAACGATCCCACCCATTTATAAAAGGTGAATACTTTTATTGTCTTTGTTGGGCAACAGAATTCAGTTTTATTCTTTCTTGGTCGTGGGCAGAAGAAACAACAAACTTCTTGTGAATTGGAATTCAACTTTACAAAGATTATTAAACAGGGAGAGAGAGAGAGAGAGAGAAAGAAAGCTTTCATCTTACAATTTCGAAATAATTACTTCTTGGGAAAACAGATGCTATTGTCTTGTTGAGAAACGATAACAGTATAGTATGTCCAAGCAAAGAAGACATTCTGGCAAGATTTGAAAATGACTCTAGCTCGCTCAATAGTTGTTCAAACATTATAAATTTCTTTAAAACTGTACGAAACCTTCTCCTCTACAATTTAAGAACAAATCTTTCATTTTTGAACAAATATTGACCGAGCTGGAGTCATTTTTCCATCTTGCCAGAATGTCTTCTTTGCTTGAACAGACTAGCCTATAACAAGTCTGTGAGGAAAAACAAGGAAATATTCAGTGTTTGTATTGGCCCTCAGTTTATAACAATTAGAGTGAAATTGTTCGAAAAATCTCAAACTCTGTTCACAAACTAAGGTTCATTCTCCCATTTCATAAATTTTTTCTACATTTTTTCAGTTTAATCTTGCAGAAGAACGATGACTGTTTGAAATTCCCTGCTTTTGAATCAGTCAAAGGCCAGTGGAAAATTTTTTTTGTTCATTTTTTAAAAGTCAAATATCTAACCATGATTATCATGAATATATGTTACACTGGTATACTTCTTAGGCTTATAGCAAGGAGAATTTTATGTGAGCTAGATTCAACACACATCATTTTTTCAAACCGTTTGAATTTCTTATTACTTTTAAAATTTAGCTCAAAATTCTTAGACATTGTTTCATGAACCTCTTGCTCATATGTGTTAGATTGTTCCACCTATCATGCTATGCGGTATCCAGTTTATAAGCGATGGAAGTATAATTCAAATAATAATTGCATAACTATTGAAAACAATGTCTACACTCTAGAATGTTCTAATAACTCTAATAACTATATGCATTGTTCCTTTTTTAAGCTTAAAATACAGTAACTGAGGATTAGCCATCTAATGCCGGGTTTTTCCAAGCACGCTCAAAGTTGAGGGACCCTCAAATTTTGATGAACAGCTGAAATGGCTTAAAAAGTGGAAATATTCGATTTGATTTGATTTTAAATGTGGATATGGTATGGATATAGATGTAGATTATGATATAGGTTCTCAAATGGATAGATAACATTCCTCATTGAATATTATGCTGGAAAATCCATGGTAATAGAGATTTTCAGTATAAATGATAGTTTTGCATTTAATACCAGCAATTATAGAGGGCTATTATTTATAACTATTCAACTCAATTTGCAAAGATATTGTCCAATGATACACCATGCAACTTTATACACCAATATCGATACCCACAACTTCTAAATCGAAACCCCTTTCGATTCAGTTCGTTGAAATGATCTGGCCCGAATATCAGTTTCACCTAACCGCAAGTTATAGTCTGTCCAAGCAAAGAAGACATTCTGGCAAGATGGGAAAATGTGTCCAGCACGGTCAATATTGGTTCGAGCATTATGAATTATTTTTCAAATTATAATAAACATTCTGATCTACAATTTGAGGCTAAGTTTTAATTTTCTGAATTAATATTGACCAAGCTGGAGTCATTTTTCCATCTTGACAGAAGGTTTTCTTTGCTTGGACATACTATACAAATATAATCCTCTGCACTGTTGGACGATCAACACGAGCGTTATAACGGATTTGGCAGAAGATTTCGGAACCCTGAGGGTTCTTGACCGCTTTCTGGCTCCAAACGATATGATATCAGATCGAACCCTTCACGGACTGTTGCTCCCATAGCCTTAAAAGGTTTAACGACGAGATTGATACCCTTTAAACCCCCAGGATGATGCCCCGTATCTTCTTCGAACCTGAGAACCTTACTCGAAACAGATTATTGATTTCGGTGCTACTACCTTTGAGATGGATTGCGAAAGTTTAAATTGGTTTATAGTGTACTACATCGTTTTCTTAATACGGTAATGTAATTTGAAGATGAAAAACGTATTTTGCACGTTAAGATGACGTGTCACATTTTTCTTTAGAGAAAAAATTAGTATTAGTGTATAGAATTAATGCTGTCCGTAGAGTTCATGCAGTGTATTAGTGCGCATCGTATCGAGTTAAATTATTCGTTAGAAATTTGAATGTGTTAAAATTCCGAGCTCTAAATTTCCAGTCAAAATTTGATATTCTCGGCCAAGGTCTAGTGAATTCGTGAAGTGTTCTAGTTTTTGTTCCTATAACTATAACTCACATGGTTTTCATTTGTCAAAAATTAGGTTATAATATTGCGAAGTGGAACAACCCTTTGGGTCTCCCCACTGTTAAAAGCATATGCTACATAATAATAATAAATTCGCTGGTTGCGAATAATCAACATCGTTAGTGGATTGCAGTAAAAATGTCAAGCATAGTGATTCGTGTTATCAATTACTGGATCAATTAATTAAACGTAACATTGGTATGTTTGAGAAATCAACTTTTTGTCTGTTCCAATCAGTCTTATAAATAATAATAATAGTTTTTGTGTTTCATTTTTCAAGAAGTCTGATATTTTTACTAGAAAACCTATTCGATCAAAATTGAAAAAGAGTTTGTTTCTGAACAATCATTTGAATAAAAGTATTTAAAAAAGCATAATACAAGAGAAATCTGAAGTACGAGTACATAACATAGGCTACCTATAGTATGGAACTGTTTTAAAACAATCAATAATTCATTAAATTTTTGTAAACCTGGAAGGCGACTCATTATATCTGTAAAAAAATACCAGAGCAGACCAGTTTGATTGATTTGAATTTTGAATGTGAACTTAACATCATAATTAGCATACTGCGTTGCTTAGTTTGAAAGAAACGCTTAATGTCCGGCCTATTTTCGAAAATCACGTCAGGTTCCTTACGACCGCAACATGTTGAAAAAGTTAAAAAGTGAGGAAAAAGAAAGGAAAAGTGGTGAGGGTGAAGAGAGTGGAGGAGGAAAGTGGACGGGAAAAGAGAGGGAAGAGGAAGAGGAAAAAGAAGAAGAAGAAGAAGAGGAAGAAGAAGAAGAAGAGGAAGAAGAAGAAGAAGGAGGAGGAGGGAAGAATTGGAGTGAAGAAAAAGGAAAAATCAAGAAGAGCGGGAAAAATGAAAGGGAGATGAAGGAAAAAGGAAGAAGAAGGAAAGAGAGGAGAGGGAAAGGGAGAAGAAGGAAAGAAAGAAGGAGAGGAAGAAGGAAGAAAGAAGAAGGAAAGGAAGAAGAAATGGAGGGAGAGGAAGGAGAGGAAGAAGAAGGAAACGAAAAAGGGAAGGAATAAGAAGGAATGAAAGAAGAATAGATGTAAAAAAAGGGAAGAAAGAAGGGAGAAAGGATGAAAAAAAGGAGGTATAAGAATGCACAAATAAGAAAAATGAAAGGGAGAAGAATAAGGAGGCGGAGGATGATGATGAGGGTGATGAGAATGAGGATGATGATGATGATGATGATGATGATGATGATGATGATGATGATGATGATGATGATGATGATGATGATGATGATGATGATGATGATGATGATGATGATGATAAGGACGAGGAGGAGGAGGAGGAGGAGGAAGTGGAGTAGGAGGAGATGGTTATGAAAGAGAAGAACAAAAAGAAAAAAGACAAGAAAATAAGAATAAGAAAAAGACGAAAAAGGAGAAGAGCAAGAAGAAAAAGAACAAGGACAAGAAGAAGAAGAAGAATAGGGAAAAATCAAAGGAAAAAAGGAAGAGGAAGAGGAAGAGGAAGAAGAGAGGAAATCACCGATCACCAATGGAGATTAGTCACCCTCTCGTGAAGACCCCCCCAACTCACTACCCCCCCCACTCCCCCCACTCCTGAGACCATTCTAACCACAGAGAAGAAATATTTCCTTCTCTGTGTACTAACGAACATCGTGACTTGTGCTCTTAAAATATACACACCGTAAATTCGTCAGACCAAACGCAAGCATGCGAATATTAACTTATAAACGTTCTGGTATGAAAGAAAACACGGCCACTTGCGTGAGTGCTTACAACAGCTTCTATTCTGCGGCAGAGAGTGGTCAATATTCAAAGCGTCATTGGTTGAAACGTTAAGGAGTTGACTTTCTTTCATCAAATTGAAGAAACTCTGGAAGCTGCTCGTGTCTGCATGAAAAGTGTAATGCGTCAGTTCAATTTTAAATCGTAAATCAAGAATATTCAGAATGAAGATAAAAATCAAAGAAATCTCATTGTAATTAATTTTTAATTTTAGTTTTTAATAATTTATTCGTATTCCTGGAAAACTTATTGAATATATCAAGAGATTACATTAATGATGGGTGAGGGATATTATCAATGCTACTCTATTGCTCAAGGCTTATTGTTTAGCGCTTCAGAAAAATCTGTCAAATGCCTTAATAATATACTAGTAAGCCCCATGGGCTGAAGAACTCGCGTGCGAACTTTTTAAGTTAACTTATGGCTTTGATAACTTGATGATGAAATTTTGCAGTCAAGTCCACTTGATCAAGTTTGTTGATGCGTCGGATGCCGCGAATAGGTGGAATATGAATCAAAATTCTTATCAATCCCTATATTTAAACAATACTGAATGTTCCTTCTATTATGTTCCAATCAGTATAGGTTCACAAAATTTCAAGATTGATAAATTAATCATTATTAAAGAATATTATTCTATTTTAGTGATTTATATTTATCAATCTGTTATTTCATAAAAAATTATATTCCCGTGGAATAAATTAGTTTTAATACAGCTAAGAAAATAATAATTTTTTTCAAGCTTAAGACCTTAGAAGCTAAAACATTTCTATAATCAGCTGATCATAGCTATAAGAGAATATTTTTTTGAAGTGACTGCGGCCAGCTGCTGTCGATCGCGGTTGTCAACAATAGCTGAATGCTCTATTGTTGAAGCATTCGTCTTCCTTGAACGAATCCAGTCGCGGCCGCATCAACCAAAACAAATAAAATGTATGTTCTCAACCATTGTTGTACAGTCGCGACTGCCCGCCGCGGTACGTTCTATCAACTAAAACCTACCTCAAGAGTGATACAGTAAATAATGGTGTTACACGAGATTATAGCAGACGCCAACGAAAAAGGCGATTGAAGAGCTTTTAGTGATAAGGACTGGCAATATTGGTCTCTCGGTGAGGGTGATCTATCGGTGAACGTGATGTTAAGTCACGAACATTGTGGACTGCACTTGGATGGGTGACCGGTTCTGGCCAAGTACACATTGGCGGGGTGGAACTACCCGTAAGGGTCTCCCCACCAATAAAAGCCATAAGAATATTTATTAGTGATAAGGAACTTTACCAGGAAAGACAGTCGGCAAGCGATCTGCAAGAACATATTACTGAGTCAAGAGCAAGCGGAACTAAACCGTTTTGTTCATTTAGACAACTTACTGACTGTCCTGAGAGAGAGCTGAGTATTCACCAACCACAATTTCTGTTACATTGAAAACATCGTGTGATAATAACAATCAGATCTGTTTTTAAAATCTTGTTAGCTCTGAACAAATTCTTGCTTCTTGGATAAGTATTGTATTTTTTTTCATTTTTTGTCTTCTATCAGTTGCTTGCTAAATTAGAACCGGATAGTTATGATTTAAAAAATCCATAATAATAATATCTCATCATATTTTTTACTGTGACATTATTTTTTGCTGCCCAAGAGCAAATAGAAGCACTTCTTTAAAAAAAAAATACTGAAAAAATGTCTTGTGATAAAATAATTCAAATTTGCCGCCTCTTGTCAGCTGTTTGAGTAAATATACTCCTATCACATGTTTAAACTTTGAGATCAATATTCAACATATGACTTCAATTCAACATGAAAGTACGTTTCATTCAAGAACATTATTTTCGCCATACTTGTATGTAATACACAACTTTCCAAGCTAGATTTGCGTTTGGAAAATTGCCGTTCACAGGAGAATCAAAGATCAGCTGTTCTGAATGCGGGAATAATCATTTTGATGATTATTACAGCACTAGTCATCATCACGATGATAATTACAGCACTGAAAATCTAGCACAGCTGTTTTTTCCAAACTCCGACGTATATATGAATAAACGAGTCAAACGAGCCGCCATGACAGTTCACTGTGTGTGTTTGTTTTGTGCTACTGCTAGTGTTGTGTTGAGGTTATGTTGGCTTCAGTTAATGTTTTCAGTTGTTTGAGGTGTTAATAAATCCTTCTCAGTCTAGTATGACGAAAAAAAATGTACATATTTCGTGTGGAAAAGTTTACAAACTCATAATTATTTTGCAAACTCGCGTACCGCTCGTTTGGAGAACATAATTATTCGTTTGTAAAACCGCCTTTTCCAAACTCATTATGTAATATACTATTTTATGATAGTTCTTTCAAATTTGCCGCAAATAAATCAGCTGTTCTATTGAAATCAGGATCAAAAAAAAAATTATTCAAATTCCATATGACATTTTTTCCCAGCCGTGATTATTGTGTTGAAATATACGGGAGTATATATAGATATATTGTTGCTGAGAACTTATCCTTTTTCCTCCTGAAAAAGGATGAAGGAGTCGGTCGATTTCATTGTCCAACGATCTTGACCTGTATAAGAGTATGAAGAATATATGTTATGAATTTGAAGTTGATTAATTGAGGCGTTCGAAAGTTATTGTCGAACATACAGACAAACAAACGAACAGACGGACAACGACTTCGGGCTTGAGTCAAAAGAAGGAACTCGCTTACGCTCGTTCAACTAGCATTAAAGTATAGAATGTCCAAGCGACGTCGACCCTCTGTCAAGATGAGAAAATATTACTCCAGCTCGATTAATATTGGTTTAAAAACTAACAATTTGATTCGATTCAGTTTGTTGAAATGATCTGCCCCGAATATCAATTTCACCTAACCGCAAGTTATAGTCTGTCCAAGCAAAGAAGACATTCTGGCAAGATGGGAAAATGACTCCAGCTCGGTCAATATTGGTTCAAGCATTGTGAATTGGGTTTCAAATTGAAGAAAACATTCTGACCTACCATTTGAGGCTAAGTTTAAAATTTTTGAACAAATATTGACCGAGCGGGAGTCATTTTCTCATCTTTTCAGAGGGTCTTTTTTGCTTGCACAGCCAAGCATTCCTGAGCAAAGGCTCGAGCTGCTCAGCTCTAGCTTCTTGTCTTGTACTTCAATGGTCATTGAAATTAAACATTAAAATAATTTAAAAAACCGTAAATTTCGTACTTGGTACAACAGGATGTAGCTGAATGATCACCTAGTATTTGAATGATATATAATATAAGATTCGAATTTAGTTATAAAAGTAGGATGGTATGGTCTTAAACCTCTGAATTGGCTGTTAGAAGAAGGCAAAACAAATGTAACTAAGCGTATTTTCAAAAACAAAGTTCCTATTTTTCATTTCTAATTTTAGAGTAAAACGCTTGAAAATGGTACAATGTAAACTGAAACAGCCGAGTACCCCCTCACTCCCCTCATTTCAATAGATGATACCATTCCGTCTATATGCCATTCCGTCAGGTCTATTATGGAAATCTAAGTTAATTTCGATTCATAATAAGCTAGATTGGCAAAGTTGCATCAAGTATCACTGGAGTATTTTCATGCTTTCAACTCTGGTTGAATCTGACGATGCATAACCTCCCAGAGGTTTTCACTAGTTTCCTCATATGGCAAAAATATAGAACTATCAAAAATAATAAACTATTTTCAAGTTGAAAACGTATTTGATTTGATATTTCCGGGAATAGTATCTCAAAATATATTATTCAGAACCGAGTAATAGTGTTCAAAGCTACCGACCCACATGTAAATAAGTTGAAATACGACAATGGATGGGTTCACCATCACCCATTATCTTGCACGGCTATCTGTGAATAATTAATATCCAACAAAGCTAGGAGTGGTTCATAAATTCAATACATTATTACAGTAACGGCAGCGCATAGGACACAAAATTGGGTCATATAGTCTCTCCAAGCAAAGAAGGCATTCTGGCAAGATGGGGGAATGGCTTCGGCTCGATTAATATTGATTTGAAAATTATAAATTTGGTTTTAAATTATAGTTTGGATTGTTTACTACAATTTGGGAGCAAATTCATAATTTTTTGATCAATATTGATCGAGCTGGAGTCACTTTTCCATCTTGGCAGAATGTCTTCTTTACTCGGACAGACTATACAATATTTTATATGTGCAGCTTCGTCGCTTTAATTCAAAGCCGACGTCTGAGGGATGGAGGAAGAAGAGGAGGAAGAAAAGGAGGAAGAAGAGGAGGAAGAAAGAGGGAAGGAGATGGAGGATGGTAGACAAAAGAAAACGAGAGGAAAATTATCAGCTCTGATACTTGGCATGAATTATTCATTGGGAACTTCTTCGAAGATGAACGCTGCTGTAATTATTATTTCTTATTTAAGTGAGAAACAAAAATAGAATATTTTGCGACTGTACTGTTGAACGGGGTTGAATTGAATGCGGGATGCAAATTAATTTCTTTTCTTCATTCATTCCGAACCGTCTCTCATCTTATTTCTTCTCTTCTTGTTCTTCTTATTGTCCTTGTTCTTTTTCTTCTTTTTTTGTCCTCCTATTTTTTCTCCTTTTTCATGTTCTTGCTCTTCCTCTTCCTCTTATACTTGTTAGACTTGTTCTTCTTTTTCGTCTTTTTATTATTCTTATTTTCCCCCTTCTTCTTCTTCTTCTTCTTCTTCTTCTTCTTCTTCTTCTTCTTCTTCTTCTTCTTCTTCTTCTTCTTCTTCTTCTTCTTCTTCTTCTTCTTCTTCTTCTTCTTCTTCTTCTTCTTCTTCTTCTTCTTCTTCTTCTTCTCTTCTTCTTCTTCTTCTTCTTCTTCTTCTTCTTCTTCTTCTTCTTCTTCTTCTTCTTCTTCTTCTTTTTCTTCTTCTTGCTTCTTCTTCATTTCTCCTTCATCAACTCCTCCCCCTTCCACCTCTTCTACTGCTCCATCTTCTTCTTCCTCCATTCCATCTTCTACTTCTTTTGTTCCTTTTCATCATAATTTTCTTCTACCCCCTCCTTTTATTTGAAACAATTTCATCTGTCAGTATAGTTGAAAAGCGACGTAATTTCCATTTTTTTCAAGCTTTTCTATTAATAAATCTTTGAAATCTTTCACCCCTTTCACATCAACCAGCCCCACCCCTAACCCATAAACTTTACATCATTGCAGCAGAATATGAATGAAACAAAATTGGAGCGCTCTCTGAACCTGATTAATCCTTATTTTGTAATTATGTATTCGAGTAGTCGCAAAAGTCCGCCTTTCAGTTGGCGGTCTACATGATTTCTTTTTCGACATGACTTGTTTCGATTCATTGACAGAATATTATTTTTCGTACTGATGTTGAAGCAGCCCACTCATCACTTGAAATGTACGTCCTTCTATAGTTCATCCAAGCAGAGAAGAAATTCTGGCAATATGGGAAAATGACTCCAGCTCGGACAATATTGGTTCAAAAATTATAAATTTGGTCTCAAATTGTAGGAAACATTCTCATCTACAATTTGAAACCAAATTTATATTTGTTGAACCAATATTGATCAAGCTGGAGACATTTTCTCATCTTGCCAGAATGTCTCCTTTACTTGGACAGACTATACTTTTGAAATGTGCATCGCCCCACCAAAACCATTCAGCAGAGACAAATTTATTCGCCTTATCAAATCATGTTCCCCATAATTTCAACTTGAGCGACATCAAGCTGACTTAAAATTTCGAATTTAATTAATTCGAATCTCATCATATTACATTTCAAAAAATACTGACGTTCTATTCACAACATTATGCGGTTGAGTGGGTTAGAAAGATGGGTTCTTGAAAGGAATGTCCAGTTTTTATTGACGCAAATGGAACTTTTTCAAAAACTAGCTGTGAATTATTCAAGTGCTTCAATAATTCTAAGCTAGTAACGTTTTAGGGTGAGATAGGGTAGCATTCAGCTACACAGAAGTTACGTTTAAAAATCTTATTGTACTGGGAAATCAAGTATTATTATTTCTCATACTTGAAACTCGACGTCTTGAAACTTAGATGTAGCAATATCAACAATATATTGGGTAGTTCGTTGAAGTAATAATATTGATAACGCGCCGGTCTGATAGCCGGAGGTTCTTAGATTCGATTCTTGATCGGGGAACAATTCTTTGACCACAGTCCACCGGCAACTCATGCACACGAAACAGGTGAAGTGCCCGTATTTTTTACTGTACTTCACCTGTTTCATGGGCACGTGCAGCCAATTCACAGTACAATCATATTAATACGGTCTTCCGGAGGAGACGATAAGCCGTTGGTCCAGGCTGCAAACTGGCCGTTATCTTTCATCATCACCTCTCTTATTACCCACACACATGCTCAAAGGCACATGAGCATCAACCTCAGAAAAAACATGCATTTGACTGGACTATAGTTGGTAGAAAGTTGAGTGCAAGCTTACTTGTGAGTAAACGAATGTTGAAAACTCAACTTGATAGACTAATTTGAACAAAATATCATTTCAATTATTGTGTTCGATTAAACCAATTTTAAACCATCTCTACTTTGAAGTTGGTTCAAATAGAAGTCTTGAGACCGATTGTCATAAGATGAAGGATTGAACAGGAAAAATTGAGTCGTCGTTGCTATGAATTGAAGCCGAATCAACACCCATCCCGATTGAAGAAAAAATATCTACTCGACAAAAGAATAGTGAATACGGTTTTACACGGCACACGTGGGTGGTCGTTTAGAGGGTGTACAAAGGCAGGAGGCAGCGTGTAACAAATTTGATATAGGGACGAATTAAATCGCCAAGCCCCGAGTTTTTATATGACAGATTGACTGGACACGTAAGCCGTGTGAGTGAATGGAGAAATGCGTATATGACTGCATTGCGAGAGAGTGTGAGATGAGTGAGTGTGTGAAAGAGAGTGCGAGAAAGAAAGAGCAAGTGGGAAAGAGAAAGAGAGAGATTGAAGGAGTGTTAGAGCGTGCGAGAGAGAGACAGAATGATAGAGAAAGAGGGGCATTAGATTTCTTTATTCATGTAAAAACATCAAACATTCCAGTCTAGTTTCTAGATTGTAATTGAACAATAAATGTAAGTATAATCCTATACAGGAATAAATATATAGCAACTAGTACTGTTTCCTCCATCTTAGGGCTACTTTATTACTGTTTTTTTATTTTAAATGTTAATCTCAGTACCTTTTTTCAATTATTTTTATAATAATTATAAGAAAAGTAATAAAAATAATTGAAAAGGGTACTGAGATTAACATTTGAAATAAATAACAGCAACTAGTACTTATATTTCTATAAATTTTACGAGCTGAAAACTCAATGATTATTCAACAAAATAACTACACATGTAGGTAAAAATCATTGAAATTTCTTATTAAAAAACATCCCTCCATTCCCTAAGACTGGCGGTCACTAAATCAAGGGAAATAATCAATCATGGAGAGAGAAAAAGAGAAATAGAAAGAGAGAGATAGAGTGTGGGTGAGAGTGTGAATGAAAGAGGAAGAAAGAGAGAGTGGGAGAGTGAATCTTAGAGAGCGTAAGAGTGAGGGGGAGTGAATGTGACGAAGGAAGAAGAAAGATTGAGAGAATAAGAACGAGTCGTGTGAGCTGTGAGGTATGAATGAGTGCTTATACAGCAAGAGAGAGATAGAACAATGGTTCGTATAAGAGGGTGTGAGAGTTCAGAGTGTGAGGGTTGAAATGAAAAGTGGAGGGGGAAGCTAATCGCGAGCAAGTTGCTACATGCGCTCTTTCGTCGCGAAGCCTCTGCTGTCATGCTGTGACCGGTTGGCTCTTCAGTCGCTCTCCAGCCGTCGTGGAGGAACGTTCTATTGCTCCGCGTTTTCCGCTTTACCATTTTCCGGCTCGCGTAATTCTCGTAAAACCATGCCAGTTTTTTCCTGTCTCCCTAAGAACTTGAAAGTGAATTGTATTGAGGGTTTATATTCAATGAATTGAACTGGGGTTACTTTATGAAGCTCTCATTCTAATTTAAGAAGCTCGCAAGCATTGAAGTTTGTTTGTTGGACTTAGTCTATTGGTTGTAAGTCTTAGGATTGATGAACTGTACTCTCGAAATTTGAACTGTAAGTTGAACGGGAAGCTATATTATATACTGTAGCAGATGCTGGTTGAAAACAACTTCATAACAGGTTAGTGCAAGAGATTTGGTTGAGTAGATATGGATAATATTTGGAATTATAGAACTCTTTTAAAAATTAAGCGTGTGTATTCTTCGTACATTGGAAAAGTGAACATGTTTGAAATCTTGTCATTATAAATCTTCCCAATATATATCAAATATTTTCATGTATGTATGTATTCGTATGCCGTATTCGGTGGGGAGTTCCAAAAGGAAGTTCCACCGGCACTATAACCTTAATTTCCGTCGATGGGAAATCATGGTATTTCTTGATATGATACACTGAGATTTAAATTTTTAAAAGTTTTCCCGAATCAAGAGGGTCCAAAAACACGAGGAAGATCACCAAAATCACCATTCACTATAAAAAATATAAATTTCAATAAAATGTAGAGCACGAAAAATTTTAGGTTGAATCACACTAAGTGTATAATGATTATACTGGTACGAATGACTAGAGTAGCCTATATCCTCCATGGAATAATCATAATTAGTTTCCAATCAGCACAGAGGAATATAGCTTATGTTTATCTCTGCAATTCAAATAATATTCTAGTAGAAAATTTAACGCTATTTACTAACATTGAGAAAATTGGAGTTATATTCCAATTGTTAATTGTCATCCAATTACAGAGTTCATAGTTGATTTCCAAGTATGTTAGAAGATAAACTTTATTTTTATTTTTACAATGGATTTGGTTGAGGTTTTGGCTGCATCCTGTTGATTTGACTTTTTCGGTACGAAAAATTGAAAATCGTTCTGTAGTTCCCCCCTACACACAGACGTATAGTCTTGTAGGGGGATTCCTTATATTATATTTTATGTATGTATTTTCAAACTTTTTTGTATTATTATTTGGGAAATAAATTTATTCGAATTTATTTGAATTCGTATCATGCACAACGAGAAATCAATCGTACCTACGCTAATTTTAATAATATTCCAACACCTGTGATAAGTAAGTTCCATCATAAATCTGATAGATATTTGGAAGATTACTGATGATTCATGATTACTGATCATTCCTCAGAATGTTGTACCGTATCTATTATACGCATCAATAGTGCTGTGATCTCGTTTGATCTAATATACTTATATACTAGAATTAAGCAGAGTGATAACCTAATCATATGAAAAATAAACACATGTGATTGGTTAACATACAGTAGGCCTACTTATATAATTAATTGGCTTATTTGTTCATTTGCATCTGAAAATGACTATAAATAGTCGAAACATGTAATGCACTGAAAAAATTATTGAAAAAGGGGACTGTGATTATTATTTAAAATAAAAAAAAGCAATTAATCCTACAAATATACTAATAATACTGGAAAATTTATTTTCAACTATTGATTCTTCAAGGAAACATCCTTACATTGAAAAAAATGAATAAAATCACATTCTATTAACTCCACTGTATTATAAAATTTGTAGATAATCGAAATGTCAGTGATATTATAAATTTCTATTTTCAAGAATCAGAAAATTTTGATTCTAGTGAAAGGGCTTTCAATCAACATGGTTAGAATACTTATTCCTGTTTGACAAGTATTCTAGATAATTTAATAAAGTATTCGATTACGAGCTTCAAATGGAAATAATCCGGTTTACAGTGTACGTTATTGCGTTTTATTGATGAAAAACCAATCTTTTGCCTTGTACAGAACGAACAAAAGCAATTATATTTGGATTTTTGTCCAAATACGCTTTGGTCGATAAAAAAATAGGAGAATAATACATCTACGCTATATTATGTACCGTATCACAATGACGACTCGCTTGCCAAAATTTGGAAGAAAATCGAAGCTGATTGCATAGCTTGGGCCTACCTAATTCTATTCTCATTCAAAAAGTAATTCCGTTCCTATTTTGAACAAGTGTGGGATTTTCCAATTTGTCAACTTTTACTTTTTCAGCTTCCATTTTTTCACAGTTTGTTAAATACAATTATAATTTTCAAATTCGTTGACAAATAGCATATATAGTCTACATCAAGTAATAACATATTACATCAACACGTCAAAAGCAACAACAGCCGGTAATTTATTATTAAAATTCAGCCCTTAATTCAAATTAAATTTATCCACTCGAGAATCTCATCCACCTCAATTCAATTCACTAGACTAATCGTTGATTTAATGCATTGAAGTAATTTGTTGTTAACTGTGACACCTGTCAACGTTTTACACGTGAATTCGTTATTTGTTCTCGTTATGAATCGGCTAACTGATTCTAACTGAGCCTAATTGAGTAATAGTGTGCACCATTTTGAATTATCCCGACATAATTCCTTGAAACAACAAACATGAAAATGTCATGTACTTCGGTGATATGGATGAAAGCGATGCTTTTTATAATTTACCACTTTTTTAAAGAAGTCTCCAGTTCGAAAATTGTACAACACTTCATTCAAAACTTAGAAAAGAATCGATCTATTTGAAAAAAATTGTTTCTATTCGGCATTTTATCGAGAAGTAGGCCTATTCGGAATGAATATTTGAGAAGAAATGTCTTAATTTTATTCCACTCATGTACACAGAACGAGTTTCTGTGGATTGAATTAAAATTAGCTTTGATCAGTTGTAAATAAGCTTATAATATTCAAGTTGTCAATATGTCCATTTAATTCAACATTTTGGACATTGTACATTGTAACGTGATCTAATGCAGTGTTATTTTCTTGGAAAATTTGGTCTTCAATGCAGGAAATTCGTTGAGGTATGATAAAGTTTCTAATAATTATCACGCAGCGAAAGCCTTTGTTGTAAGGATGGGCTCGTTATTATAATGTAATCGTTTATCGCATAATGATGAATATTAGTGTGGGAAGGAATTCCAGGAATTCCAAATGCTGATATTTATTAAATAATTAACAGTATGATCAATTGTTATACTGTAATGTTAATTGAAATGAGAATGCGAAGAATATCCGTCATTAATACCTGGATAAATTCCTGAGCATGAAGAAGGAAACCCTGCATTTTGTTCAAAAAGTTTGAATTATGGTTCAAATGGACCAAAAGAGCCTGTTGAATATGTTAATAAAAATGACCGCGTAATTCCACTTACTTTATAAAAATTTTAAATTATTATTATAATTATTATTATTATTGAAGCTGCAACTATGGAAAATAAATACTGTATAATTAGAATAATACACTGAACCTTTGGCGGCTCAAGCCAACGAAATAGGTGAAGTGCTGTACAGTAGAAGATACGGGGACTTCACCTGTTTCGTGGGCACGAGCCGCCATTGCGACTGAACTAATATCACTGGCGGCTCGTACCCACGAAACAGGTGAAGTGCTTGTATCTTTCACTATACAGCACTTCACATGTTCCGTGGGCACGAGCCGCCAGTGACTAATATACATCCAAAATCTACATCTATTCTTTTTTCAAGCTTCAATGTAGCTTATTTGTTGAATTTATGGTGAAGTTGCAATATTCATTCGAGGAATAAAACACTATTTAATATTGTCTTATCTTCTATAGCATAATAATAATGCATAATAATGCAAACATTATTATATTATGTTTTTCATTGTGTACTGGATAACTTCAAAATTTTCACATTAGCTTTCTAGAGTATATTGTACTACTCCTTAATCTTAGTAGAACTATTACTAAAATTTGTGTCTATCATGATTCAACCTCTAATTAAACGTATTATGTTATCAGACATGGGTAATTTAAAGAATGTGTAGGTTATTGAACTCTCCATAGTCCTCATAAATGAGTGATTTTATTTTCATGTTTTCAATAATCGTATACGATTTCACCTCAGCCTTGCACGGATCTTTAATTTGAGAATGGACTCTTCCGATTTTATAACAAGACGAAATCTTCTTGAAGGTTGCATTTTTCAAAGCTAAGTACCTCATCATCATTTTCCAGTGATTTTCCACTTCTATAATAATCATGCCAGACAGCATTTAAACTTCAAAGTAGGAAAAATAAACTGTGTGAGAGGAAACGTTCACCATTGAGCACTCACTTTTTTCCAATGAGATGCCAGTTATCTTAAAAGTTTTGTTGAAAGCGTCAGTGAAATCAATTCAGACCGAACTGATAAGAACGTTGTATTTTCAAGTTTCTCCAGATGAACTTTCTTTGAAAGTCTTCTGATCGTCTCTGGTTTCAATAAGCTACTTCAGTTAGATGAATAAATTTTACGCGACTGTGATGAAAAACATCTTTTTGAAAGTTTTCCCCGAGAACAAAATTTTCCTTGTTGCACACATGAGACTTTGTCGTAGAAAAAGAAAATTCCCACATTTAATTCATTAGCGGTTTCCTCTAGTTTTGACTTCTTTTGACTTCTCTAACGCATTCGATTGACCTTCTCCAACATTTACGCGTGAGTGAATGCACATAAAATACAAACTCGACGTCCCTTCTCAACCGAACTTCGGTTGCCCCAACTTTTGCGTGGTATGTTCTTTTCGCGCGTAAACTTTTCCGTCTCTGGAAGTCGTTAATTCACGTACTTTTCAGGCGCTCTATCTTGCTGGTGTCGACTTTTCCATATAAGTAACAGGAATTGTGCATTAAATCAAATGTGCGCACCGTGCGGGAGAGACGATTCGTGTTGAGGTGCGTGAGGTTAGAGTTGGATGGCTTTTTAAAGTGAATCTACTGTCGTTACCTACTGAGAGAATTGCGTATATTCACACGGTGGAGAATCTCATTCGTATTGAATGTTGGAAATGGATGTGGGAACTAAAATGAATTCATGAAAATTGAGAGTGTTATTGGAATTACTGGGAAAGAAAGGTTGAAAAAACAAATTAGTTTGCTTTCTATGTACTAATTATTGGTGTAGAGAACACCCTAATACTATCTTGGATTTGTAAGCTTTTTCCGATTATATAATTTGTGTTTTTGGTGAGGTTAAAATATCATGAATCACTAGACCACTTAATATTATAAACTACTACTAACTATATAAACTAAGGAGATTGTCATCGATAATATTATTCTATTTATTCCTGTCGATTGCGGAACATTTTGTCCTTAAATTGTAGTAAAAATATGGCACTTGATAAGGTTCATTCTCTCTTCAGTCCCGTCTGTATGTTAAGACGTTTAAATTGTAGTACTGGATAAATTGATCCAAAATGTTCTGAATAAGAAATTGTAGTACGATTCTAAAAAGTTCTGGATAAAAAAAATGTAGTACAATCTCAAAAAGTTCTGGATTCGAAAATATCGTACAATTACAAAAAGTTCTGGATAAGAAAATTGTGATAAGATTCCAAAAAGCTCTGATAAAGAAATTTTGGTATGATTTCAAAGAGTATTGGATAAGAAATTGTAGTGCGATTCCAAAAAGCTCTGAATAAAAAATTTCAGTACAATTTCAAAAAGCTCTGAATTAGAAATTTTATTACGATTTCAAAAAGCTCTAGATAAGAAAATGTTTTTCGATTTCAAAAAGTTCTGGATAAGAAATTGTAGTACGATTTCAAAAAGCTTCGGATGGAAAATTGTAGGACAATTTCAAAAAGTTATTGATAGAAAATATATGAATGTATGAACTCTCAGAAATAGTTTAAATCTTTTCTTACGCTGCATTCTTGCTCTTCTGTGCCTCAGTTTTCTCGTCGAATACGCATATCAGAATCAATTTTTGGGGCGTTTCACTCATTACTGTATCAACTGCATCTTGAAAGATAATTCTACGCCGTATACTATAGAGCTCTAGTTCGCGCAAGCTCGGATGACACTCCGTTACAATGTAAAGCGTATTTAACAGCGTGTCTTCTCAGCATGCGCAAACTACAGTGAGTAGTGAGGGTTGTAAAAAGGATGGTTTCGATGACGTAAACAGGTTACATGAAGGAGTAGTCTTTGTTCTTTGAACGGTACTTATTTTATTCACATCTTTCATTTCCCTCTGAAAAAGGACCGACTAGGTACGTATAGTTCGTCCAAGCAAAGAAGACACACTGGCAAGATGGGAGGATGACTCCAGCTCGATCAATATTGGTTCAAAAATTATAATTTTGGTTTCAAATTGTATAATACGTTCTGCTCTACAATTTGGGAATCAATATTGACCGAACTAGAGTCATTTACCAGAATTTCTTCTTTGCTTGAACAGACTACTATACGTATTGAGAGGAGGTCTTCAACCGTTTTTTTGGATCAATCAAACAAATAAAATTGTCCTTCCTCTCACTCACTCATTATTTTACTCTTTTTTTACTCTTAGGGCTGGTTGTTCGTAACTTCGTTAAGTTTTAACGCCGTGATTAGCCTGGATAACGACATCTTGTAGCAACGGCAAACTAACTCAATTCAAATAGAGAGTAGAAACATATAAATTATTAAAAAGCCTTGAGTTTCAATAGTTTCATTTACAAAACTCGATGACACATTATTTACATTAAATTTTATAACCTAAAAATATTACTAACTTTTAAATTCATGAATAAAGTTTAGATTTATATTATCATTGAGGCAATGATATCAATAGGTTACGGAAAATTTCAATGGCAGTTTTTTCAAATTTAACAGGTCAGCAGCTGTTTAATTAGAATTGAATACTAATTTCACAATACTAAACTAATCGGCCAGTAATTAAGGCGTTAATCATCAGCTGATGATTAAATTTTCAATATCTTAAAACAATAGCAGCTTAAGGTTTTCGATTTTTGTGGTACTACCAACCTGACAACAATAAAGTTGTATCAGCATGCAATTTCCAGATCATGTTTTTGTTCTAATAAATAAATAATTTATACAATAATGGATAATTATTGATTAAGAGATCTATTTTTAATAAGTACATTTGAATATTTTGCTACTACTATCACATTTCAATACTTCATTCATTTGAACGTTTTTCCACTTTGACACGGTGAAATAACGGTGATTGAACTAACAGAACGTACGTGCAACTGGCCCTTATACTCTTGAGTGTTAAATATATCTTGAAAATATATGTTAAAATTAAATTTTCATTATATCCTTGAATATTCTTCTCCAAGAATGGACATCTATGTCAAAACTCCGCCATTTCATGTAGATACATCACAATCATAGTGTAACAGTTAGAATATTGAATCCTATATATCTGTAATTTAGTAAGTTCCTTGTATTCATTATTTATTCACTTACATTTTTTCATTTTAACAAATAGTGTAATTAAATTGAAGTTTTATTTTCGGAATCTAGGATTTAAGATCATAAATTTTGTACTCTACTTGAATAAAGTGAATAATCTTATCTATAATCTAAATCTTACACTCTCCTACTCTCTCTTACTCTCTCTTAATCTCTCTTTCACTCTCTTAATCACTGTCTCTCACTTTTTCCGCTCTCTCCCTCTCTCTTTCTCTCAACATTTCTCCATTCCCTTTCCTCTCTTGTTTCGTTACCCAGCAAAAGAATATGATAATTTTGGCTCTCCAGTATTATTCTTTCGAATTGCAAGGATAATACCGCCTAATTGGATTCTGTTATACCTGAATAAATATTTATCTTTATAATAGACGAGCTTCGTCGGCCTTTGCCTCACTTAATTAATTGCTGGGTATAGTCTGTCCAAGCAAAGAAGGCATTCTAGAATGATGGGGAAATGACTCCAGCACGGTCAATATCGCTTACAAAATTAGATTTTTTGTTTCAAATTGTAGATAAGAATGTTTCCTACAATTTGAGACCAAACTTGTGATTTTTGAACCTATATTGATCGAACTGGAGTCATTTTCTCATCTTTCCAGAATGTCTTCTTTGCTTGAACAGGATATAACCGCCACTGTTCTGAATTCTTGCCAATTTCCAGAAGTAACTCTTCGCCACTTATCTCCTATTGAAGTTTGTAGCACTCTAAAAAGAATACACTTTCTACTCAATGCTCGCTTATCTTAATATCAGAAGGTGTATCTGTGGAAAAAGTAGATTTTCAAAATTATCTACCATTGAGTTATAATATTCTTAGCAAAATCCATGATGCATCTATGTACTCTTTTGTTACGTACTCGTGATAGGATCGGAATTTATTATAATATATTATTTTATAATATTATTTATCGAAAATATTTTTCCATCAGAACTATTGATATGTTTATCGTGATCATTAGTAGAGTTACTATTCATGGCTTCGTGAATAATTTTACTTGTGTTCTTGTGTGTTCTTATATTCTTCTACTTTGTGCTTGTAATCGATGATCTGTTTTTTTTTTCATTTACACTAGTACCGATTTACACTAGTACCGATTTACACTAGCGATTTATATCAATTATTATTTCTCATTCTCTTATTTATTTGAGTTCAAAATACAACGTGGTTTATGGAAATGAAAAAACAGACAATCGCCCAAAACATATTATATAGCTAAATCTAGGTGGATAAACATAATTTTTAGGTTCTAAAAAAAAAATAGCTTCTGTCAAAGGTCTCCACTCCCAGTAAGATAATTCGGAAGAATGCTTGCAGTTATTCTTCTTGTACAGTAATTATTATGAAGAATAACTTCAAAATTTCATATTGAAAACAAATCCTCTCCAGAACAAGTACCTAAAACAGAATTATTGCTAAAACAGAGACTGGTGCAGCCCTTTAGGTGAGTCTGCTAATCTAAAACGTATTCGGATCGCTAATGACCGTTCACGCACCCACGCGCAGTCACACAAACTAGAAAAGGACAGAAAATCGCCGCACACGAACTAATCATACTAATAAGAAAATGATAGTGAATCGCCGCACACGTACTAACCACACGAATTAGAAAGAGACAGTGAATGTCCTCCATACCATACAAATTAGAAAAGGAGCGCCTGGTAGAATTCTGCCTGGTGGGAGTGCGCCTGGTAGTAGGACTGCTCCTGGTAGGAGAAAGTAAGCAAACGCTATAATGAAGACTGCCGCTAACGCGCATTGGATCGACTTCAAGCCGAACGGACTCTGCTTCAGGTTGACATCAATAATGCAGACGCTGTGTACGAACGCATTAATTAGACAGCGCTTCACTTTCACCGATGGTGGGGACAGGTGGGAAGGTGGAAATATAGACTAGTAGGGGGAGCACTGGCGGCTCGTATCCATGAAACAGGTGGAGTGCCCGTATATTTGACTGTACAACACTTCACCTGTTTCGTGGGCACGAGCCGCCAGTAGTAGGGAGGTTATAAGACTCAGTTTTGTTCAGTTTTGAAATGCATTAAAAGCTATTTGTTGGTTCAGTTTTCTTCAAGAAGATGTACGGAGTATACGAGTATTTTTTTAATGAATTTGTTTGAAGTGAAGACAAAATGATGAACTTGTTTCTAATTGAGAATAATCTTACTTTCAATAATTTATTTATTTAGAAATAATACTTAATGGTAAGGTTCAACAGAATTCAGGCCAAAACTGTCCCTTTTTCAATTTAGAGTACTATCCAGGTTATGTTAGTTGCTCATTTTTTACAATCACAAATTTTTACCCCAAACAAACACTTCAAAATATATGAATGACTTCTGTTTATATGAATGTCTTTGTACCGCAATAGCCGCAGTATACTATGCTTAAGTTCAAAATAGCAACTATATAATATTCAAATCATGTACTTATAATTCATGACACTGGCAACACCTATGTAAAATTGCTGCTAGTATAATTCTAAGGAAAGTTATTGTGTAAAAGATTTTTGTTTGTACAAAAGGAGAATAAATTTCATTTCATTTTTTTTCAAAATGTGATAATAATGATTCGAAATCTCAATTCGTTATTCTCATTTGATAAACTTATCAAGTTGTGAATCTTCTTGAAAGGGATTTAAATCGACACACAGCTTGATTATTAAAACCTACTTCTTATTTATTCAATACTTATTATTTGTTTAATCATTTGTACAGTTTGCTAAAGTCAATGACCCAGCTAACATTCAACAAATTCAACAACGTCATCAACGGTCCAACTTCAAGAACAGATACCAACACTCAAAGAAAGATAGTAGTAAGTGTGAAGATAACTTGATAAAACCTGAGAGGAGATAGAAGAAAGACGAAAGAGGTGAAATCAGAGTAGAAAGAATAGAGAAGAAGAAGAGAGAAGAAGAGAGAAAGAGAGAGAGAAGAGAGAAGAGAGAAGAGAGAAGAGAGAGAAGAGAGAAGAGAGAAGAGAGAAGAGAGAAGAGAGAAGAGAGAAGAGAGAAGAGAGAAGAGAGAAGAGAGAAGAGAGAAGAGAGAAGAGAAGAGAGAAGAGAGAAGAGAGAAGAGAGAAGAGAGAAGAGAGAAGAGAGAAGAGAGAAGAGAGAAGAGAGAAGAGAGAAGAGAGAAGAGAGAAGAGAGAAGAGAGAAGAAGAAGAGAGAAAGAGAGAAGAGAGAAGAGAGAAGAGAGAAGAGAGAAGAGAGAAGAGAGAAGAGAGAAGAAGAAGAGAGAAGAGAGAGAGAAGAGAAGAGAGAAGAGAGAAGAGAGAAGAGAGAAGAGAGAAGAGAGAAGAGAGAAGAGAGAAGAGAGAAGAGAGAAGAGAGAAGAGAGAAGAGAGAAGAGAGAAGAGAGAAGAGAGAAGAGAGAAGAGAAATAAGTTACTCTTTTATCTGTAAACTGTGTATTCTATACAAGATGATCTGATCGAAAACAGTGCTGTACTGTCTTTATAAAACCGGCGCTTTGAATGCAACCCGCACTACAAAATAAATAGCTATTGACAGTACAGTAATACAACACTGCACTACTACCAAAGAAATACGAGTGATAAAATTAATTCGGCCTATTCAATCTAAAATATGATTGGACTTATTGAAAGGTTCAGCTTCTAGAGTTCGTAGCACCTATGTAGAAAGTATAGTTCATATCCACTCATTCATTCAGGTATAGCCTGTTTAAGTAAAGAAGACCCACTGGCAAGGTAAGAAAATTACTCCAGCTCGGTCAATATTGGTTAAAAATTATTGATTTGGACTCAATAGAATAGAAAATATTCTGATCTACAGTTTGAGACCAAATTATCTTTTGAACCAATATTGACCAAGCTGGAGAAATTTTCACATCTTGCCAGAGGGTCTTCTTTGCTTGTACAGACTATATGTGGGATAGCTTGATTGTGCGAGCATTGTATTTTCAAAAAATATCTTTCCAGTCATGCAAAATACTACCACTGAAATTCATTTCTACAAATCCTCTATTTCTCATTCTATAAGCCGCTTACTATGAATGATATCACATTTTTTTAAAAAATTAATACTAGGATATTACGTGTACATAAGGGCGGATTTCGTTTGTTTGAATTTTCTGGCCTTAGAGAATCAGTTTCCATTGTTGCAATTTTATCTTTGGCTTCAGCATTTGGTGAATATCATGTAGCCTACTTCAACCCTGAACATAACAATCTCTAAATTTATCCGTATTCAGAACGACAATGCCAAAAACAAAATTAAAAGATGTTTTAAAGTGTTTGAAAAATAGGTCCGACAAAATGAATCATATTTCTACTTGAATGTAGGGATCAAAATGGCAATTATATAGAAAGAAAGAGGAGAAATCGGGTGTTCCAGTTTTGTCTGTGTAAAAGACTATGAACTATGATTTTATATTTGAAAAAAGTGAGAGAAAAACTTCTTATGAACAACTTTGGTATTTGTTTTGTAATATCAGTTTTTCGTTATTCATCAATATTTTGTTATTCATAATTGTATATTTTCATTCATTTGAAAGGATACAAAATATACTTATTCACAAGAACACAGGACGAATAATGTGAAATAGTCAATACAAAATAAATTCTCTCGAACAATGAGTTGGTTGTTGGTGATTATTTTGTTAGTGATATTAACGACAAACTAAAACAGTTCCGACGGGAATTATGAACGTTTCGACAACATTCACTGAAAAGGGAATTATTCATTCTCATAGGCGCACACCGCAAAGGGAATTCATTCAAGCAACTTTCAAAGCAAGGCTTTTCGTCGGTTTTGAAAGCCTTGTCGAACTAATGAAAACACCGATCAATTCATCAGTCTCACAATACATTATTGATGAATTGAGTCAGGGCTAATTAAGGCGGCAAGCCATGAAAGAGACAACTTGCTTTTCCCTCCATGATGTGGGTGAGATGCATTCATTTGCTATAGTCCGTCCAAACAAAGAAGACATTCCGGCAAGATGGGTAATACACTCCAACTCGGTCAATATTAGCTCAACATTTATAAATTTGATCTCAAATTGTAGAAAACATTCTGCTCTACAATTTGAGACTGAATTCATGATTTTTGAACGAGTATTGACTGAGCTGAAGTCATTTTCCGGTCTTGCCAGAATGTCTACTTTGCTTGGATAGACTAGAAGGAGGAAAACAGACTGATTTGGATATTGCCGTGAGCTTCAAACGAAACGCTTTTGTGATTTGGGGAAGTCATTCAGGAAAGCGCATTATTGTAACAGGAAATGTGTTTTTGCTTAAATTGCTAGAGGAGACAAGTTCTAAATTTGTCGTTAAATAGTTGAGATTGTCTAGAAACCTTAATTATTGTGTTTGTTTATCGGGTTTAATAATTGTTCTGTTTGAAAATGTGGGAAGTTCAAGGAAATTGATCAGATTTCTATTAACCATTTCTAATTATTAACGAAATTTTGCTCAGAAAAGGTTTAACTTGATTTGCACTTCAAATCTTTAAGTCAATCTCAACCAAGGGTACTAACTTTACAAAAAAATAGTGAATCAATGATCATGTCAGAGGAACTAACACTGATCAGGTGCGACCTGAAAACTCTAACATCAGACCTTAGCCAGCAAGGTCAGACAGTATTATTATTAATTTATTTCCTCATTTATTTATTATTTTCTGTAAATGAATGAATAAATAGAAAAATTATTATTAATGATCGTATTGTTTCATTCATTTATGTATGATCTTTTGTATTTTGTGGAAACCCCGCTTTGAAGATAAGAAAGTCGCAGTCCTTTTGATTGAGGAAATAAGCAGTTCATATCAATTTTAAAACGTCAGAGATCAGTCACGTCATCCAGTCATAGGTTTTCTTCAGTCATCAATCCACCTTGATTATTCGTGTTTTAACATCATAGCTCATTAAAATTTCCCTGATGAAACCTCATCAATATTCAGCCAGTCATCCATTCCACTGATTGAATTTCTCCAGTTTTAATTGAGACTTTCCAAAGTCAAAGACGATAATAATTCCTCGATGATCTAATTTCCTACAGTGACAGAGTGGTGATGGATTGATAAGAAGGCAAAGAATCACGTGACCAATGATCCTCGATAATGAAAAAGTGGAAGAAAAGAAAAAACGAGTTCTAATTCGCAAGAGTAATTAAGCGCTGGAAAAATGTCACAGGCAGATTTTCCAAGGGAAAGGGTTGGGACGATTAGCCTGGTCTTTTATTATTCGCTCAGGATTTTCTGGGATTTTCCGATTCGAGTCGCCTTTTCACTCTTGTACCTGCTCGTCTTTTCATCATTAAGCTCGGCTTTTCATTCGTACAACGGATATTTCCATCTGGTAACAATCGTCAGCTCTGTCTTTCAAAGTCTGAGAAAATTGTGGATTCTTCTAATGAATTTGTCCTAATGAGTGATTTGTTCCACTAATTGATTGAAGTAATGGCATATAATTAACGAAATCCGCTTCCGTTTTTGGACTGATCGACATGATGTTATCAGAAATTTTATCATAATGTTCTTCTTGATTCATTATCATAGCAAACAGTCTATTTGAGGTTTATTATTCAATATTTGATAATAACAAGTAATAAAGGAGGTAGATAACTCATTCTCAACTTTTAGATGAATTTTCTGTGTTTTATATTCAGCCTATTCCTATCGATAAAATGAAAAAAATAATTTTATATTTTATGATAAGAGAGAATAAGGGATGTGGCTAACTGATTCTCAACTTCAAGATGAATTTTATGTGTTTGAGATTCATTTTCCAATAGTACTTTCTATTCACATTACTAATAGAACTTCCATAACCAAAAATATGCATTCCATTTTCCAGTTACACTATCGTTACCACCCTCACCTAGTAGTTTATTATAATTTTTTCAATTATTTTGGAGTGTATTTTCACGGAAAATAGAGTGCCAACTTCGAACTCATTTACTTCTGATGAGTTTCACATTGACAATTATCTTATAATTAAGTTCAAAAAACGAATTATTTATTTATCATCTATTGCCAAAAACAGATTGGTAAGAAAGAACAGGCATAGCCCTTGGTATTTCCAACACTATTTTCTTTTAAATATAGCCCAAAATTTTAGGCTATAAGACCGATTTTCCTTTCCAGCCGAAGGTTTCTCACTGAAATGACTAATCTAAAAGTTATAATAATTAGAAAGTTTCGGATTTTGAAGGGTTGATCCGAAAAACACAAAATAGTTCCAAACTTTAATTAAAATTGAAAAATTAATTAAAAAATTAAAAATTTTGTTATTAAGTTGTACAGATCTTTTGAGATTACTTATTAACTATTAATTATCAAACTAATTCAAGTATTATCAAAACTATTTACAAATTGCAATGCTAGTCCTCAATAATATTATTTTGATGCAAAAGTTTGAAAGAACTCTATGATAATGTATGGTAAACTATGGTAATACTTCATGGTAAACTCTTCAAGTATAAGAGTTTCAATGGATAGAGGAACTGTCTAGAGCAATTAATCAATCATTGTTGATTAATCAATCACTGTTGATAATTCAAACCGTTGCCATATAATAATGAAATCGAAACATATTGATTTTGTCATCTACACCAACTTTAGTGAAGGATTGACAAAATCTATCAAAATTTTATTTCAAAATGAGAATTCATTCCGATGTGACCAATGATCGAATAGTATAATTCTATTACATAATGATTACTCTTTAAATTTCAGAGCTGACTGTTATTAGAGTAATGAAAATCAAATTGGAATGAGACTTAATGAAAAACACGAAAAGAATTCAACTTGGCATCTCAAAGTAACTCTCTGATTAACAAAATACTTAGTGAAGTATTTGCAGTCCCTAAAAGCCGGGAGAAGATGTTATAATTAATTGCTCGAGGATTTTGAAAAGCTCGTAATCCAGCAGACAACCAATGGAATTCGTTGTTCTCAAATTCTTTAACTTTTTTCATCCTCATCTCTTTTTCTAATTCGCCTTAGTGTAATCTCTTCTTAAAAGACTTATTTCGGCACGAGTTCAGCTTGGCGGTAGCACACACAAGAGAGTCTTCAATATAATTCTTCCGCAGGAATCTAAAACGAAGAAGACGGAGATGTTTCTACCCTCTTCTATATAAAAAATTAATTTCAACATTTTTTTATATTATGAGGGTTGAGCTCAGAACCTTCTTCTTAGTGTGAAAATCTAGTAAAACTTCTGTAGAACTTAGTGTAGGCCTAGAACCTCTATTCTGAAACATCACTCAGCACTCCTCAGTATTGATATTAATTCCAATTTTCTGAAAGTTGAACTACTGATAGGATGTATTTAAGGTTATTGTGAATTGAATGAAAAATAAATAAGAAATAGTTCAATGCTTTTAGTTGTGATTCTTACATAGTTTGATTATGTACGGATTCTAATTTTCGGATCTAGCATCAGGAATAACGATTGTAAGATATTAGGCAGATATCAGACGATAATAGGCTAGTTCTATGTCATATAAAACGAAATGAAAATACGAATCATATTCGAGAGAAAATACGAATTATATTTTCATTCTTTCCATACAGAATGGAACTATTATAAAATAATTCTTGCCTAAAGCGTCCTGTACACGTGGATTGTAGAGTCGGTCAGTTGAATATCTGTAGTTAATGACAGCCTTTGTCTTGTCATTGAGTCAAACAACAACAGCTGTGATTGGCTACAACTGGCTGACACTACAATCCCCTAGTACAGGGCAATAGCTTCAGCATTGAAATCATACAATCATACTAAGTAATTAGTATTTATGCAGTAATTTCATGCAGTAATAGAATAGGCCTAGTTCATTGATTGATTGAAGATTGATAATTGGATAATGTACCAGTTTATAAGCAGAATTTATTAAAATCACCTAAATAATTATTGATTGAAAGGCCTTATAAATATTAGAGAATTTCTAGTAAAATATTGAGTCTTATGCAGCATTTTTTCTGTTCCCAGGTAATTGCAGTTAATGCTCGCATTGTAGGATTGATGCTGTGAACCGTTGCTCTATATGTGGTGAGTACTGTCAGCTACCATGTTCTATCTATAAGAAGTCTGCTAATACATCGATGTCATATAAAACGAATAAACATCAAACAATCATCTCAAAAATGGAGTACTCAATAATATTTAAAAAATAATGCAATCACTGAGACTGTGAGCAATATCAATTTCAAATCAGAAAGAAATATTTCAATGTTCCAACTAAAAAGCATCCGAAAGATAGCGATAGCTTTTTAACATCAAGGCAGATTCAATTCACTACACTCATTCATTTATAATAATGTCTGTTGTAAGATACATGATAAGAAATGTGGAGCTGTGCTTTATGTTGAGGATTCAACTAGTTCAGGAGTTGAGGTCATATTCAATTCCACCATAATGATATACTAATATTGTTAACCAGACCTAGATAATTTTATAAGGAACAATTTGAGAGAAAAATTGAAAGGATATCTTCGAAAATGGCTGAGTTATGGCCGAAACAGTGAAACTCTGAAATTCTCGGACGCCATCTTGGATTACAGGTGACGCACGCCTAGGAGAGCTTATGACCACCGATATTATTTTTCTTCAGGTCAAAACGAAGAGATTGATACCACTTCCAAACTTCTTTACTCATTAGGCTCACGGGAAGCCTTTTTTGTAACACTTGCCCCCGTACTAAGTGTTTATAATTTATTGTGTAAACTGTAAAGTATCAAATATTAAATAAAATTATTCGAATTTGAAATTTGATAATAAAAATACAAGATATTGTCAAACTACAGCTTAATTAGAAATCGAGATACCGGTTTCGGTTACCTTTATCAGTCCTTATGAACTCTCAGGAGATTACAGGGAATTACATCGGATTATTGAACTTTGAGTAGAGAACGACCAAGGATGTAAGCAAAGAGGATTCTAGTATTTCAAGAGAGTTCTAATTCTATGATGTTAGTTTCAATAGGTAAGTTAAAATCTGTCCAAGCAAAGAGGACATTTTGGCAAGATAGGAAAGGGACTCCAGCTCGGTAAAAAATGAAAAGCTTGGTCTCGATTGTCGATGAGTGTGTTTTCTACACTGTGAGACCAAATTTTCAAGCAATATTGATCGAGCTGCAGTCATTTCCCCATCTTACCAGAATATCTACTTTTCTTGGACACACCTATTTCATTTTAAACATGGAATGAAGTGTTTGTTTGTTTTTAATAGCCTCCCAGAGACTCTTCTTCGCTTGGACAGACTATACATAGGCCTATAGGTATACTTCATCTACGATCAAGTCCAATATTCGAAATAGTTGAAAGTTTGTTGCAAACAATCCACCAATTCAGAGATGAAGTTTAGATGCAGCAACAATATTATTAGAAGATCTTGGTGCTGAGTATTTTCGATGATAACAATATAACTGGATGGAAGTTGAGATTTGCCCACATTCACCTTGGAGGCTTCCTTCTGCGGTTCAGATGAATGAAGACGCGGGAAAGTTTTGACACTTGTTGCCTCAGATCGACCAACCTCCCTCCCCGCTACCAAACCCCTCCCCCCTTAACAACAACCCCCCCCTAAACACCCTTCCCCCTAAAGCACAGTTTTGTGTAACTTTGTCAGCAGTGATAAAGCACAACTCCCAGCTATAAGTCTGTCCAAGCAACGAAGGTATTCTGGCAAGATGGGAAAATGACTCCAGCTCGGTCAATATTAGTTCAAAAATTGAAAACTTGGTCTCAAATTGTAGAAAAGATTCCGATCTATAATTTAAGACTAAATATATAATTTTGGAATCAATTTTGACCGAGCTGGAGTCATTCTCCCATGTTGCCAGAATGTCATCTTTGCTCGAAAAGACTAGACATTGGAGGCCGCCTTATTGTAACTGTGTTGTTTGGAATGTGAATTTATCATAGTTGAAGATTGAGATTTGAAGGCTGTGGCTACTATGGAAGAGAATGCTGTTATTATAGTGTGAAGATGGTCTTAGAAGTAGTTGGAACGCGAGCTCGCTCGAAATTGTTTTCTAGTATCATCAGACTTGGAGCTACTGTACGATCAAAATTGTATATCATGAACGGATTTTGACTGCGGGTTATACCAACAATATTACTGGGTTTTACTATTAACTTTTTTGGCTTGGACAGTGATATTAATGAATAAACAACCTATTTTTAAAATATTTATCTATCTAATAATTCAATGAACCAATCAAGTAGCCTAATCACCAATTTAGCCTAATCTAAAATAATATAATAATTTTATAGAATAGTATTCCTCACGTAGAACAAGTCTTTGTGTGATAAGGGTCGTGAAAATATAAATAACTCTTAAATAGGTGACAATTGAGAAAAATTCCATGAACTGTAAAAATTCAATGTCTATATCAATTATTATGTATACTTATTTGGCTACAATCACACTCTACATCAGACTAATATTTACAGCATGTTATTCAAATAACTTATAGGTTGAAAAATCATGATATAAGCAGATCAATTATGTTCCAATAGAACCACCCATATGTCATAGATTGGAATGTTTTGAAAGATGAGAAAAAGGCTTTGGCTGAATTATATTTCACTGCACATTTTGTTCCAATTTGTTCATGAGTTGAACACTTTTCTTTGAAAATGGAGAGGTAATAACCAAAATCTTCAGCTTCGAAGATTAAGCTTCGTAAAAAGTCCAAATATTAAAATACTTCGAGAATATCCATGTAAGATCTACCATTGACTATGGATATAAGTCTTAGAATCTTGGAAGTCTTAGAAGTCTTGGATATCTTACATCCAAAGTCAATGGATCTACACTCCGACTCAAGGTACGTTGTTGTTACTGGTGCGATAAATCGTTCGCAGTCGATCAGCTGAGACCAATCACAACTCTTGCTATCAAATAAAGAGAGTAAATGAGTTGAGAATGACCACAGCTGATCGACTGCGATATCGTTGCAGTCGCACCAGTAACAACGTACCTTCAGTAACTATAATATACAGTATAAATATAATTTTAGAGTGTTACAAATTATTCCAAATCTTTAGCAAATTAGCAAGTAGGCTACCAATCCGAATCTTCATATCAATAGGACGAGGGCATTTCAGATTGGAATGACAATTACAAAATTTTATTTTGAAACTTGGTTATTTCTCTATCAGAATTCCTCAGTAAGTAAAGGTTGAATATGATGACACAAGAGGAATTTCAAACGATAGAATACTGAATTTCGTCTCTCAATAAAAACTTCAGTCCACTAGCTCCAGCTGCCCAAGTTCCCTATTTTATCAATGTATTTGTCAAGGACTTATTCGAGCATGATATTCCTCATCACCTTCTCCTGTGATGTAAAAATGATAATAAAATAAAATTTGTAACATAATTTATCGTTGTCGTTTCTCAACAACACGTACTAGACTTTGAAGACGATCATGAGACATTCTTAGTCGTTATCTCAGAAACTTTTAAAGCGTGCTGAAATGTAATCCACTCATTGAAGAAAGCCAAGGCGGCTTTATGCTATGAAAGTTATGAACTTTGTCAACTTGTAGAACAATTTTTGATTGGTCTTTTATGTGCTCGCTTTTTATTGGAGAGGGAAAATAATAAAAAGAATAGACAGATTTATCTCTAAAGAAAGAAAGGTTAAGGTTTGAAGGAGATAAGAGATGTGAGAGTGATGAAGAAAGGAGGTGAAGTGAGTAGAAGAGGAAGGGATAAAGAGAGAGAAATTTGGAAAAATAAGAGTATAGAAATGGAAGAGGGAAGTGATGTGAGTACAGGTGAGAATCAGAATATAAGGTGGAAAATAATAGAAATAATGAAGAGAATAGACAGAGGTAGAGAGAGGTGAGAGAATGTATGAGATGTGAGAGTGACAAAAGAGAGGAGTGAAGTGAGTAGAAGAAATAGAGAGAGAGAGGATTGTGGAAGTAGAAGAAGTAGGCGATGTGAAGAGAAGATAATATGAGTATTGAAGAGAGAAAAAAAAGAGATACGAGTAATGAAAAGAATAGACAGAGTCACCTCTGAAGAGAGGAAGATTTAGGTGAAAAGGAGATGAGAGATGTTGGAGTGATGGAAACGAGAGAAAAGTGAGTAGAAGAGAAAGAAAGAGAGAAAAAGAGAGTGAGAGAGAAAGAAAGGCATGGACAGAAATATCAAGAAAGAGAAGAAGCGTGTAAGAGAACGATGGATTGAAGAAGTCAAGTGAGTAGAACAGTGGTAATTGATTGAGGCAGTAAGTTCCAAATAGACTTCATGAAAAGTGTGAGAAAAATATGAGAGTAAAGTAACAAAAAATGGAAGAGAGGAAGATTAAAGAAAAGAGAAAGATAAATTATTAAGGAAGTCAACAGATTGAAGATTGAAAAGAGATTGAGCCAGAAAGTTTCAGGTACATGAAAAGTGTGGAAAAATATAAAAGTGAAGTAAGAGAAAGAAGAAAAGATAAGGAGGGAGCGAGAAAGATTTGGATTGGGAAAAGCTTGGGAGAGAAAATCTCCCAGACAACCGTTTTTAAAATTGGCTGTTGTTGTATATGTCTGCTGTGCTTTCTCGCATCGCAATCTTCCAGCTATGCTCGCGATACAATAATAAGAAGTTTTGAAATAAAACTTGAGCTTCTGCGTCGTCTCAAGAATTGAATCCAGCGCTCTCAAGTGCCTGACATTTCGTCCAATTATTGTTATTGTGAAAAATTATTACATGTGCCGTTGATCCCAACTTCTCATGTTGAAAGAAAGTTGGATTTGTTGTGATACGTATTTTATTATGATGAAGTACACTGCACAAAGTTCTTGTGACTTTTTACTATCCAGGAAAAATTATTCAGAGAGGAGTCTTGAGTATTTTGAAAATGGGAGTGAAATTCATCATTTTTCATCTTATTTTTATCACCTCGTGAAGTTATTCAACACTTCAAATAAATCTTCAAATTTGTACATCTATCATGGAAATCACAACTCATCATGTCTCACAATATTATTGTTTTCGTTTACTTCAAATCGTCAAGTGTTCAATTCAATATCAATTTATGAACAAACTATTGAATGTTTTTACTCGATAGGCTACTGACTATCTATTTTATTATAGAGTGAGTAGTTATGTGAGAAGTGAGAGATTGATTAATTTTTTCAACATTTCAGTTCTTTTATTATGGAAAAATTCCACTACATCAATATTCTATCAACAAATTTTATTAATAATTGAAATGTCTTGTTGAATCAATTTCATCTGTTGGGAGGTACAATAAGATTGAATTATTGAATTTATTGAAGTATATTACAAAATTTAACGACTATATCCTCCATTATAATAATTCCAAATAGAGTTGGTTACACTATTGATATGAATACACAATATTATACTACAAAAATTTATAAATCAGACATGGTTGAGAATTGACAAAATATTAATTACTGTTATATCAATATGATTGTGATGTATCTAAAAATTGCATAATTTTTATTAATAATAGAAGGAATTATGTTCATTTTTTGGGAATAAGATAAGGAGAGGAAGAAGGAGATTGATAAAATGCCTTTATTGAAGTTGGATACAAAGTATGACAGCTATATCTAGATACTGATCATTTCGAATTGTATTAATATAGAGGCTGTATACTGTATAATGGTTATAAAGTCTCTATAGTATTAATTACACTATTGGATTAAAAAAGTGTATTCTACGTAAGAGAAAGTGAGAGAGATTAAGTTTAAGAGGAGAAATCGAGAGGATGAGTGAGAGAGAAGAAGAGAGTGATAAAGAGGGAATGATTGAGTTTGGATGTAAAATTAGAAACAGTCATGATAAAAACAAATAAAAATGAAAAGTTAGTTGGAAAATACAGATATAGAGACTTTATAATTGACAGAGAGAATGTGTTGAGCAGACAGACCCTCTGCCACAGTCCGAAATTAGTTCCATTATTTCATTCACCTGGCGGATAAATAGCGAACTAGATGGCATGCAGATTCCAAACCGTATGGGAAGGCAGCGATAATACTTTCTATGCAAATTCAATGTGAATTCAGTGCCGGAAAGACGTTTGAATCTATTTCCGTTCGTTGTAACTATACTACTGCTTCTCTGCACGTGCTCTGTGATTCAAAACGTACCTCAACGTATACATACGGATGTTGAATATCTAAATCCATGTGTATCTGTTTGGACATATATAGGTATTCTGGACAGCCTAAAAATATACGTATACGGTTGTGAAATATCTAAATAAATGTATCTGTGGGACATCTATAGGTATTCTGAACTAAAGTACGCATGTGTAAATGATGAATATCCTATATTTCTGTTAATATATAAATATGGAAAGGTATCCTGTTCAGGTCTAGAGTATACATATGCGAATGTGAAATATCTGAATAAATGTATCTGTGGGACATCTATTGGTAATTTGAACTAAAGTACGCAATTGCAAAATAAATTCGGAATCTTCTATATATTCCTGTTAATATCTATAGAAAAATATCCTGAACAGCTTAAGATTATACTTATTTTTGTGAAATATTTAAATTGATGTAACCTGTTGACATCTACAACAGAGAACTATATAATCATACAGAACAATTTGACAAATATCGTGAATGAATTCAGGATTCCTTTCTATAACTATTAACAGTAATATAGGATATTCCGAAATTGTGAATGCATAGTTTTGTTTTGTATGAGTATTCTGAACCAAATTACGCATTCACAATTTCGGAATATCTTATATTACTGTTAATAATGATAGAAAAGAATCCTGAGTTCATTCACGATACATGTCAAATTGTTCTGTATGATTATATAGTTATTTGAAAAACTTCAAAGTAATGAATTACTAAAGTAGAATGACTAAATCTTTCTATATGTTGAGTATCTATTGGTAGTTCGAGCAGTTCCAAAGTTTACGTATTGGTAAACGAAAAATCATGCCGAGTATGTAAATCTCTATGGAAATTACACATCCATATACAACCTTTACATCCATGTATCTGTGGGTACATATTCAGATATATGTATTTATTGTATAGGTATCTATAGGTCTGATTCCTATTTATCTATAGGTATTCTGAACAGTTTTAGTGTCTCTCCCCAAACCGGAAGTGTTGAAAGGGAAACGCACATGTGTTGAATAAACCTCTCGTAAAAGTGGCCTGCGAAATTTCACCCTGGCAAATTAATTTGCAATATGCTGCGTGGGATGTTTCTTTGGTTGTATTGATCTGACTGTGTAGGTGATTTCGCCATGGGGCCAACTGTGGCTAATAAGGCAGGACTGTATTGTAGCACTGGCGGCTCATGCCCACGAAACAGGTGAAGTGCTGTACAGTAAAAGACACGGGCACTTCACCTGTTTCGTGGGTATGACCCGCCAGTGTATTGTAGAACGATTGATTTTGTTGTACAGTAACTGGTTGGATTGAGTTGTTTTCGCTGAATCATTTGTTTCATTTTCAAAATATTGAAAAAGTTACCAGATTGTAGAAAACACAAATTTAACACCGTATTAAAACACAATAGAAACACAAATTTTGTCAAATTGACACTCTTCAAAAACTTCTGGCGTGCTTATTTCTTATTCAGGTAATCGTGATTGAACCGTGAATAAAGTGTAGAATTGATGCAATCTGTGGTCTCTCACATTCCAGCCATTTTTTTTTATATTGGCCTAATCTTCATTCCAAGGTAGAAAGGTCTTCCTAGTCCTAACTCCGCCTGGTAAAGGATATTTTCATTCCATCTCATTCCATTAAATAACTAATAATTCATTTTTCTAATTTGTGGGTGTAGCGTACTATTTATACCTAGTGTTTCAATACTTTACTGACTGATTACTCTTATCAAGTAGAAAAATACTTCCATAGACAGCAATAACTTTAGAAATGCTTTGTTACCAAGATAACAATTACGGAAAATTGACATTTTGAATTGAGTATAATTTTTTAAGCTGCTAGAGGTCTACTGTATCTACGCTACTACTAGGTATACATTATTCATTTAATTTCATATTTTCTCATTCACAAAATTGTACAATACATACAATGAATAGTGTCACTTGTATTCATATGGTCTATCACTAAAATATGCTAATAAACTTACAACTATACATACTAAACTAACTATAAGTACAACTAATAATATACAGTCTAATAAGTATAACTGAAATATACAGTCTCTCTACTGAATACTATAAGTATAAAATAATACCCTGTATCATACTAATGACTCGCTGGCAGTCGCAGATTACTCAATCAAGAAACCCGAAGACCGTAATAACTCAATTAGGCTCCGAACTCTCCACAGATTGAAATACGGCTGGAAAGTTTCAACCAGCCTGTGTCTCATCATGTGGGCTCTGGACCAATTTTATTCTCATGTAGGACTACTCCATTATTCGCTGAGGCTGAGAAGATACTTCGTTACCGTGTAAAGTGTATTGTGACGGCGGCTCTTCACAGGTTGATGCACTGCGATTATTCGTACAATTCTCTCTCTGGTAAAGTCTGTCTAAGCAAAGAAGACATTCTGGGAAGATGGGAAACTGACTCCAGCCCGGACAATATTGTTTAAAAAATTATTAATGTGGACGTAAATTGTAGGAAACATTCTGATCTACAACTTGAGGCCAAATACATTATATTCGATCCAATATTGACCGAGCTTGATCCATTTTCCCAACTTGTCAGAATCACTACTTTGCTTGAACAGACTGTAAGGGAGAAAAGGGTGAGGGTATTTGGGTTCTTATTGGGCGGATCACATCACCAGAAATGTAAATTATTCGCTCCAGTGTGGATGGGGGGCGTCGGCATATGGTTTAATTAAATTCCAGTAGACAGCGCTGGCTTCTGGCAGCCGGTCTGATGCAAAGATATGGGAAGCAAGCACAATGTTGCTGTACTTGAAGTGATGATTGTGATGATGATGTTGATGATGATGATAATGATGATGATGATGATGATGATGATGATGATGATGATGATGATGATGATGATGATGATGATGATAATGATGGTGAAAATTGTTTTTATTGAAAAGCTCCTTGATTGTTTTATACTTGGAAAATTATCAGCATAATCTGCTGATTTGCGTTTTTAATGGGATCAATCCCATTGATTAAGTCGAGTTAGTACAAGCAATCGTCCTTTTTTCTCCAGTTTCTAGATTCAGCTACATTAATAATGATGAATTCGTCTTTTTGGCAACTGTTTTCATTCTATCAAAAAATTGATAATCTATAGGAATAAATGAGAATTTTAAAAGTTTGTTAGCAAGCCTGAGAAGGTAGAAAACGAACAATTATTGTAAAGTTTCAATATTATCCACATTAATTTGTAAAATGATTTATTATTTAAATTAAATTCATCATTTAATTAACGGAATTATTTAAGTTATTTGAGTCGAATATTACACGTTCACGTATAAAAAGCTTAAGTCGTTCAATGTTTGATAAAATTTGTCTTGGAAAAAACAGAACATTTTTCTTTTTTCGAGCGCTGATGCACAAGCAACAGATTTCCGCCAATTTGCTGCCAAGTAGTTTGGAACACATTTCTACGTTTTTTCACCTAGGACGATAACGGAAGAAAGGAAGAAAACGGAGCAGGATTAGAAGGATAAATAAAAAGGAGAAGAAGGAGGAGGTAGAGGAAGAGGAGAAAGATTATGAGGAGGAGGAGGAGGAGTAGTTGGAGGTTTGGGAGATTGGGGGAAATCTTCCCCCATTTCTAGTGGGGGAAGTGGAGTGGACCCTACTGGACAGTAGTTCAGTCATGAGGTATAGTCTGTCGGAGCAAAGAAGACATTCTGGCAAGATAAGAAAATGACTCCAGCTCGGTCAATATTTATTAAAGAATCATAAATTTGATTCAAAATTGTAGGAAACATTCTTCCCTACAATTTGAAACCAAATTTATAATTTTTGTATCAATTTTGACCGAGCAGGAGTCATTTTTCCCTCTTGCCATAATGTCTTCTCTGCTTGGACGGACTAGAGCAGTAGTCCAGTCATGAGGCAGCCACACACTTGTCTGGCCCAGCCGAGCGGAACGTGTTTGGTTTGTTTGATTATGGCATGCTCTTATTAAAAAATCTGGTCACGAATATTGCTCACCCCTCCCCTTTCAACCCCCCTTCCCACCTCAACCCCTTCAGCAATCCTCCCCCCTCGCTACCAAAGCACGGCAGCGTATTGAATTCGCTTATAATAAACGCAAACAATATTCGTAGCAGCTTATGAATTTCAGAGGGTGTTCCACTGGGAAAATATTGTGTGACTGGCGATCACAGAGTAATACAATTTTCCACTTTTCTGAGATTAGCTGGGAAAATTAACGTTTAATGTCGTTACACTGTGTACATGATACAAGAGCATGTGACCTGAAATTTATAGACTACTTGCGATTGAAATTGATTTTTAAAACTTTTAATTTTTTATTGATGAAGTCTGCGCGCGATTTTAATAGAATTTATCAGCCAAAAAACAGTCGTTGAGTCATGTCAGAGGCCCTGAAATTGATCAGGAGCGACCTGAAAACTTTGATACCAGACCTAAGCCAGCCTGGATATAATATAATACGAATATAATATAGCCAGCTCCACCCATGACAAAGTGCAAAAGCTCTCTGTTTTTTCATTCTATACTTTGTATTCTTATTCTATTCTCCCTTATTCAACGATTGAGAGAATCCTTCTGAATGACAGAAAAGGGCTCGAGATGAGCACAAAAACTTTGTATATTATAACAATTAATACAAAATCTAATAATTATAATCAGAAAATTATTTTAAAAATGACTATCGCAATGTATGGAGGGAACATGTGAGAAGAATACCAGCCGAAAGAGTCCCATTGAAAATTTTCTACTACCATCCAACAGGGAGAAGAAATGTAGGTAGACCTAGGAAATGATGGATGACCCTATAATGGATCAATTTAAAATAACGAAATATATATTTATAATAGGGTAATAGTTGTTGCTTTTGTGAGTCGGAACAGGCATTACCACCCAATCCTTGAATGTGAGGAGAATAATAATTTATGTGAATAAGTGAAGCTCTTCCTGGTTGATGATTATCTACCTCTGCTCTTTAGTGAATATGAAACTGACTCTCAGTTTCAAAACTTCTAATTATTAAGTTGTTATGTATCATTTATCAATAAATAAATGAATATTCGCCGTATAGGACTAGCCAGTTATTTAGAATAATGTATTCTATTATTTGTAATTAGATGAGAATGATAATCGAGTTTCATGTATAGTCTAAATGCCAGCCAAATGCTATTACCCTCTCAATGCTAGAAATAATTTCTGATCAGTGTCGGAGCTAGTAAGTGGAAATCAATATCCATAATTTGATTTGCCTTTCTCTTTTATCGATAATTACTGGGTACAGAGGCCTAGTTTAATGGTTTTGAAAGGGCTTTCTAATAGTGTTGTTAGGTATATCATTCCAAAATGCTTCATCAGCAATTAATAAAGCGAAACTTTCATGATGTATGAACCACTGGCGGCTTGTACCCACGAAACAGGTGAAGTGCCCGTATATTTTTCTGTACAGCACTTCACCTGTTTCGTGGGTACGAGCCGCCAGTGGTATGAACCACACCATATTCCAACATGTCGACTAGATGAGAGAGTATTTCAAACGTACAAAATCGCATGACCAATTAATAAGTTATTAAAATCTATAGATCATCAACACATTTATTAATAGCTCAATGAGAGGTGACTGTACTATTCTATTGTTAATTCAAGAGTGTCTCTCGCTTTCAAACGATTAAATTTTCAAAAGATTATGCGCCACTCTTCTGTAACTAGGATTACTTTCAAACGATCACAGAGTTATGAATTTTTGAACAGTTCAATGTACCTTGTCCCTTTTACTACCGTGATACATAATGCAATATTCAGTGAAATTACGTTGTCATCAGGTAGGCTGGAAGCTTTATGGAATGTTCTGAACTCACAGCTGATAAAAATCAACCTGTAGACACACATCTAATTGATAAATTAATATAAATAATATAATGATATAATAATATAATTAATTAATATAAATAATTAAATTTTTAATATAAATAATTAAATAATTAAATTTAATCAATATAAATAATAAATAAATAATAATATAATATTATTTCATTCACATATCAAGGTTATGGTGCCGGTGGAACTTCCTTTTGGAACTCCCCACCGAATACGGCATAAGAATGAATGAATGAATTTCATTCACATTGATAATGGACTGAGTCCCGAAACATGTCTGTAGAATAATAATTCTAAATTTTTTTAAAAAGGGTATTTGATTTTTTATTCAATTTATCAATTATTTTAAATAGCCACAAGTTTAAAGTTTAATTTTCTCACACATCTAACCCTATATTCTTGTTTTTTTTATTCAAAATCGTTAATTGACTTGCTTTTAGACATCTTATTGCAAATTTGAACTTATCTACTTCAGCTAATAATATAAATTTGGATGATTTTGACTTGAGTCTGTGTTTTCGACCGAATGTATTTCGTACCGAAGTGTATTTCTGTCGAATGAATTAAAGAATGATTGATTAAATAATTGGCCGATTACCAATTGTATTTCTCAGAATTTAAAGGTTTTGTCCACCTTCCAGTCCCAACTTGTTGAAAAAAATTGTAAGGAGTACATAACAAGAGAAGAGATTATGGGAGAATCAGTGTATTTGTATCTCATGTTCATAAATTTATATCAGTCAATATTTCTTCATGAAGCTCAAACATAGCTGAATTCGTGGTCACGTGACAGTGGTTATGACTCAATTTTCTGCTCTCTTTATCTCCTCGATACTCTCTATTCTCTATCTCTTTTCTAATCATTATTTCTCCTTCAATCATTGATTTATTCTCAGTTATCAGTTATACATATTTCTGTCATGTACGTACTTTCTGGTATAGGAAGTGGAAATGCATTAAATGCAGTGTCATTACATATGGTGTAGGCGGTGGTGACTTTTCCAAATGAGAGATTCCATTAATATTTATGAATTTTGTATGAGTATGGATTAACATTCCATACATAGGGGCTACATTTTATTTGTTTGAAGCTTCTAAATATCCATTGTGTTCTATATTCGAGTTCAGATCGTTTTTCACGTTCATATCTAGATTGTATATCGGGTTTTCAATTGTATTTGTGAACCGTACTGTAATGTATTTGTGTATTGTATTCGTTGACCAAAATTCTCATAAATATTTACCCAATCAATTTTTTCTCATTCAACAGCACAGTAGCCTATAACTGTTAACAAATCCAATCTACTTTCAGATTGTATTATTGTCTTCGTTGTAAAACAATAATATAATGGCAGTACCAATACATACTACTAGAGTACCTATACTATTGACTAGTATTACTAGTGTTAATTTGGATTTCAAAACAACAATCCTGGTTTTTTAAATCGATAATTTTTTAATAAAATAATGTGTTTTTTAGAGTGAAATTGTGGGAGTGAATATTCTAATGAAATATAACTGAATTTGGGCCTTCAACTAAATTGGAATAGAAGACGTTTTGGGCGAATGCCTGTTTTTTCGTTCCTTTTATTGTATAATTGTAATCAAATAAATATTATTAATATATCATAAATATATTATAATATTAAATAATGAATATATATTATGAATGTTGCTAATTCTCTGTAATTTCAATATCAATCGGGGCACTAGTAATATCAATATATCTAGTACAGTATATTACGTTACTATAAATTGTATTTTTTACAATGTGGTATAGACTCGTGAGGGTTCTTTGAGAATTATCCCCCTAATAAATGATTCCATTCAGTGATTTAGTTTTTCATTGTGAGTGAAAATTTGTTGAAGTCAAATGAAATTAACAAGAGTAACCTCAATATTTGGACATATTATAAAAATTGGTAAAGTGGTAGTTTTGGGAGTAATCCTGTTGAACCTTCCATAAAGTATATGTTGTAACTTCATAATAAATGATAACTCATTAGACTCGGGCATACAGATTCAGATAACACTGATAGATTATTTTCGACATGAGAATGAAATAATAGATGATCTTTTTCGCTCAAGTTAAGAAGACACGGCATAAGAATTCACATCGTTGAAATTCCCTCTCAATTTCATAATATAACATTGTAAAATGATCAAATGTCTTATTTCTTCTGCACTATATTTCATCCTCCAGCTCTTGTCTGGAAATATTTCAGGAAATATTTTACCAGCCTACACGGTACTTCGTTACTTTACGTTGTAAGCAGCTAGCAGGTGTAATAAATTTCAACTAATGAGGTTCATATTCATTTTCTCCCATGCTGCCGAAACACGTGCTACGGTAAACAAGAGGATGACTAGTCACAAAATATGATAATATCATATCCACAATATTATCTTTAGTGTAATAATAAAACTTTATTCTTTAATTCTCTAAACACTAACTGGATTTAAATTTAAATTGTACTCATTACATTTGCCTGCTTTTTTGTTCATTTTTGTTTGTTTTTTAAGGAAATAAAATAATTATTTATTCATTTATTTATTTATTTATTTATAGTGTCTGCTATAATAAACTATTATATTAAATCTTATATAAATTTTTTCTATTCAGAATAATGATCATAGTACCCTTTTGGAAATATTTTAATTTTAGAATAACATACAGAAGAACTCCAATTAGTATAGTATGGTAGTTTGAACCAAAAATAAATGGGTTGAATAGAGTTATGGCTGAATAATTATTATATTATTAATTGAAACAACTGATAGTTGAAATTATAATCGAACAATGGTAGAAGCCGATTATCCGAACTAATTAGGACCGGGATCAATTCGGATAAGCAAAAATTCTGAAAATTAGACATGTAAATGTATTGGAGAAAAAAATGTGTTGTACTTTGAAAAAAGTTATTACATTTGAAATGTACAGTGTAGTGATGTTAAATTAATATATATAGCAAAACAAATACTGTACTAAACTAGAGTACAGAAAGTACAATTCGAAAAAAGTGAGAAAATCTACAATGACGTCGTTAACGCTGGTTTTCAATTTATTACTACGCTTAAGACCGATTCGGAAAATTGGCAATTCGGTTGATCGGCGTTCTACTGTAAATTCATTTAAAAAAGTTTCAAAAGGGCACTGAGATTCTTATTTTAATTAGAAAACATTTATAAAGTAGTCCTAATAAGCAAAAGGAAATATATCTTATGTGATTATACCAGACGATAACGAATCTGGGAGTTGTCTAATGACTGTTATTAAAGCTCAACTCTGTCAGGACAGTGTGAGAGCGGTCTGTGAGAAGTACATTCCACTGAAGTCACTTTCGACTCGATTTGTTCACTGAGTGTCCCGGAAGAGTTCATTCAACTTACGTTAGTTTCGTTGGTATAGCTAATGCCAAAAGTAAGAGAGGTTTTGTCTGATCCTTCTGCGCACCAACAGCTGATGCTGTAAACAATAGAGTTGATATTTAACTATGCCTAGATAATGTTTTTGGCATCAAAAGCTACAATACGTAGATGATTCATAACCGCTGTTAGTAGGTTACATCCAAGGTTAGTGTAGGCTATTTATGAACCTAGAACCTAGAACCTGAACCTAGGACCTGAACCTAGAACCTGCATCCAAGGCTATTTATGAGCCTTGGGTTTCATCAGCTGTACAAGTGATAGAGAAACCACCTAACGTTTTGGCGTCAGCTGAAATATTGCTTTATAGGAATTTCCTTTTAGTGCATTTCATTCGAAAAAATGCACTATTGGTCTCAAAATTGGTCGAAAATTCATGATGTGATGTATTGTTTACACGTTTTCGAGCCCATAGAACACGAATTTGATGTCCGTTCAAATTCATATATCTCTATATATACAGGGTGTTTCAGGAGGAATGTGCAATAATTCTCAGGCTGATTCCTTGCACCAAGTAGACAAAAAAGTTCCATGGGACCAACCCCCAAAAACGCTTCGTTACCGATATAACAATGTTTCAAAATTGTCAGAAATGGCAATCAAAAATCGCAAAATTGACAAAAGTGATGAATTTGTGTTTAGTAGCGATTTTGCGATTTTTGATCGCTATTTCTGAGATTTGGGTAAGATTTACACAATCGCCACCATTTAACTTTTTCTTTAGAATCCGGTTCTCTTCAAATTCCATTAATAAAAAATACAATTTTATGATTCCTTATCCAGTTATAACCCTTATTGTTGAAAAATGGCGTTTTTTAGCATATTTTTCCAATTATCTCAATAACCGTTGAAGTTACAGACCTGGAACTGGTTTGATTATTTAGAATTCACTCAGCTAATTAGTCATCATTTTGAAAAATATCAATTTTGCACATTCCTCAGTAACAAAGCGTTTTGACCCTGTATATTTATATATGTACAGATTCTTGTTAACACGATAACTCCCGAAGTGCTCGATAACACTCCGAAAGTCGGAGAGCGGCCAAATTTTGCACAAAAATCATTAGTGTTAATATCTCGGTTAAGTTCGTTTAGCAGCCAAATTGGTCCAAGGGTAGGGGGTGAAATTAGGGGTTGAAAATTTTGAAAAATCACTACAAATCGACCAAAAACTTGATCGTTTTTAAAATTGGTGTGTATAATACCCTTATTATGCCCTACAATTTGAGCCATCAACGGAAAAAATCCAATCGAAAATGGCGGGGAAAATGGAGAATAATTTGCCAAAAATGGTCTTTTTCGAAAACGGTACTTTTGAATTCATACCCTGAATAGCTCATTATAAGTCATATGATTCGAGCCATCATAGAATTGCATTTGAAATGCACTCTTTCCGACCGCCAGCTGCCGGAGCGAATTTTATTTGTGAGTGCTATTTATCAAACAAACACATGGGATGAATTGGAATACAGTAATATGGGATTAATGTTGTGTATAGCTGAGTATATTAAAGTATAATATACTGCATAGTATATTAGTAAAAGTAATATAAAATAATATACTAGTATATGGTGATATAGTACTAATATATAGTAATATACTGTATAGCTTGTGTATATTTGAAAAATAAGTATGCAGTAAAACTATATTATGAGAATAGTAGGAAACTATGATATAAATAGTATACAGTATGATATATAATATGATATACTGTAATACTGTATACAGAATTATATACTGTGTAGTGATATCATATGTAGGCCTAGGCCTACTCATTGTTAGCTGTCTCCTGAATGCCAGGTGTTGCCTAGTTAATTTTATTGTTGTAATAAGAGCTGGCTTCTGTCGTAGGAAGGCCCCAACACGTGGAGAAAATCTAATATTCTGAAGACTATATAGTGGTTTTGAGCTCACTATTGTGGTCCGACTCTCGTAAAGACTAAATATTTAGTTTCACATTCCACTCCACTTTCGAAGTTTATTTTCAATATTTCGTTTCATTCATTCAACCATTTCAGTTTACAGTTTGTAAAAGAGAACTTATGTTTTAAAAGTACTGGAAAGTGAATTTATTTATTTCAAGATGTACTAGCCCTGGATGGATTGTAGGAAAGATTTCAAAAGAGGGTTGAATAAATTGAAATCTATCATGAATCAGTCTATGAACAGATTGGAAACTAACTGTAATAGATTTTCATCACAATTGGATTTGTTTTCAAAATATAATGTAATGTGACTAGGTTCTTCTACTGGTATATCTCCAACGGTTCTGTGAGAAGTAAACATGTTTTACTCAACGCCAGTGGCACTCCTCAAGGAACTATATGCTTACTGATATGGCATTACTTGTAGCGTAGGCCTATATAGTCTGTCCAAGCAAAGAAGACATTCTGGTAAGAAGGAAAAATGAGTCCAGCTCGATTGATATTGATTCAAAAATTAAATCTCATATTGTAGGAAACATTCTCATCTATAATTTAAGATCAAATTTATAATTTTATAACCAATATTGACCGAGCTGGAGAAAATTTTCATCTCCCCAGAATGTCTCCTTTGCTTTGACAGACAACATCCTAGTTGAACTGCAGCAGAGGAATTCAATTGGAATGCATTGCAGCACGGCACGCAGTTCCTTCATACCTTACCCGTCCTTCCACCATTCTGTTCTCTTCCCTTTCTTCTCCTTCTTCTTCTTCTCCTCCTCCTCCTCCTTCTCCTTCTCCTTCTCCTCCTCCTCCTCCTCCTTCTCCTTCTCCTCCTCCTTCTTCTCTTCTTCTTCTTCTTCTTTTTCTTCTTCTTCTTCTTCTTCTTCTTCTTCTTCTTCTTCTCCCTCTTTTCCTTCTCCTTCTTCTCCCACCTCCTTCCCTTCCTCTCTTCCCCCTTCCCTTACTTCTCCTTCTCCCTTTCCTTTCTTCTCCTTTCCCCACCTCCTTCTTTTCTCAAACGGAGGATGACAGAGGATTTCCATGAGACAGGCTCCTCACAGTCACACATGATTGATGTGCTGTAAATATGAGGACCTAAAACCTAAACTCCCGCACTCAGTGCACGTATGAATTTATTATTTCATTTTTTACATATCGCTGAGACAAATGAGAAGTGAGTTGGATGTATGAGTGTCGACTTTGGCATGATGTGAGGGGAGGAAGTGATGGGAAAGAGAAGAGGAGGAGAAAGGGAAGAGAGAGGAAATAAGGAAGAGAAGATGAGAGAGAAAAGGAGGTGGTTGAAAAAGGAGAAGAAAAAGAAAGAGGTGAGGAAGAAAGAAGTGCAACAGTGAGGTTAGTATAAAATGACTGGAGAAAGAAGAGAGGAGGAGGAAAGAGGGAGAAGAGGCGGAATGAGGAGGAAGGAGGGAAGAGGGTAGACGAGGAGAAAGGGAAAAGGAGGGAAAGGGAAATAATTATGAGGAGATGTCTAGGAGATGCAATTACAAAAAGGTATATAATAATTGATAAGTGAAAATTTTGTAACCAGAGAGAAAGAAAGAGAGAGAGTAGGGGCGAACCCAGGGGGGATTGAGGGGATATATCCCCCCCGAAATTGGGACCTATCCTACACTTAATAGAATTCTCTTTAAAGGAGTTGCAAAAATTTCTAATAACAACTTCTAAAAATATAGTTTTATGGTGCTTTTTTGAAAAAATTCTCCTCTTACCGGGGGAATTCCTTTGGAGAAGGAAATGGAATGGAACTGAAACCTAGCATCACAAGCCCAAATATTTCATTTCTTGTTTAAACGAATGCAACAAGAATATTCTCCCTAATAAAATGTTGAAGATTGGTGCAACATGTTCAATTCAACAATTTTCTCAATTAACAACATCTACAAGAGACCAAAATCAATTACTCTACAATAATTTATAAATAAATTTTTCAACAATTAATCAACAATATTTGCTCAACAATTCGATCAACAATTAGATCAACAATATTCAATCAACAATATTCGAACAACAAATTGTTGATCAAATATTGTTGATTAAATTTTGATCAACTTGTTGATCAAATTGTTGATGAAATATTGTTGATCGAATATTGTTGATGAAATATTGTTGATCAAATCGTTGATCAACAACAAACAGCCCCCCCGGTGGAGGGGTTTCCCTTGGTTCCCCTTCAATTTTTTCATATTCCCCACCGAAATTAATTCCTGGGTTCGCCCCTGAGAGGGAGAACGAAGAAAGGAAGAAATAACGAGAGAGAGCCACTGATTGATTGATTGATTGATTGTTTGGAGAGAGAGGAAAAATAAGGAAGGCATAGGAAATGGAGAGGGCTGAAAACAAGATCATATTGTCAATAATAACGTTAATTATATAATTTCATTCAAAATATTTCTTCATTTATTCAGAAAAATACAATATTTAATGGATGAAACATATACAATTCAAGTCTGAATCATCTTATCATCAAAATTGGAAAAAATCTAAATCTGATCTAAAGGTAATCTACGATATTCGCATTATAATGGAGAATAGTGAGAATAGAAGAAGCATTGGAGAGGGAAATGGGTGACGTAGGGAGAAAAATTTATGGGAAAAAATTATGCGAGAAAAAATTAAGGTCTTCCACAATATTCGCATTATAATAGAGAATAGGTAGAATAGAAGGAGCATTGGAGAGAGAGAAATGGGTGACGTAGGGAGAAACATTTATGGGAGGTGAAGTGCTAAAAAAATGCAGTGAAATAACAGAAAAATGGAAAAAGGAGAGAACACTTTCCATCTTCACTTGCCCTGTAGACGCACAACGAATACAAAACTATGTTATAGTCTGTCTAATTAGACATTTTTGCAAGATGGAGAAATGACTTCAGATCGGTCAATATTTATTGAAAAATTATGTATTTGGTCTTAAGTTGTAGATCAGAATTTTCTCCACGATTTGAGACCAAATTTATATTTTTTGGACCAATATTGACCGAGCTGCAGTAATTTTCTCATCTTGCCAGAATGTCTTCTTTGCTTGGACGAACTACTTGTTGGTGGTATGAGGAGCAACGATCCCACCACTCGAGAAACTTGCCAGCCAACTTTTGCTGTGATCCTTTAAAACTGGTCTTTAGCGCGTCTTTAGGTCTTGCACAACTTTCTTTTAATTACAATCTTCGCACTTTATCCTCCCGTCTCTTGCCGAGAACACAATGGATAGGCCAATTACTTGCCAGAAAGACGCCGTAGTACCCCAGTTAAGCATCTTGAAATGTTTCTGGATTCATTTTCAGAGGAAATACTTTGAGGATATTTTTTTAGAAGTGGAGGGTCTGGTTATTCTAAGGGCTCTTGACCCAGGTGAAGGTGGAGAGGCCTTTTAGGATTTCCTTACTGGGAATTAATAATTTGGTATTTTAAGCTCGCGGCGATATTTTTGGCTCCTATAGCTTGTTCAAAATTTTGTATTTATATCTTGATGATATTCTTTGTTTCTATCACTTTTTCATACATCATAACTTTGTAAACATACCTCGATTATGTTCTTGGTTACTATTGATTGTTCAATGTCACTGGTGGCTCGTGCCCACGAAACAGGTGAAGTGCTGTGCAGTAATAGATACGGGCACTTCACCTGTTTCGTGGGTACGAGCCGCCAGTGTTCAAAGTATTACTTTGTTGTGAATAACATTCCATTAAACATAGAAGAACAATTGACCCAGTTCCAAAGCTGTAAAACATATTATTCTAATTGTATATTGAAGTAATTTCCACCGTTCAACCTTAATCATTCTATATGATTCCAATTCTAAAACTATTCCAAGTAAAACAGTAACTAGAATTAATTTTGATAAACTGAAACTAGAGCTTGAAACTCAGGGTTAGGATGACGTTTGTGACAATTTTACTGATGATATTGACACCTTAGTAGATAAATTTACCTTTTAAGATACATGAAAATATTGATAAATTCACAGAAACTATTAATTATTCACATAAAAACAGACCCTTGAAAAAATGGATTACTCCTAGTTTGATTTCAGCTATTCGAAAAGGGATAAAATGCATATCAAATTAAAAAGCAACCTTTCAATATTGAACTTAAACAGGACTATTTAAATTATAGGAATATTTTGAACCTATTAATAAGGAAAGCAAAGAATGATTATTACAACAACAAATTTACGGAGTATAAAAACAATTTCAAGAAAAGATGGGAGTGTATTTCTGAATTGATGGGAAAAGAGAGAGTATATCAAGAACCTAAAATTGATCCAAAAATTTTAAATGGTTATTTTGTAAATGTAGGAGTTAAGCATGCAAAAATTATTGGACCTCTGCTATTGAAATACCGGTGCCACAATCATTAAATGCACCTCCAGTAGATAGCATGTTCCTGAATCCAACTTGTGTAAATGAAATCTTAGAAGTTATTGGTGAACTAAAAAATAGTGCTTCTCCAGGGGTAGATGGTATCAGTACTCATTGTGTCAAATTAATAAGTGAACATATTGTTCTGCCATTAGAACATATCATAAATAGATGTTTTTAAGTGGGTTATTTTACGAGGATGTTCAAGTCTGCAAAAATTATTGCATTGCACAAGAGTGGTGACAAGGCAAATCCAGAAAATTATCGACCCATTAGTATTTTGAATAGTTTTTCTAAAATTATGGAAAAGATTATGAAAAGAAGAATTTTAAATTACCTAGACACCAATAATTTCCTAGAGAAAACCAGTTTGGTTTCCAGCACGGAAAGTCAACAACTGAAGCAATTATCCTCCTGACTAGATTGATAGATGAAAACTTCAACTCTAAACAAAAAACATTGGCTGTATTCTTAGATCTTGCAAAAGCGTTCGATACAGTCCTCATAGTATTTTATTGAAGAAATTAGATAAATGTGGGATAAGAGGCTTATGTAATGATCTTCTAAAAGCTATCTTCAGGACAGAAAACAAACATTAAACTTGAATGGTACATCAGTTACAGATCATTCATCTGCTTTTTGGCCTACCACAGGGTACAGTACTGTCCCCGGTATTATTTTTGATCTACTTAAACGATGCTCTAAAATTAACAATACCGCATTGCACCTAAATTTCATTTGCTGATGATACAGCACTAGTTTTTTCAGGTGAATCTTGGCGCCAAGTCTACCAATTTGCTAATGAGGGTTTAAAAATTATGAAGAATTGATGGATAATCATATTCTAACTGTTAACTTGAAAAAAACAAAGTATATCACCTTTTCTCCGACACTAGCGGGTCAACCAGATGATTCATTGCAATTGAAAATGCACACTGATCCTCACTGCTTGAATACTGGGTTGAACTGTTTGTGCCAACAAATTGAAAAAGTTAATTCTATAAAATATTTGGGAGTGGTGGTGGATAGATATTTGAAATGGGATTTTCATATGAATTACCTATCTTCTAAACTTAAATTTCTCGTTTATAGCTTCTACAAAATAAATCAACTGAAAGACCTTGATGTGAAAAGATCAATTTATTTTGCGTATGCCCACTCGCTGTTTCAATATGCGATTGAAGCTTGGGGAGGTGCATATGATTGTCACTTTAATAAAATCTTCACATTACAAAAGCATCTTATAAGGGCAGCACTGGGTAAACCAAGACGATACCCAAGCAAGAAACTTTTTGAAGAATTAAATGTACCAACACTTAGACAGATGTATGTAACGAGGGTTGTTTTGCACTTAAATAAGGATAGAAATAATCTAGAAATTAGAATATACCTTATCAGATTGATCTCAACACGAAATTATTCAAATTCTATCATTGTATTATTTATAATAAGCATTATTATTGCAATTATCTTCATTTATTTTAAGTCTTGTTTTTTTCATTTTTGGGTATTGCTTTACTTTGTGCTGTTCGCTTTATGAACTCGCAGCTAGCGTACAAGTTTTCTTTGCTGGCTGTGCCAAATCATTTAGATATATTTTAATTTAAATTTATTATGCATTTTGTATGTATAATTCATATTTTGTAATTAACTACTGTATGTAATTTTTGGCGAAATAAATATATTATTATTATTTAATATATTATTATTATATATTATATTGAGAACACAAATTTCTCTTCAATTTTTTTCAGGTGAGCGATTGATCAGTGACAATCAGTTTGCAGGATATTTTGAAGAAGAAAAAATTAGAAGTTGGAATTCGATTTCAGGAAACAATATTGAGAATGTGCTGGAGCCGCTGGAGGTGAGTTGTAATATTATAACTAGGCCTATATGGTTTTCTCGAATGTTGGTTAGCTTGCTTATCACTTGGTTAACCCTACTTTCTTATTACTTTTCTGATGATATCCTTATCAACTATCATCTTCTAATGTATTATAACCTACGATTCAACAGATTTAAAAAAAATTCTTGAAGTGTAAATGTAGAAAAACAATGAAAATTTCAATTTCTGATTTCAATATCATGAGTTATTTCTGCTACAATAAAACTCAACAGTGACCAAATTTTGAACTTTCCTCTTCAAAATAAGATAGGCCTATTTATCATCATGAGAATTTATTATTACCGTCTATTTTCAATGTATTTTGAATCAACACATCATAAATCTACCTATTCTGGTTGTCTAAGAATAGTTAGGTCAGATTATTAAATAAATTATACAGTCGCATCATGAATGTTCTGAGACAGCCAGATCAGGTCACTCAAACATAACCTTACAATTTCACACTTTTGAACGGGAATGAAAGTTTGTTATTTTTATTTTAAGGCCACATAAAGCAATTGCACATTGCTTTATGTTACATGTGCACCATGTAATGAGCAATATGGATTTAGCTGTTAACTAATTGCGGGGGAAAATGTGGATCTCTACTCAATTGAAAAAATCTTCCATTTTTGTAGAGATTCAACATATTCGTAGGTTTGAGAACCAAATTTAAATGGTTTGATAACTGCATAAACGGTCTGTATAGGTGTATAGTCCTGGTAAAATGTCATACCAACCCACAGGAATTCGATAATTTGAAAAACAGAATCTCTCAAAACAGCAATGGACTTATGGCAGACTTGATTTCCGGCTCTCACAAAAAGTAAATTTGTAACTCCATTCTAAAGGAAAGTCTCTGAAGAATGTCTCCATTTCGACATTGGAAGAATTGCATTCCTTCTATCGATTGCTTGTAATTATGTTTGACAAGAAATGAATTACCAGAAGTCAGGTACATTCTGTATTTTCAGAAGCCAACGATGAAGGAACTCTCACATTTTTTAGTGCAATTCAATTTTCTTAGTACCCCTTGTTATATTAAGTGTTATATCAAGTGCAAGAACAGTGAATAGCACTCTTACAATTCCTGAGCTCTGTGTTTTCACCTATTAGGCTTCTCTTTTACTTTTGAGTTTTCTCTACTCTTTAGGAATGTGACCTAGCCTGTGAGCTCCAGACTGAAGGAGCGTGTAATTGAAGGCTCAAAGAAGAGAGAGGCCGATTTTAAAAGAATCTCAATTGAAGCGAGAGAATGAGTGACTCGGAAAAACTATTGGGCGACTACTGGCGGCTCGTGCCTACTAAACAGGTGAAGTGCCCGTATCTTTTACTGTACAGCACTTCACCTGTGCTAGACAAGTGCTTCACCGCCAGTGTGGGAGACAAACAAGGTTGACAACAGAGAAGAGAAGAAAGGAAAATAAGGTTTTCACTCTCAGTTATGGAAGAAAATGAGAGACAAAGACAGTAGATGCCATAGAGTGGAAGAAAGATGAAATAAGATAACTGTAATTTACTTGTGAGAGAGAGGCTTATTTTGGAATACAAGAGGGTAGGAGTTGGAAGAGCAAGACAGTGGATATAGTCTGTCCAAGCAAAGGAGACCCTCTGGCAAATGAGAAAATGACTCCAGCACGGTCAATATTGGTTCAAAAAAAAATTATGATTTGGTCTCAAATTGTTGATAAAATTTTTCCCACGATTGGGACCAAACCAATAATTTTTGAACCAATATTGTCCGAGCTGAAGTCATTTTCTCATCTTGCCAGAGGGTCTTCTTTGCTTGGACAGACCATATCAAAGAGTAAGAGGAAGATAAAATAACAGTTTTGTAATACATATGTTGGAGGAAGAGGCTAATTTCGAGTAAAAAAGGGTTTAGTGGAAGATAGAGACAGTTGCTATCAGAAAATGGAAAAATGTTTTGGATGTACAATTAATTGTACATTTGTGATAGAAGAGAGAGTTGTTCTAGATAATACAAAAATAAGAATGTTTTGGAGTCGCAATTGAGAGAGAAGAGAGAAGAGAGAAGAGAGAAGAGAGAAGAGAGAAGAGAGAAGAGAGAAGAGAGAAGAGAGAAGAGAGAAGAAAGAACAGAGAGCAGAGATCAGAATACAGAGAACTTTACACTCAGAAGCACGAGAAAAGAAGTTTCTGAAATAAGAAAAAAGAGTTGATTTAGGTTAGGATGAGGTTGTGTAGGAAGGAGAATATCCGTTTAAAAGGCCCAAGTGCTTCGTAGACAAGACCAGGTGGAAACAAACGGCTCCGGGGGAATATTAGACAGTGAACAGAAGAATGCCGCGGATTTAATTAAAACAAACCGGGACGAATGCTGGAATAGAGTGAATTCACCTTGGTGGAGGGGGGGATTAAAGGGAATGAAAAAGGCAGTAAAGAAATAGGTTAGAATGTGAAAAGCTAAACTAAGGACGGCGAGACAATGGATGATGAAGAAGGAGGAGGAAGAGGAAAGGAGTATGATGAGGGGAGCAGGAGGAGGATGGTGATGAGGAGGGGAAAAAGGAGGATGATGGTGATGAGGAGGGGAAAAGGAGGATCAGAAATAGGAGAAGAAGGAGGAGGAGGAGGTGGAGAAGGAGGAGGAGGAGGTGGTGGAGGAGGAGGAGGAGGAGGAGTCAGAGAAGAAAAAGAAAACTAAAGTAGTAGATTCTAGTTGTCCTGTGCCTTTTTACCTCTAGATTTTCTTTTCATTGTCTGTTGAGTTTTCATTTGTAGTGTCTCAGTAATACCAAAGACAATGTACTATTAGTACATTGTACTAATAGTACATGTACTAATAGTACATTGTCTTTGGTATTACCTTTTCTCTTATTCTTTCTTACATTCTCTAAATTTCAGTCTCTTTCTAGCCCAAAACCCTGTTGAAAATCTATATTCATATTTTCTCTGTACCATATACTTTTTTATAATTATTACTTTGTTTCTATTCGTATCTTTTTATTTATTCTTCATTGTCACTTCAACGTTTTTCCTGAAGAATTTGATTTTATCCTTTCAACAGTGGACGTTTCAATTCCATTTCCGATCTATTTCCATAATATTTCATTCCAATTTATTACATTTCTCCTTTTAAAAACATTAAAAGTATTACAGTCAAAGCAATACATGTAAACATTTAAAAAACGTGCGTATCCCGTGAGTCCAACTTACTTTTCTTCAATTCCATTTTATTCCTGTTTATTCTCCTATTTTATTTTCTAATGATCTTCCTTTATTCTCATTCTCCATTTTTATCACTCACTTCTTCCTTGTCTCTCTTATATAACTCATCTCTCTTCCATGTAACTTGCATTCTTCTCTCTAACTTGTATCTCTCTCACTTCTTCCTTTCATCTGCTAACACAACACTGCAATATTTATGGCGTTGCTGCTGAATTATGTTGGTTGGATTGATATAAAGTGCCTGGATATTTAGCTCAACATAAAACAGAAACGTACGACAACTCTTGAAATTAACACTAAACTATAACTATTTATTCCATTGTGTCGTCTCTCTATATATAAGGAAATAAGTCCCTTCCCTACGTTGCAAGTATAACTATATTCATCTCATTCTCTTCATAATATATTATGACATTGCATAGTAATAATCCCTTCCCTTATCAAATAAACACTATAAATATTTTTATCTCATTGTCTCTCTGTATACAAAATTTTATTTGAAATTTCCCTTTTACTAAAAAGTAATCATCTCTGTAATGGCAGAAAAGGAGAAGAAAAAGAAGAAGACTGAAAAATAATTACTCGTGCCGTGAAATAAACACTAATAATAAACAGCAACAGCACTAAAACTAAGTAATCCCATTGTCTCTTTATATGACATTACCAAGAAATGATTATCTTCTTACCAGGGAAAACAACACTTTGACTATTTCTGTGTTCCATCCTATTATCTCTATATATATACAAAGTTAATGCCAAGTACCTTCCCCTGTGCTTAGTAGATACTGTAGTGAATTACTTCGTTCTCTGTTGATGCTTTAACGCTTGTTTTATTTACTTGTGACCGGAAAGGCTTTAAACTGAACCAACTCCAAGTAAATCCTCTATTCTAGTTGACAGAAGTATTTTCTTTTGTTCACCTCCTCAGTGTAGACAAGATGAAACATGTGATGATAAGAGTTGAGAAGATGGGGGAGGGGTGTTTGGATAAACTGTGTCGGTAGTCTTTGAAAGCCAGAATACAATTTTCGAATCAACTCGGTTGCTGTGTACTGAATTCCCAAGCGTTAATGATGATGAGAATAAAATAATAAGGTGTTGTTTTACACTGTGGTGTACCACACGCAATATGATATTATAGTGATGGCTTCGAGCTGGATGGTGCAGAAAAGACTTGCTTGGCTTCCAAAAAAAGTTTTTTCTCATGAATCCTAATTCAGATAGATTCATAGATTACTACCTTAAAAACTGTCCCTAAAATTGAGGAAGAAAATATAAAAAAGAGTGGGTTTGAAGTGAAATCGTTCCGGAAGCCTCTTTGCTTGGCTTACGAATTTACTTCCGTCAACAAATGTTAATATTAAAATGATTTCATTTATCATTACCTCAAACATTTTCACAAAGTTTCAGGAAGGGAACATTTATTTTTCTTCATCATCCAAAGCACCTAGTCAGAGACTAAGAAGAGAGTATTCTGGTCTCCTAGGCTGAGGCCGCACTGCCGGTGGGAAGAGCCTGGAGGTTGGAGGGTAGTTGGTAAATCTATAGAACATACACACCATCCACAGTAATACATCGTATGAATGGTATGTGTTCAGCCGCCATCTTGAAATTCTTAAATATGGACAACATAACCTCAAAAAACAGAATGACGTCATACCATTCATACGATGTATTACTGTGGATGGTGTGTATGTTCTATAGATTTACCAACTACCCTCCACCCTACAGGCTCTACCCACCGGCAGTGCGGCCTCAACTCTAGGGAGGGAACATAAGAAAGTATTCCTTCCACGGTTCTCAGCTCGGAATGTAAAGATAATTTATCACACCAAGAAACTATCAAATTTTTCACTAAATATAAAACTAGTAGAATGTTTACTAAATGTGACAATAGTAACTATGTATTGGAACTCGTATTATCGATATTATTGAGGTAAAATTTATTGAAAATTGGAAAAAAGGCAATCAATCCTGGTTTCAACCAACGTCGGTCAAATATTTTACAATTTTCAAACGCATTAAAAGCCGATTTGGTTATAATCTGTTATAATCACAAGATCAGAAAATATTTTGGTGTGCATTGATCGATTGCAATGTTGAAATCCTTTACTTCTTCCCATGTATGAAAGTGGCAATCTATCATAATTGTTTGAGGGTAAGCGGTAGTTTGCGATGATTTGCTCAACTTTTAATCGCAGTGTGCACCAGTACTTTTTCCTGAACATGTTCAGATTTGATTTGACCAGCTTTGGTGTAAACCAGCATCAATTAATAAATCCGGTAGAATATCTTGGTAATCCATTTTGAATTCTATTGGAGTATATCAGTTTGCAATGTTTGGGGTACTTCTCAGTTTCCAATCAGAACTTTGGTCCGAAATCCTAATATTGAGGGTGGATCCTGAGATGCTGTCTGAGCCATCACAGACCCGGAATTTAATTTGGCTTGTCAGGCTCCCTGGTGCTCTCACAAACTATCAGACTGGCTGGGTGATAGATGAAGCAAGAGGGAAAGAAAGAGAGTGAGAGAGAAAGAGAGAGTGCGCGAGAAAGAGTGTATGTGAGAGAGAGGTAGTGAGCGGGAGAATGAGAAAAAATGAGAGAGAAAGATAGTGGGAGTGAGAGAGATCAAGAGTGATAGAGAGATTTAGAGTTGTAGAGAGATTAAGAGTGAGAGAGAGATTAAGAGTGATAGAGAGATTGAAAGTGATTTAGAGTAATATTTGATATTTCATTTAAACATCTTACGTTGCCAGGTCTGGTAAGACCTATGGCAAACACTAGTTGAAAAGAAACAAACAAAAGAATATTGCTTATTACATTGATAGAGAGATTGAGAGTGATAGATAGAATAAGACTGATAGAGAGATTGAGAGTGATAGAGAGATAGAGAGTGAGAGAGATTAAAAGTGATAAAGAGATTAAGAGTTATAGAGAGATAGAGAGTGAAAGAGAAATTAAGACCGAGAGAGATTAAGAGTGATAGAGAGATTAAGAATAATAGAGATATTAAGAATGATAGAAAGATTAAGAGTAAGAGAGAGATTAAGAGTGATAGAGAGACTAAGAGTGAGCAAGAGATTGAGAAAGTTATAGAGATTAAGAGTGAGAGAGAAATTAAGAGTGATAGAGATATTAAGAGGGTTGTAAGAGAGAAGAGTGAGAGAGTGTACTTCTCTCGTGATAGGTGAAAGCCTTGAAGCTACTAGTTTGTTCTACCTCCAAAATAATTCTACATGGATCTAATCTAGTGAGTTCTGGCTTGAACATTTGTTTTCCACAGTAATACCAACCATCGATTCCAAATTGGTCCATGTGTGCTCCTTGTTTAATTCATTAGTTGCTTCTCCAAACATTCTGTGAACGATCACGCTGTGAGAGAAAATGTCTCTGATGACAAATAAAATCGAATTAATTACAAATTAATCATACAAAATTTAAAAAAAATTATTCATTTTTCAAATAGATTTTTTTTAGATTTGAATGGATAGAAATTTGAATAGATTCGAATGAATAGAATATTTAGATGAATTTGAAATGTATAGATCCAAATAATAGGAGGAGAAAAACATTCGATGATTTCCTACTTGTTCAAGAAAATCCTACCAGTCCTGATCAGAATGAACAATACCATTCTGCCTTCATCTTCGCTACATTTTTCATGAAAAGCACAACAGAGAGAAATAATAAAAACATGGCAGTCGAACAACTGATAAGAAATGTATTGGAAATAACGGTTTCTTCGCCCTCAATAAAAACTATATAGGATGTGTGGTCCCATAGCGTAAGCATGCACTTCGGTATGCAAGCTCTCATTTCGTACGTTGTTGCTATAGTCCGTCCAAGCGAAGAAGATACTCTGGCAAGTTAGGGAAATGACTCAAGCTCGGTCAATATTGGTTAAAAAATTGAAAATTTGTTCTCAAATTGTGGGAAACATTCTGATCTACAATTTGAGTCCAGATTTATAATTTTTGAATCAATATTGCCCGAGGTAAAGTGATTTTCCCATCTTGCCAGAGTGTCTTCTTTGATTGGACAGACTATATTGGAACAGCTGTATAGAGTATAACTCTTCAACGTCGAGGGAATTAGAGGCGAGCAATCTTGGTTCGTCTCTAATATTAAATCTAGGAGCAAACATGGATTTTGTTGCCCCTGCACTATTGTTAAGGGAGGGGATTGCTTGTTACCGAGAGATCTTTGATGAAATGTATTATTGAGTTGCAGTTGGTTGCTATACTCACCTACTCCTATCCTTCATTTTTATCCCGTCTATATTATATGTTTGTTCAATATTCGATGGGCTATACCTTTACATATCCTTGATACACTGAATTTAGTGTTTTTGATATTCGATATATATTTACATATACTTCATACACTGAACTTTGTGTATGTTTGATATTCGATATACCTTCACATATACTTCATACACTGAATGGTGTTGATGTTTTTTATTTTCGATATACCATACACTAAGTATATACTTTACTTGAAGGCCTACTTTATCTATGGATGAAGTATATAATATCTTTACACATCTTCTATGCATTATGTCATGCTCAGTATTAGACTAACAAGAGAATTCCTGACAAGGCATGAGAATTAAAGCTTTTTGGCTGAGGCCGCACTGCCGGTGGGTAGAGCCTGGAGGGTGGAGGGTAGTTGGTAAATCTATAGAACATACACACCATCCACAGTAATACATCATATGAATGGTATGACGTCATTCTGTTTTTTGAGGTTATGTTGTCCATATTTAAGAATTTCAAGATGGCGGCTGAACACATGCGATTCATACAATGTATTACTGTGGATGGTGTGTATGTTCTATAGATTTACCAACTACCCCCACCCTCCAGGCTTTACCCACCGGCAGTGCGGCCTCAGCCATACTTCGAAATGGCAGGAGTAGTATCATAGCTTTCTTTAAAAGAGGCTATGGTAGTATACGTTATTTTTCCTATTATTTTTGTATCATTGTTGGAATATACATGCAAATATATGTTGAAGTGTGAATATACGATGATATTGAAGCATTATTTTAGATTAAATGTATCATAGTCACCCTCATAACAAACAATAGTACATGACGTAGAATACGGAAAAACTGGATCTTGTGTAGCCTGATCTTTGTTCGTGTTTATTGCTTGGTCTATGTTCCCTATTATTTTTCCATTATGAGAGCAAGATTGATCATAATTATTATTTATTAATTTATTTAAGATATTACAATGAACTTATAAGGGTAGAAATACAGACAATATAGTCCAACACGTTCTTTTCCCAAATTTAGATGAATAAGTTTGAAAAATAGTGGTTATGTTTACTTGTTTCTTGATCACTATCACTATTCACAAACTTTAACACTCAAATGTGTTATTTCTCGAATTATGATGGAAACTATTATACTTTTCTCAATGCTTTCAAACTTTTTAAAATCTAGAATTTTGTTTAAATTCTATAGTCGAGCCTCGAAGTCTCATATCAATCAATAGTCATTTTGATGAATTGAGAATCCTGATTTTATTTTTTGAGAAGCCTTATTTTTATCGATAAATCAAGTTATCATGAACAATCCATCAATACTCATAATGAAAAATGAAAATCAATACCATATAAAAATGCAACTGAAGGAATAAACAATAATTTTGAGATAATAAGTTAGATTAATGATTAATGGTTATTTTCTGAGCTATTGTTCAGATAAGAGATATTCAAATAACTTGGAAAATTATCGTTATAGTTTTCCTTCAAACAGAAGTTCGATTATGAATGGTAGATGATTATGTGCTTCCATTCACTTTCGATTGTGCATTAAAACAGAGTTCTAGTTACAGAACAATAATTAGAGCACGCTTCATTAACATGATTCAGTTCGAGTTGGTAGAATAGCCCCCAGCTATATACCAATACGTCTTTATTACTATTATCAGATTCAATGTATAGTCGGTAAATGAACTTCACTCTTACTAACATTCTCTACACTGGCGGCTCGTTACCACGAAACTCGTGAAGTGCTGTACAGTAAAAGATACGAGCACTTCACCTGTTTTGTGGGCAAGAACCGCTAGTGATTCACTATAGTATTGTCAACGAAAAGTGCTAGATAGCCTAACTAGGGAAGGGACAATACCAAAAGGAGGAGGAGGAGGGAAGCAGTGGAGGAGAAGAAGGACACGAGGAAGAAGAGGGGAAAGAGGAGAAAAAAGAGAAGGAATAAAAAAGAGCAGAAACAAGAAGATAGATAGAAAAGAGGTGGAGAAAAAGAGGGAGAAGTGAAGTGAAATAGAGTAGAAGGAGAATAGGAAGGAGAGAAAGAAAAGAAAGGAAAAAGAGAAAGAAGAAGATGTTGGGAAGAAGGAAAAGAGATTCAATTATGGGTTGCTTTATGATAGGAAAAATACAACATTTTTTTGAATGAATAGAAATCATTTCTATATGATTTGAAATGTGAGTTTAGGTACATGGACGCGATGTTGATTCTGATTATGAAAAAATCGGACCAGAAAAAAAATTGTACGGTGAAAAGAGCTCAGAAATACCAAGAAATAGGAAAATATATTGTTTTTACTTTCAATTACTGTTAACCGAAAATTTTTCAAAAAGATATGTGAGCTATTTGGATGGTTTGGTGATTAGAAAGTTGAGCTCAGATGTCTCTTTGAGTATCCATCCGGTTATTCATCGTATGTAATAGCTTCTATTTAAAAATTGAACTTTAAACTTAGGGCTTTTCAAAATAATTGATAAACAGAAACATGTCTGTGAATAATAATACTTTTCAAGTTTAAAAGAAGGGTATTTGATTTTTTCATTTTATTTATCAATTTATAGCTTCTGTTTGAGATTACAGCTCCCTTATCTTCAAGCATCCCTATAGCATTAAACATAATGTTATTTTGCTGAACGGTGAATAGGTTTCTTATTACTATAACTTTATAGCTCTCATGGAGAGTGAATCGCCCTCAATAATAAATCAATAGAACTAACGAAACTGGTTGAATTGAAGTTTTTTTTCAAATTGACAGAAATAATGAAAATTTGATAACAGAATTATTTTCTAAATATGATTATTCTCTCATTGATAACAGAATTTAACATTTGATAACAGAATTATTATCTGATTATGATTATGACGGTATTCTCCCAATATATTGAAGGTCTGGAATATATTGGAGGCCGTGATACAATGGAACAGAAATAATGAGAATTTGATAACAGAATTATTCTATCATTGATAACAGAATTTAACATTTCTGATAACAGAATTACTTTCTGAGTATGATTATAATGGTATATTCTCAATATATGGAAGGTCGTGTATGGGAATATTGGTAGTGGGTAAAGGTATAGTCTGTCCAAGCAAAGAAGACCCCCTGGAAAGATGAGAAAATGACTCCAAAACGGTCAATAATGGTTCAAGAATGATTGATTCGTTCTCAATCGTAGGAAACATCTTGATCCACAATTTGAGACCAAATTAATATCATTTGAACCAATATTGACCGAGCTGGAGTAATTTTCTAATCTTGCCAAAGGTTCTTATTTGCTTGGACAGACTATAAGTAGGCAAGTTAGGGTAACATGTATTGAATGTGCGAGAACATCTTCCCTTGGGATGTTAAGGCAAGACTACAGGGAAATCACAACTATGACTGGTAAAGGGCGGTTGGAGTGACCGATGCCATACTTCGCAGAGAAGACACGGCTAACAATACACTTTACATTGTGATGGAGTGTCTTCTAAGCTTGCGTGATCTATACTACCCCCTATAATATGAGATGACACTTCGTTCCAATACACTTTATATTGTTCAGGAGTGTCTTCTGAGCTTGCGCGTACTATAGTACTCCCTATAATAGCACAGACACCGCACATCTGTTCATTTCTCAATGAAGCAGCCGCTATACTGATGCTGTATGACATTACTCTGAATATTGTATGATCTACGTGGCGTAGTCTGTAGAAGCAAAGAAGACATTCCGGTAAGATGGGAAAATGACTCCAGCTTGGTCAATATTGGTTCAAATAATATTGATTTGGTCAAAAATTGTAGAATACATTCTGATCTACAATTTGAAGCGAAATTTATCAACCTTGAATCAATATTGACTGAGCTGGAGTCATTTTCCTATCTTGACAGAATGTCTTCTTGGCTTGGACAGACTATACCATCGCGACTAACTGTTTGGGAATTCAGCTGCCCTAAGCGTTGGACTAAATAGTTTTGTTGGGGAACACTCTCCCGTATTGCACTTGTTGGTTGAGTAGATTAGTTTTGGTCAGTTTCTGACATCATGGTTTCCATAGTTCAATAATATCTCTCTGTAGTCTGTTCGAGCAAAGAAGACATTCTGGCAAGATGGGGGAGTGACTCAAGCTCGGTAAATATTAGTTAGAGAATAAAAGGTTTGTTCTTGAATTGTAGACAACATTATGATCTACAATTAGAGTTCAAATTTATCATTTTTGAACCAATATTGACCGAGCTGGAGTCATTTCCCCATCTTGTAGAATTCCATCTTTGCTCGACTATTCTGTGATTGCGTATTGTTAAATAGTCGCGTTTCTGCATGAAAAATCAATCTCGAGGATAAATTGTTCAACAATATCAATCAAATAATAATTTGGTTTAGATGATAAGGCCAAAAAGTTGGGCGGTTTCGTCTTTTTTGTGCGATTCAACAGCTGATGTTGTCAATAAATTATAGTTGTCAATTGTCATTCATTATTCTTTATTCTTTATTGTCTTTACAATTGCGACTTGGTTTCCAAGTATTCAAGCTAGGCCTAGACTATGTTCTTGTATTCGAAAGAAACAATAGCAGATGTATCACTTCAGCGGTGAGTAGGTTACATCACGTACAAGAGACTAAATAAACTAAGATAAATATACTTACCCACGCAGAACTTCATATAAAAAATGATAGAGGATAGTAGATTTGATGAAGTAAAAGATCCCTAGAGCTCGCCGAAGTAACAAGCTTAAAGTTTTGAATTTTCAAATTGTTTCGAAGTTGATTGATGAAATGTGCAGACTGTAAATGCATGTAATAATTATTATCTATTTATAAACTGTCTAAACTGACTTGAATCCTGAATTCATCGACTGTACATTGATGAATGAAAAGTTTCTAAAAACTGTGACTACTGAACAAAATATTATCCCGCTGAGCTCAACTATGAATCTAGGCCCCTATTAGATCTCACCATATCAGCACAAAACAAAGGGCTGTTTTCATTAAGTTAATGGAAAGATGGAAGGAACGAACATTGGCAAGTGTCATTTGAAACACGTGTTTGACTCATTGTTATGTCATATCCAAAACTGTATCGATCAACTTTGCTTTTACCGTAATGAATGGATTCCATATTAGTTTGTCGATTTATTAGCTATATGGATGGAGTGCAATAAAAATCTACTATTAAGCCATATTATGTTTGTACGGATATAGATGGAATGAACGCTAAAAAATGAATCCTGTAATTATTTTTATCAATCGAACTATTAATAATAACAGGGTAGGAATCTCTATTTTTATTTATTTAATTGAGCATAGAGCATCGATATTAAATTTTACAAAGAGATATTTGTAGGCCATGTATGACTGGTGAGTTTAATGGTTTTCATTTTAAAAGAATCATTCTATTTCTGAATACATCGTTTATTGGCATCTGTTACTTTTTCAGCAGAGATACCCATATCATATTTTTAGATGATCCCACATAGAAAAATATAATTCGCGAGCGAATTCTCACAATATCCATAACGGGAAATTCAAGTGAGTTGGTATAGTCTGTTTAGGCAAAGAAGACCCTCTGGCAAGATTGACTCAAGCTCGGTCAATATTGGTTCAAAAATTATTAATTTGATCTCAAATTGTAGGAAGCAATTTGATCTACTATAAAGACCACATTTATAATTCTTGAACGAATATTGATCAAGCTGGAGTCATTTTCCCATCTTGCCAGAGGGTATTTATTTTTGCTAGGATAGACTTCGAAAAACACAAAATTGGTTTAAAATCACCTGAACTCAACATGATGTATTATGGAGTCTGCTTGTTATGAAAGTGATATTGTGGTAGTTATCCATATTGAATGAGGACAAGATATTATCGAACCACAGATTTATTAGAAATAATGATGAAGAATCGAAGAATGATTGTCTTGCTTAGGTATTGTCTGTCCAAGCAAAGAAGAACCTCTGGCAAGATGGGAAAATGACGTCAACTTGGTTAATATTTGTTCAAAAATTATAAATGTTGTCTTAATAGTATATCAAATTGTTTCCTGAAAATTGAGATCAAATTGATAATTTTTGATCCAATATTGACCGAACTTGAGTCATTCTCCCATCTTGCCGGTCCTCTTTGCTTTGACAGACTATATTACGTGTATTACATTGTTCAGCATGAACAAGAAAGAAGTATAAAAATGGACAGAACCACTGAGGGAGGAAGAAGTGGAAAAGTGGAGAATTAGTGAGGAGGAAACGGGGAAATGGATGAAATTAGGGGAGAGAGAACGAGTTGAATGAGGTCGATCTTGTAAAAATCCATTCATCTCGCCTTTTAAATCGTTGATGAGCGTGATAAAAGTATGGCGGGTTTTGTGGGATGTGAGTGGTTGGACGGGGAGGGGTGAAAGGCTACTGTTTGTGTTGGAGAACCCTTTCTAAAAGGGGGGGAGAGGGGTCAAGGGGACACAGCATAATTTATCAAGGGTCTACGCGGGCCGCCTCACAAAGGACTCATGAAATTCCGATTGGCCCAGGAGAATTTCGTTATTTCAAAATGATTATTCGCTCAGGCAAAAGTAATAACGGGCTGGTCTAGTGGCAGCAACTCGACAGTGACTGCTGTAAGTAGTTCAAGCAAAGGAGACATTCTGGCAAGACGGGAATATGACTTCACCTCGATCAATATTGGTTCAAAAGTAATGAATTTGATTTAAAATTGTAGTGAACATTCTGATCTACAATTTTAGGCCAAATTTGAAATATTTTAATCAATATTGATCGACCTGTAATTATCTTCCCAATCTTGCCAAAATGTCTTCTTTGCTTGGACAGACTATAGCTAACTGAAGTGGCAGTACTATTATTTTGTTATTCTGAGAGACCTTCTCGGTCTTTGTTAAGAGTAAACAGTGCCTCTCTTTGTGAGCTCATAATGCAGCTAGTGGTTTAAATTAATAAACGTTGAAACTTGGTGAATACTGAAATGAAACTTAGCGTTGTTTGAGAGAGAGAGAGAGAGAGAGTGTGAGAGACGCGCAAGTAGTGGCAGCATGCTGTATTATGTGGAGTCGCGAATTATGTGTGGAGTGCTCTCGTTGCAGCAGCATTGAGAACCACCACGATGTAATATTATATGCGCCGTTATGAAATTATTCACTTGTGAAATGAAATCCAATCTTTCGTTCATTATTCTCACTTTTTCATCCGACAAAAGCGGTGAGGGATTCTTGAGATGAAAATAAACTTATATTGAAGATGTAAGATGTTAAAAAAGTACTGAAAATAGTGATTATTAGGTGAATGTTGAGTTGATTTATTTACTTATTTGACATAGTTTAATACATCGTTCAGTTAAAAATACAGACTTATGTCCTGAACTGTTGAAGGAAATTGTTAAAATATACATAATATAATTTTTCATCGTATATCTCACCAAGAGCATGAAACGAAGTCGAAAGCACTGTAGATTTACAAAACATATACTTTGTAGCAGTAATAGCTGGCTAGGCAGTTAGCTATAATTTTTTATCAAGTCCATTCAACCAATCAATAGCATTTGAAAAAAGGGGCTTGTAAATGTGAATGTTAAGTAAAAAAAAATTGTCATATATTATGAGAGAAATATGAAGTTTGGTATAATATCATGAGAATGACGAGATATAGGTTTGATGTACAACGTGAGTAAAACAAATATAAAACAAATTCCAATAACTTGATTGATTATTTACATGAAACTATAAGAAAAAGATCTGATGTTGTCAGTAGTGAGACTATTTTCCAAATATAAAAAATTCGTTCCGGCAGCTGGCGGTCGGAAAGAGTGCATTTCAAATGCAAATCTATGATGGCTCAAACCATATGACTTATTATGAGCTATTCAGGGTATGAATTCAAAGGTGCCGTTTTCGAAAAACCCGTGAAAAAACATAATTTTCGGCATATTATTCGCCGTTTTCTCCGCCATTTTTGATTGGATTTTTTTCGTTGATGGCTCAAATTGTAGGGCATAATAAGGGTATTATACACACCAATTTTCAAAACGATCAAGTCATTCGTCGATTTGTAGTGATTTTTCAAAATTTTCATCCCCTAATTTCACCCCCTTCCCTTGGACCAATTTGGCTGGTTAACGAACTTGACCGAGATATTAACACTAATGATTTTTGTGCAAAATTCGGTCGCTCTCCGACAAGCCCTTTGGGAGTTATCGTGTTAACAAGAATCTGTACATATATAAATATATAGAGAGAGAGATATATGAATTTGAACGGACATCAGATTCGTGTTCTGGGGGCTCGGAAACGTGTAAAAAATATATCGCATCATATATTTGCGATTATCCGGTCAAGACCAATAGTGCATTTTTTTTAATGAAATGCACTAAAAAGGGGCTTGTAAATGTGAATGTTAAGTAAAAAAAAAAAACTGTCATATATTATGAGAGAAATATGAAGTTTGATATAATATCATGATAATGACGAGATATAGTTTTGATGTACAACGTGAGTAAAACAAATATGAGTGAAATTTATGAAGGAATAGGATACTTTTATAGGATATTTTCTCATACATTGATTGAAGTTCTTCCATCATATTTCAACAGAAGCGGTAGTTAGGCTAATCTGGTTTGTCAAATAATGAGAAAGAACTAGAAGAAAAAAGAAAATAGGTGGGAACTTGGAAAATGTGAGAGTAAAACGAAAGAGATATGAGAAGAATTAATGGGGATACATTTTCATGGATCGTCTTCATTGTTTGGATCCTGAATAGAATTTCATTGAACCTGATATTATTCTGTGAAACTGAATACTATTATTGAGCTATAAATTTTTTAAATCGATATCGTATTTGAGATTTTTCTCGTTATGATGAATGTAATATTCTTTAGTATTTTTTCAAATCTTCTGTTCAACATAATGGGATTCTAAATTGAAAAACGACTTGAGTTTTCAACAAAACACTGGCGAGCGAATGAGTAGATCGGACTAATCTAACAATCTAATGTTATTTTACCAATGTGGTTCTCCACTACCCAATTCTTCCTGACTATCAATCAATATTACACTATCAATAACACTGTCAATCCTTTCTCATCAACTGTTTATTGAAAAATCATCATAAGCTAGTCGCCAGTTTCTTTGTTGGGAACTCCATTGGGAGCACGATTGACAGTAGGGCTCTTGCCCACGAAGCAGGTGAAGTGTCCGTATTTTTTACTGTACAGCACTTCACCTGGTTCCTGGGCACGAGCCGCCAGTGCAGTAGGACAGTTACATGAACAATGAACGCTATGCGCTGGCTGTGAAAATGCGGTCGAAAAGATAAATAATTGTTCATTATAATGTTGGAGATAAATTATTTGCTGTTATAAATACACAAAGGGCTTAGTAACACAAACCCTATCGGATTCATAACAGTGTGACTGACAGCTGTATTATTGCTATTGTTGATGCCGATTTAACGTACGATTTGTCTTTTTGTCATGATTGAAACCGCAATTCTCATTTACTTCAAACTGAAATCAGTTTGTGTCATGAATGAGATAGGCTACAATACAAACCAGGGAAATGATTTAGATTTTCTATTTAAATTAACAGAGGCTTTCCGATATCAGGTGACATAATTATCATCCAACGAAATGTTTTATCCTCCATTGATATAGGCTAATTCATTTTGTAGGCTACATTTACAGGGCCCTCGCGTGAGGTGAGCGGAGTGTGCCACCGCATAGGGTACCAAGGCGGCTGATGCAAAACAGGAATTTTAAAAATTTCAATTTGGCAATTAGAATAATTTTTTCACTATTTGATTAAAAACTTATTTTACCAATAACTTGAACCCACAATAAATTATTTCCTCTGCATAAACTCATAATGAAAACTCATAAACATCATAATGAGAAACCAATTGAAAGACCACGATCAATGTATGAAGCAAGCCAAAAAACGCCCCTCTTAAATGTAATTCTATTGTTGATTGACAACAACCTTACACTCTGTCGACCAATCACACGCCAGTTTCCGATTATCTTCTCCCTAATATCTTTACAGAATTGTAGTTTTTCAAACTTTTTTCTGGCAAGAGGTCGGTATTGGATCATAAATATTTTGAGTTCTATTTCATTATATTCATCGTTTAAAAGATATAATTAACATTCAAACAGCACTTTACATTATTATTTTTACGAAAAGATATAATTAATAAGTATAAGTTGAGAGTGCGAAATCATATTTCCAACTCATTTCATACAGCATAAAACTATTGAAGTCTAGTACAGGCCCAAATTACACAATAAAAGTAAAACTGAGTCTAAATTATATAAAAAATAATTTTTCAAATACCAACTTGATAAAATCTGAATACATAAATAAATATCAGGCTATATTAGCACAAGATCGTCAACACTGTAGTAGATCAGCGTATTTTTTTGTGTTACATCATCCATCATTTTCTTGCTAGCAGCCATTTTCTAAGACAGAACTCCCGAAACACTGTCAACCAATAAGAAAAGAGAAGGCGGGGCACGAAGGCATGTCCACGTCAAATTTGAAACATCACCTTTCAACTGCTGCCATCTACTGGTTGAATTTGGAAACTTTCCGAACCGATGTTTTCGGCCATTTTGATCGTAGGCGGAGCTTGGAGGCGTGTCCAATGGAAGTCGAAGCAAGTCACCCTATCACTAATGCCATCTGCTGGCTGAATTTGAAGCTATTCCGAATGTTATTCAAGAAAGTTGGGTAGAGCAGTGAAAATGGCTGAGATCTTCAATTAGCTTGTTATCGAGTTACCGATTTTTTGTTAAAACATCTTTATTCCCAGTGAAACGAAATATTTATGATGATTCCCAATATTTTTCTGTGAAGGCTCGTATCTTCTATCGTACCGCACTTCACCTATTTCGTGGCTTCGAGCCGCCCGTGATTTCTAGAGGAGTAATCTCTCATTGTTCCTTGTCATTTATTCAAACCATGCACTTGCAGATAGACTTTAGTATTGAGTTACTTTTGATAGAGTACATTAACTTTCATTCCATGTGACTTTTCTTTATTGTATTTTGTCATTTTCATGGATAAATATGTAATGAGAACCTTTCAAAGGCCGCTCTTTTTCTACTCATCCTCTGTCTGAACATGTTCGGGTCTTAATTATGAATTGAATTGAATCATAGCTTCTTTTAACGTATCTATTAAACATATCTATTACTGAAGGAAGCTATGATTGAATCCATACTATGGTTTTTTTGTTCTCATTCTTTGTGAATTTTTCTGTCTCCATTATTCCTGAAAACCCAACCAAAGTAAACACAGTACTTTCCAAATTAGACAAAAGCCACACAATATTGATACTCTCCATTCATTCCACCTCCATTTATGAATCATCCACATTCTACAAGTCGCCTTCCTCCCCACCTCGTAACTAATGAAATCATCACTGTCGGCTCATACTCACGGAACAGGTGAAGTGCCAGTATCTCTTACTATACAGCACTTCACCTGTTTCGTGGGCACGAGCCGCCAGTGGAAAGCATATAGAAATTGGACAGTGCCAAAGTTTTTTGATTGCGGTGAATGACCACTCTGATTGTGATTGGCTCAAAAGAGTCCCATGTATTCAAAGCCGGATGAAAAGCTCTTTCTTGTGAATGAATGTGTGGCAGCGCTCAATAGATTTCGAAACATGATAGCTAGTGACTGCATGATCAAAATGCAAGATAAATTGAGCCTCAATGCATGGATGGTAGCGATTGTAATTTTTTCCCCCAATTTTCCCATGCAAATGCGACGTAGCAATTGGCAAATGAACGTGCGCTCTTTCGACCCTCGATGGTGTTTGGATATCGAACAATCGGATTGGAGGATGAGTCTGCCTTTCTCTATGTGAATGGAAGTGGGCGAAATTAGGCCATTGGTTCACAATCAGCTGTCCGTAGTGCTGGTTGGATTGTTAGTCAATTTTTTTCAGGTTTTTTTTTGGAGCGATTCGGATTATGTGACTGAAATGAACAAATTTCTAGTAGTTTCGTGTTGCTTAAGTTTCGTGTTGCTTAAATGTGTTCTGTTTTGGAATTCGCAAATTTGATAATCTATTTCAGTGTTCCAGCAATAGAGATTGGTAGGAGCTTAAGAATGTGGATGGAATTGTGAAGTGAAAGAATAAATTATTCTCCTATTAGTTTTATTCACGAGATTGCAATACAATACAAAATTGAAATATAGACAATGTAAAAAACGTCTCTTCTTCACAATTTTGATTAGTTGGAATTGAAAATATATTCATTAATGATTCATTGAAAATATGATTCATTATAAAAACTTCTGGTTGGTTTTTTATATTCTTGGATTATATTTTATGAAAAAATGATTCCCAATAAGTGTCTTAGAAGTGAAAACTTCAAAATTTTGGTTGGCGAGCAAATTATTGCAATATTTTGATGTTTGTGATCGAATATGAGTTTATTCAACGATTTCTAGTTCCTTCTATATAAGTTCCTGAATAAGAAGGATCACTCAATAGAGGAGAAATTGGGATATTGATTGGAAGCGATAGGGAAAAATTTTTTAAAATACATTCGAGATTTTTTTTTGTATGAACAATACATCGTTGATCAAATTATTCCTATCCATTACAAACATGGAATTTAATACCATTATTGACATTTCTCCATGTCAACATAATTATTTATGCAAGCATGGAGCTATATTTACCAAATTCTAGGAAGCAGGAAACCTCCATGTTATCCTGCTTACGTGATATATGGACGTGGTACGTGGACGATATTATGGACGTGGTCTGTCCAAGCAAAGAAGACCCTCTGGCAAGATGGTGAAGTGACTGCAGCTTGGTCAATATTTGTTCAAGAATTATAAATAAATGGTCTTAATAGTAGATCAAATTGTTTCCTACAATTTGAGACCAAACTGTTAATTTTTAAGCCAATATTAACCGAGCTTCAGTCATTTTCCCACCTTGCCAGAGGGTCTTCTTTGCTTGGACGGACTATAATATTGCAGGTTACCAGGTTTACAAGGCTATTCCAGGACAGCGCTATCATAAATTTGAACAACCATATGGTACAGATTCCTACTATTGTGAGCAGAATGTTGCTATCCGACATATTCCACCATTTCCTTGGTCACTGTACCACCATTATGTATCTGATATGTATCTGAATACCTGTTTATGTCGAGCTCATGATAGGTATTGTCTGACCAAGCAAGGAAGACCCTCTGGAGAGATGGAAAGATGACTCAAGCTTGTTCAATTTTGGTTAAAAAACCATCAATCTGATTTCAAATAGTAGGAAACAATTTGATCTACTACTAAGACCACATATATAACTCTGGAACAAATATTGACCAAGCTGGAGTCATTTTCTCATCTTGCCAGAGAGTATTCTTTGCTTTGACAGACTATATGTATCTGAATAACTGTTCATGTCGAGCTTATGATAGTCTGTCCAAGCAAAGATGACATTCTGGCAAGATGGGAAAGTGATTCCACTTTGATCAATATTGTTCAAAAATCATCAATTTGGTTTCAAATTGTAGAGAATAATGTTTCCTACAATTTGAGGTTGGTTTTATAATTTTTGAACCAGCATTAAACAAACTGGAGTCATTTTCCTCATCTTGCCAAAATGTATTTCTTCTTGGACAGAATATAGTTCGGTTCTGTGTTTTGAAGGAATGATTAGTCTGTCCAAGCAAAGAATACATTCTGGCAAGATGAGAAAATCACTCTATTTTAGACAATATCGGTTTAAAAATTATACATTTGGTCTCAAATTGTGAAGCAGTATGTTTTCTCAAATTTGAGATCGGATTTATAGTTTTTGAACCAGTATTGACCGAGCTATAGTTATTTTCCTCATCTTGCCAGAATGTCCTTTTTGCTTGGACAGACGTTATTTATTACAGACGGATATAGTTCCGTTGTGTGTTAGCACAGAGAAGGAATAAAGGTTCTCCGTCCTCTGTGGTGTTAGTGTTCTGCGGGAATGATAGTTAATCTATTCCCATGCATGATTGCAGTTAGTGTATCCGTATATAGATTTCATATGAGTTTGGTTGACATGATCTGGTAATGTAGCTGTCGGTTCAAAGTGGTTTCGTTGGCAAGACTGCATCACCAGGAGTTTGAGAATGGAAAATTCATTTGGAGACAAAACAAGCACTCGATTCATATCCTATAATAGTGCTTCCAATCCTAGAACGACCCTGGCTAGCTATGAGTAATGAGTAATGGGCAATGCTGCAAAATCGTGCAAAATACAATCGTTAATAATACTTATTTCCTCTTAGGGCTACTGTATTTATTAAAACTTCAAAATAATACAAATCAAAGCCCCCTTTTCTGAAATATTTTTCATGTTTCGGCGTTCTAGAGCCATTTTCAAACGCAAATATTATTTGGATAAAGGTACTTTGATTTGAATTATTTTATAGTTCTACAATCATTGAATTTGGATTTCAAATAATCTTTAAAATTCGTTTATGCTTATTAGACTAAATCAGTTCGCTGTTAAATGGCTGTTTTTTCATGTTTTCGGTAATCAACTCTTTTGCATAAATATTTGCTTAGTGGATGAAATTATTTCCTATTATTTCTAAATGTTTCTTTAAACGGAGGAGTTTCTCATTTACTCTACTGCGTATTGAAAATCCACCATGATAAACGGCATTAACTCCATCTATTTCTAGTTTTAATTTGATTGTTCAATATAAATTCTCTATAGAAAAATTCCAACATTAACCAAATAACTGTAGTGAAATCACAATATACCATAGCCAAGTTACAGTCATTATCATAATTAGCCTATATTTCTATTAAGTCATTTGTACAAAAGTATGAGATGACAAATGAAATACTGAACTTTACAAAGAAATAGCAAATATATAAATAAAACACACTAACATGGTCAATTCTACAGTTTATTTTGTACAGGACCATGGTTTCGTGGCCACTCAGGTCAACTTTTCAAGCCGACTAGAAAATTCAACCAGTAAGCATGGGTGAACGATTCTTCAACATCGACAACTTCTCAGACGGATTTTCGGATAACGAAGTATTTTTAAAAAAATTGAGAGTCAATAGAATTATGCACCCATCTTGAAAGCTTGAGTTAAAAGTTGATACCCAGTAATTAATAAAGTGGCTCTATCGGTCCGTGGATTTGAGATGAGGTTGTTGGAAGACCATCTGTGGTGGGTGGGGGAAGCCTCATCTGTGGCTGTGGCGACCCAATTTGGTCAAAAGTGAGGTGGCTCCCTCACTAAACCCGGTGAGGATGAGGGACCCTCCTTTTTGCCTTGGGGGGACCCACCTCCTCACCCCCCAGTTATTGATGTGATTCAACAGGTTGTCCGACCGTCCGAGCATTAATCACAGTTCTTGACCCAAGTCCTTTACCGACTCTTTTCAGGACCTCTTTTCACAACTAGTCTCCACTGTCCCGTTTCCTCACAACTGAGCAGTTCTTTAAGACTTCTCTTCCTTTTTACAGCTTATTTTGACTTCTTTTTTCCCCTTCCTACAGCTTATTTTTCTATGGAAGGGTTTTCTGGAGAAAGCTCTTGTAGACGTTTCCACTGCTTTCTTGCCCATTCATCCAGTACGGTATAATTTTTTCCTTGGATTTTCTTTTATTTCAACTTCTAGTAGCCATCTTTTTCAGACGTTTATTCGTTCGCAGATCTCATCCTTCTCTATTCTGTTCACCTTTTCTCTCTTACTTTTTCTCTCCTACTCTAATTCTTTCTTTCTCTTACTTTTTCTCTCTTACTCTCCGATTCTGTTCACTTTTTCCACTTGTTTAGTTATTGTGAAGGTGATATTGTGTTAGTAATCTTTTATTTGTAGTAGTCTTGTCTTTTCATTCAATTCGAAATTTTTTCTCTTACTTGTCTTTGACTGAATTCTACTTAGCCTAGTATTGTTTCACATTTTTCGAATTCTTAAAACAAGACTTGATCGTCTCAATTCATGACTACTATAGCCTGATCAAGCAAAGAAGACCCTCTGGCAAGATGGGAAAACGACTCCAGCTTGATCAATATTTGTTTCAAGAATCATGAATGTGTTTGTAATCGTAGATGAAATTGTTTCATACAATTTGAGATTGAATTGATAATTTTTGAACCAAAATTGACCAAGCTGAGTCACTGGCGGCTCGTACCCACGAAACAGGTGAAGTACCTGTATCTTTCACTGTACAGCACTTTACCTGTTTCGTGGGCTGAGCCGCCAGTGGCTTTAGTCATTTTCCCATCTTGCCAGAAAATGGCAAGATCCCATCTTCCCTTTTCTTTGAAAGAAATACCAAATATTAAATGGGGTCTTCTTTGAATAATTCTCTATGAAAGTCACCTTGTTCATTTGTCAGATCCTTGTTCAATGTCACGTTATTCACTGTTTATTAATAATAGTAATAATTTCTCTGAAAGAAAAACTATTCTTCCAGAGGAGTTTATTAATACAGGTATTTCATGATGTGAATTTAAGTAACAATTAGTAACATCAAATAAGTAACATCGAGTTTACTGTTCAGTCTGAAGATGGCCACACAACAGGTCGAAACTATAGTAACTACTACTTAATAAGTTTATTTCCATTTCTTGGCAATATAACTTGTAGTTTATATAAATACAGGATTTACAACTAGCTTTATTATTACTAGTTCAAGTTCTTCATTTTGTTAAGTTTCACTCAAAAATATTTCGAGACAAGTTGTGAAAAAATAACCTTATTACCTATAAAGGGTACTGTGATTCATTATTAATTTATTATAAAGAGGGTCAAGAGAATGTAACCAAAGTATGATTCGAGTTATCAGGAATTATAGCCTCCTCATAGTAGTATAGACAGTATTATAAAGTGTATTTTGGCAAGATGGGGAAAAAATTTTGGTAAAATGGGAAAATGACTCCAGCTCGGTCAGTATTGGTTCAAAAATTATAAACTTGGTCTCAAATTTTAAAGCTTCTGATCCACAATATAAGAACAAATTAATAAATTTATAACAATTAATATTGACCGAGCTGAAGTCGTTTTCTCATCTTGCCAGAATGTATTCATTGCTTGAACAGACCATAGCCCAGATAACAAAGTGAACTCCATACTCTCTATACCATAGTCAAATAAGAAAACTTAGAGGTAAAATGAGTGGAAGAGTAGCTTGAGAAAGCTTTAGACACAGTTTTCCAGCACAAATAATTTCCCGGCTCTCTCAGCCAAGTCCCCGTACTCAGACGCCGACTTAATTGTTTCGACTTTGTTGTAGTAAGTTGCAAGTCGCTTTGCCACCTCGGCTTCTAATGAATGATGGTTAGCCAGGCCTGAATCCAGCACTCATCCTTCTACTTAGTTGTTAGTTTCGTGTTGGGTTTGGATTAGTCGTTGGGTTTTAGCAACATGTTGCAGTCAATATAAATTCGCGTGTGCTGATTTCGTGTGAATCAGGTTGCTTATTGTTCAAATGTTGTTAATTTCAAATCAGTACTATACTTGTATAGTAACTTACTTCATTTATTCAGTTAATTATTTATTCGATTACGAAGTAGTGATTATTTTAGCCAATTCTCAAAGCACCTTGATTATTTATTGACTACTTGATGTCATTATTATTTATTCTGCAATGCGTCATGCCAGGTGTAGGCAATCCAATAAGATATTGAAATAATATAAATGAGTTTAGCCTTCTTACTCGATAGATGTTTCATATTATTTATCCGCGAATTATTCATCTTTGATCGTCAATTTCCTATGAATGGGTTTCTGATGAAATGAATATTGATTATTATAAATGAGTTATTACAGGATAATTTCTCAGTGCTAAATTAAACACAGCTCCTGTAATCTATACTAATTTTTATACTAATGCTTTATACTTATACATAGGCCTATACATATATACTTATACTTGAACTAATACTCTTACTAATTCTAATAGAGTCTGAAGAAGACATTTTGGCAAGATGGGGAAAGAAATCCAGCTCGGTCAATAATCGTCCAAAAATTATAAATTTGAATGTTTCCTAGAACTCGAGACCAAATTTATAATTTTTTAACGAATTTTATAGTGACCAAGCTTGAGTCATTTTTAATTTGGAACATAACCTCACTTTGAAAATGTTATTCTAGAATTTGAATTGAAGAAGTTTTGGGCGAATGCCTGTTTTTCTATTCTTTATAGAATTGTATTTGTAATAAAATAAATAAATGATAATTAAATTTTTCCATCTTGCCAGAATATCTTCTTTGCTTGGACATACTACTGATACTAATACTTATAATTCATTGTCTTATGACTAACGGTCCACTCTGTACTATAACCACACTCGATTGTCGAAGTCTTTCTAACCGAAACTCAAGCTTTTTAACTTGATAGCCCAATATGAGCTGAACGAACACCGCCATAAACCTTATGACCAAGGTGACATCGTTTGTTTGTTTGTTTATGAGGGTTTATCACTCCTCCAACGAGCCACATCGGAATCAGTTTTATGACTATGCCATAATTTGAGCCTGACAAACTATAAAACACCGATAACCTCTTATGGATAGGCATAAAAAAGTATTCATGTTTGAAATATCTGCACCTGCCAGTGGGTAGCTTCGTATTTATATAGGTGACACCAACGAAACTGGCGGTTGGGGATTGACTTTTATTAACTCTAACCTCTGTTTGGACAGTCGGTAAGCGGTCTGTGAGAGATTGTCAAGTCGAGAGGAAACTTGGATAAACTGTTTGGCTTTTATTGGACGCTTTCAGACTGTTCTGATGGAGTTGAGGTTTAATAACGGAAATTCGTGAACCGCCACTTATTTTGGTGTCAGCAGTAATCTTTGGAAGCTATCAATCATTCTTAAGAGCAGATTGGATCCAATCAAAGTGTCATGCAAATAGTAACTGCTGTCCTTAAAAGTTTGGCTCTCATGAGTGCTTTTCTGCAAACGATGTCATAACCTTCATTGGCTCTATTTTCCAACCGAGTTTTCCGTTTTCCCGCGACGAGATACGTCGGATTCGTGCGGAAAAGTAGCTTTTCCTTTACTTTCTCTCACCCAGATGCCATAAATTCTGCTGTAAGACTGCAATAATTTATGGTGCCCCGCGTGTGTGAATTGATATATGGCGAGACATGTCTCGCTCTTCTGATCTCATCTTTTCAGTTTCTACTATCGTGCTCTCTCCTTTCTTATATTTTGGGGTGCTATCTTGCTAAAAGACCACGTTAAATGAGCCTTCACATTACTGCTTATTCACTTTTGATGTCAGCTAGAGAGGGCTAGTGATAAGTTGGATCTTTTCTGACATTTACGACGGTTCCAATTGAAAATGTTGTAGAAAAGGGTTTTCTATGGATGTGATGAACGTATATGATTGTGGAGAATGTCGAATTATAAATTTCTGACTGTCTGAGTGTGGGCACTGGAATGCTCCAATAGATTCGTAGAATGATAGATTGATAGATAGAATGATAGATTCGTAGAATGATAGTATAAAAGAAAACATAACATTACAAAACAATTTTTTTGTAAAAAATTTGTTCAAAATTAATGGTTCAACCGTAGTCAAGAGCTCAAGTCCATTTTTGCAATCAAGTGGCGTACATGAGGTATAATTATATAGGACGAGTGGATAGTAGAGATACTGAAAATAGAAACTAATTAGTCAAAATGGGAACAACAATTCATAGGTCTACCTGTAACTGGATTCTGAAACTAAAATTTGATAAATTTACAAACAATCATAATAATATTATTCATTTTCTGTGAGGAAATTTAAAATATGAAGCTTCTAATTGTTACTTTTGATTCTATCCTTTTCACCATTTCTGTACTGTGATTGAATGTATGAAATTAAAAATTCACAAATAGGCTATTACAATTATTATGTTATTATGTATTGAAATTATTATTACAATTATTATGTGGAGTCGGCTATTCACATAGCATGAAGAGAATGCACATCGATATGGTTAGAAGAGTGGAAATTAAGAACTGATGAATTAATATAAATTTTGGACATTGTATGTTCAAGTAGCAGATGATTGTGCAATAATATTACTGTACAAACATTAATTATTACGAACATTCTCAAACAATGATTATTGTAAGTACAATATTATAATTTTGACGAGTTGTATATTACTCCCAAATTAGCCACTTCTCTTATAGCACCACTTTGTAGTTATAGTCTGTCCAAGCAAAGAAGACCCTCTGGCAAGATGGGAGAACGACTCAAGCTCGGTCAATATTGGTTCAAAAATTATAAATTTGATCTCAAAGTGTGGGAAACAATTTAATCTACTATTGAGAACACCTTTGTAATTTTTGAACAAATATTGACCAAGCTGGAGTTATTTTTCCATCTTGCCAGAGGCTCTTCTTTGCTTGGACAGACTATATATGAATTGTGGATATTCCAAGTAGCAGATGATTATCAAGTAACATTATTGTACAAACATTAATAATTTTTTCCAACATATTTTCAATAAGATTATTATAATAACAATATTATAATTTCACTCATCTCATCTTTCACTTTGTTGATCTATATGTTCAAGGTGAAACTAGATTGAGAATCAAGTATTATCAAAGTTTGTTCGTGCTTTATGCGCTAAGTAGAGAATAGTGTCACAGAATCTTATCGTATTATAAGGTATAAAGTAGCCGACGTGTTATAAGAAAAGGCTGTTAACTTGACATACAGAGAGTTTGTTTGTTTTGAAAGCGGAGTAGGTGAGGTAAGTGGGGATCCCAGCACTTAGCTGCAGTCAAACCGGATGAGGGAGGGAGTGAGTGAGTGAATAAGTGAGTGAGGGATTGAGTGAGTGAGTGAGATAAAAAGAGAGTGAGTGAGTGAATGAGGGATTGAGATGATGAGTGAGAGAGTGTCAAAACGGATGGGAAAGTGAGTGAGTTAGTAAGGGAAAAGAAAGTGAGTGCGAGATTTTAAAAATGGGTGAGTAAGGGAGTAAGGTAGTGAGTGAGTGACTTAGTGAGAGAGGAATTGAGAAAAAAGTGGATAAGTGAGTGAGATTGATTATAAATGATTGATTAAGGAATTGAATGAGAGACGGATTATAGAAATTAGTGAGTGAGTGAGTAAAAAGTGGAACAGTGAGTGAGTGAGTGAGTAGAAAGTGGAACAGTAAGTGAGGAATTGAATGATTGAGTAAGATATTAAGAGAATGAGTGAATGAGTAAAGAAATAAGTCAGTGAGTAAAGAAATAAATGAGTCAGTAAGGAAATGAATGAGTGAGTAAGGAAATGAATGAGTTAGTGAGGAAGTGAGTGAGTGAGTAAAAAGTGGAACAGTGAGTGAGTGAGTGAGTGAGTGAGTGAGTGGGTGAGTGAGTGAGTGAGTGAGTGAGTGAGTGGGTAAAAAGTGGAACAGTGAGTGAGTGAGTGAGTGAGTGGGTGAGTGAGTGAGTGAGTGAGTGAGTGAGTGAGTGGGTAAAAAGTGGAACAGTGAGTGGTGAGTGAGTGAGTGGGTGAGTGAGTGAGTGAGTGAGTGAGTGAGTGAGTGAGTAAAAAGTGGAACAGTGAGTGAGAAAATTGAATGATTGAGTAAGATATTGAGAGAATGAGTGAATGAGTAAAGAAATAAGTCAGTGAGTAAAGAAATAAATGAGTCAGTAAGGAAATGAATGAGTGAGTAAGAAAATGAATGAGTTAGTGAGGAAGTGAGTGAGTAATGAAGTGAATGAGTGAGAGATTGTGAGAATAAGTGAATAAGGCAGTATGTGAGTGAGTTAGAAAGTGAGTGAGTGAGTGAGTGGTGTCTGCCTTTTGACTCCCGTGAGGGATTATAGCAGCCGCCTTTAGTACACGGCGGGGTATCCATTTTCGTCATGGTTGAAAACAGTGCTTACTGCGATATATCATCATATATGTTGAGTAGATAATCTGCTATGAAATATTCACTCAGCAGAGTGGAAGATTAATACCTTCGCTGTTCACGAGAGAGGCTGGAATTTACACGAAATGCGTCTTTTTTCGGTGTCAGATGAGTTGAAAATGGGTGGAAAGAAGAAACTTTCAGGACATTTTATGAAGATTTTTATCAATGAGTTCTTAGGGCAGCAATCCTTACATTACGCCGGAAAGTGTATTTGCGATTGTAGGCTATGATAATTATAATAGAAAATCAACTGTCTGTGTTTACACATCATGAAATTCTTACTCTGCTAAATGAACTAATAAAATCTAAAACGTTTTGGAAATAAATGCCAAGAAACCAATTTCTAGATATAGTCTGATCGACTTCTGGTAAGTTGGGAAGATGACTCTATTAAAATTTTGACAAAAATGATGGTGGTGGTATCAAATTGTAGAGCCGAATGTTCTCTACAATTTGAAAACAAATTTTTATTTTCAAATCAATATTGACCAAGCGTGAGCCATTCTGCCATCTTACCAGAATGTCTTCTTTGGTCGATCTGGATTGATCTTGTTCTGTATCCCAAATCCTTATCTACGAATCCTCGTTTTCTATATCGTTGTTTCCAATTTAAAATTATTTTTAAATTTTCAGGTAATAATACAGGCAGCGTCAATCAATGAAGTGGCTTCATCGATTTTCTAATTGGAGAGAGATGCCATGTTGAGGACTGGTATGTTTCTTGCTTTTTGTTTCTCTTATATAAAATTTCAATTATTTACACTTTTATCAGAGATGTTGTGGAACCTATCCATAATTGAGGTTAGTGGAAACAAAGGCTTTCAATGCTCATCTGATGATGATGCCCTCAGCATTGAAACTTAAGTATGGCATTTAAAATAAACTTTGTGGATCTGACAACCTTTGTTTTCACTTACCTAAATTTCTATTATTATTTCTCAGGTCGCACAAAGGTGCAAATTTTCCGAACTCTGTTGAATATTCATTATCTTCTCCATAATTAGTTGAAAAAACATTGTTTAAGGCTCTATGAGCTGATAAAAATTATCATATTGCACAGCATAGATACAGTTCATTTCAAGCATAATACTGAACACATACTAAGCTTCTGAGGGAAACGAAACTTTAAAGCACGAGTAAATCAATCTCCACTCGAATGACACTCTCCAATATATGAAAACTAAAATAACATCTCTATGAGATATTCAATCAAAACCTGAACGAACTCGATTAGTTGAGAAACCAGTCTCAACAACATTATAATATGTTGAGAGAGATTGTTGTATCATAGTTTACTATCCAAGATTCAATATTATAACATGAATTTTCCTTATTGAGAGAAATTTATGTATCATAGTTTGATATTCAAGACTTCAAGTTCCAATATTATAATATTGTAGGTCCGTGTAGTTGTTACTGATTGTTAGTGGTTACTCATATTGTTACTGATCTCATGTATTTTATATATTTGTCTGTTCACATAAAGACTTAAGTAATCAAATAGTCGTGATTGCAACATCATTGAGAAACGTTGGGGAACTGATAAAATCAGTAACAATATTATTAACCACTAACAATCAGTAATAATATTAGTAACCACTAACAATCAGTAATAATATTAGTAACAACTAACAATCAGTAACAACTACACGGACCTACAATATTATAATATTGGAACTTGAAGCCTTGAATATCAAAATATGATACATAAATTTCTCTCAATAAAAAATTCATGTTATAATATTGAATCTTGGATAGTAAACTATGATACAACAATCTCTCCCAATGAATAGTGAATGTTGGAAAATTTAGTATTTTATCCAAGTTACTACTTAGTAGCCTACGTTTGGTGAAGTTTGACTCTTATAGCTGGCTACTATGATGAATAAGCTTTTATTCTCCAATTTTCCATTCACAAACTTTTCATTCACCTGTTGAAAACAATGCAGAAAGATGAAAAGCGTGTAAAAGTCTGGGAAAGCGCTGCTCGTCCGGATGTCCGGCGGGAGGCGGCTATAAGCTTTTCCAACCTTGTCCTGCCTCTCATAGTCTGTCCAAACGAAGAAGACATTCAGGCAAGATGGGGAAATGGCTCCAGCTCGGTCAATATTGGTTGAAAAACTATAAATTCAGTTTCAAATTGAAGAAAATAATTTTCTCTACAATTTGAGACCAAATTTACAATTTTTGAAGTAATATCAGCCGAGCTGGAGTCATTATACCATCTTGCCAGAATGTCTTCTTTGCTTGTACAGACTATACCCTTATTCTTTGCCCTTAGGAGTGTCGTAATCCCCACTTTTAGGCCCTTCCACGACTTGTAAAGTAGCCCTATTCTCTTTCTTCCAATCCCTTCTCTTTCCCTTTCCAATACTCTTCGTTTTTCTCTGATTGTTCCACTAATAATCCCTCTTTCTCTCCCGAATACAATTTTATGGACATTGATTTGCTACCCACTCACAATTGAAGTATAATCTGGCTTTTAGATAATCTCTATAATTCTCATATAATCTCAACTACAATCTAAACTTTAATTTTCTTTTGGCTTCTATTTTTTTATTGCTCTTCTCAATCTATTTCTTTTTTTCTCCATCTTTTTGCATCTTCTCCTATCCTCTTTCTTCTTTTCTTCTTCCTTTCAGCTCATTTCTCAGAATAAAAAAAAACTAATAAAATACTCGATGTTCATATTCCCAAAAATTGCTTCTGTATATCCGCCTTATTGGAAATAACCTAATCTACTCTTATTTATACATGATTGAATATTTCAAGAGCATTTCAACATAGTTGAGGTATAATATATTAATTAATAAGTCGAAATGATGATTATAATAAAATACTGCTTTTTAGACCGCGAAACTACGAGGGTCAAATTTATTTCGATTGTTTATTGATTATTTTCTCATAAACAATAGTTTGTTAATTTTCAATAAACATAGTTATGGAGCAAAGCTTGCAATTGTAATGTGAAACCATTGTCAATACACATTGACATTGATACACACATACACACACACTGACCGCGTCTATTCGATTTGGGACATCATCATCATCATCATCATTCACAAAGGGGTGTTATCTCAATCAAGAGCATTAATCTTATCAAGAAGTCAGCATCACCATCATCAACCAGAGCATTACCATTGGCCAAGAATACTATTATCATCATCATTATCATCATCATCTTCATTATCATCATCATCATTATCATCATCATCATTATCATCATTATCTTCATCATCATCTTCATCTTCATCTTCATAATTTATCCTGTGTAGCTTCCCATGAAGCTAATTTTTTTTTTAATATTCCTAATGTTTTCCAGTCTTCAAATGTCATAACATTCCATTACCCTAATAGTAGAGGTATTGAATTCTCTCCTGTGAAAATTGTAGAAGTAAAAAATAATAATAATAATAATGGTAACAATTAACATTTCATAAATAAATGTATAAATGATTTCAAGCAAATGCAGCATCAGTAGTAGTATACTCAGATATCTTGATTATCGAAATCATGATCAATAATTGAAACCTTCGGCTGAAAAAGAAATTTGGACTTGTAACCTCAAATTTTGGAAAATAAATAAAAATCAAACACCCTTTTTTTGAAAACTTTAAAATTATAAAAAACACATACATGTTTCGGGAGCTAAGCCCATTCTAAGTTTTAAAGTTCTTTATTCAAATTTTGGACTATATTTGAATGAAAATTGTGTTTTGAAATACCAACATAAGGCTCGGTGCACACATGCGATAGCGGCCTAGCTTGGTCGCTGCTGGATTAAAAAAAAATCAAGATTCAGCGTTAGTTTGTTCAGTGCACAGTTCAGCGGCTCTCGATTGCGAGTCTCTAGCGGGTCCAATGGATAAATGCTCTCTACAGAAAGTTAAATCTAAAGAAATGGGAGTAGAAGAATTTTGATTTCAGATTCGGAATCAGTGCCCCCCGAATAAGTGATATTCCCTACATGAGTTCAGAAATAATAATAATTTAGTAATTTTTTTCATTATGAAAGTCGTTTTATAATAGCAGTCTACTCATTTCCCCCTTTTATTAAATGAAAATTCAATTTATTTTCTCTCTAATAAGAATATTTGGAAGTTCTAGTATTTTTTATAAAATAATAGTTTCAAGCAGAAATGTTTGCTTTGTAGATTGATTGAATCTGACACCAAAGTGCCAATTTCAACTTGTGTGACTCATTGGTGTAATAATTGAGAATGCGCCGGTCTTATAATCAGAGGATCTGAATTCAATTCAGTTGCTGTTCCAAAAGAAACGTTCCAATAAGATAAGACAATATTGCTAGAGTGGAAATTTGCTGAACTCAGTTGAATACAATCATAATAAGTTAGGCATCAAAGCAAGGATTTGAAACTGTGCATTGATGTGTATTGATGAGTAAGCAATTGTTGTGTCTGTCCAGAAAGTCTTGTTTTGTAAAATTGAATGAAATAATAATAATAATTCTTGTGAATTTCATTCGAGGAAATGCCATTCTAATTTAAAGTGTGTATATCATTGTATTTTATTTGTGTTAATATTACTTTGATCTTTAGGTCGCCTATATTTTCTTTGTCTAGCGGCTCCCCTCCAACGGATTCAAAGCCACACATATTTTCGAGACTCAATGCATATTAAATTATTTAGTCTATGCTGATCATTCGAACAGAATGGACTAGTGAAATAGCACTTTGTAATTAGTTTCCAACAAGCTACGACTTTTATGCTAATGTTTTTAATAATATCACTAGTACAATAAGTTCTTTTCCATTTTCATTATATTATTCTAATTGGTTGCCTCTATTTTGAAAATCATTTTTTTATTGTTAATTCAAATTGTTTACTATATTAATTATAATTTTGGTTTTGTTCCATCCTATTGATTATTTTGTAATAAGTATAAACCTTGTAATATATTTCATGCATAGGCTTCAGCCTGGAAAAATTGTCATGTAAAAATTGAAAATTAATAATACTAAAATTATAGAGTAGTAGCCTAGAATAGGATTTATAATATCATGTGATTAATTTATAATATAATTATATTATACGATACGATAGAATTACAAGATGGTAAAAGATCAGCCACTTATAGTCTGCCCAAGCAAAGAAGAGCCTCTGGCAAGATGAGAAAATTACTTCAGCTCGGTCAATATTGGTTCAAAAATTATTGATTTGGTCTCAGATTGTAGGAAACATTCTGATATACCAAATTGATAATTCTTGAACCAACATCTACCAAGCTGGAGTCATTTTTTCATTTTTGCCAGAGGGTCTTCTTTGCTTGGACAGACTATACCTATTTCACTTTTCTCTGCATCCGATTTTTCCGCGAATAACCTCCTCACATACTGCCTCCCAAGCTACTCTCTTCCTATTCCTATCGTGATAGGACTCGGAAGCAGTATCCCAAATAGCTGATTGCACGTGAATGGCGCTAATAAATAACTCAAGTTTCAAACGTTTCCATCGCGAACTGACAATGTTTCTTTTGTAAGTGCCTAGCATAAACTGACTACAAAGTGTACGTGCATGCGCAAACAGATGCGGAGAAAATTTCTGATATAGACCAAAGTCCTAGAAATAATTATAGAAAAAATACTTATTCTATAACAATGATAATGTTGGACCTTGGACGACACATCCAGAGGAGTTTATTTATAAATTCAAAACACTGCATATTTTCAATATCAACTCTTATTCTCAAAATTAAACCTCATTACCTCTCTCTGGTCCATTCCCTGAACTTCTGATCATGACAGTTTCTTTGACAATGCTCAATGTTTTTCTAGCTTAGCCAATACTAGGAATTCTATTTTAACTAACCTACTGTCCCAGGGAATCAAGATACTGTAAAGTCAAAACAGTTTGCAGTTTTGTGTAAAATAATAGTGATGACACATAGGCCTACATCTTTGAATTTCTGATATTGCATTGAAATGATGATTCCCTAATGAAATGCTGATCTCGAGGTTCTTATTTCTCTAGTTTCATTTTCCAATTGATTGATCATAGGTCTAAATACGCAAAGTCACGTATTGCGTTTAATTATAATAATGTTACTGTTTCCAAGATGTTCAGCGACTTCTGTGAATTAACTATACAGTACTATGTAGTCTACTTGATCCGGTCTCACACGCAAAATTCATTGACATAAAAATTTTTCCACTATTAAATCTCACAAAAGATGAAACTTCGAATCATAGAGTTATTGGATGAAAACTGGCAGAGTTTACCATGTGTGGGAGTCTAGTGCCCGGTTTTTCCAAGCACACTCAAATTTGAGGGACCCTCAAGTTTACTACACTTTACTAGATTTCCTATACTTATCATAGAAAATGTCAGCTGTTTATCAAAATTTGAGGGTCCCTCAACGTTGAGTGTGCTTGGAAAAACCGGGCATCAGAGTCTTGGGGTAGCTGATAGTATATATGATATACAGCGAATATTTTTAACAAGGCCAGGTCCCCCAGTGACACCGCCTATAGATAGGATGAAATGAATCTATTTCGCATTAAAGTACACATAACTTTCAAGGATCCATTGTATCCGCACACTACTTTACTTACTTGACAAAATTATTAAACCAGACAAAATGATAAGATATCAGGGAAGAGAAGACTGAAGTTTGTATGAAGTAAGAGCTGAACTAAGAAATAAAATTTATTACTCCTTGTTCAACTCAGGGAAAATAATCTTGTTGAAACTTTTATTATAAACCGGAATATTAAATTATTATATTATATCAATATAATACATAGAAACATACCGTATATAATATTTTTCATAGTAATAGTTGTTATAATGATAGCTCATAGTTTAAATAATAGGCCAACATGATAATGTAATATATGTTAATGATGACTATGATATTGATTAGAAATAACCCAAGTAGATTATTGTATAAAATTGAAAAAAATAACTTCCTTATTTTTCATTATTTTTGAGCAATTACGTGAGTTCTTACTAATTAGATGGCGCTGAATCCAAATCTGAAATCAAAATTTTCCTATCTCTATTTTTACGCATTTCAAATTTTTGTAGAGAAGTGAATTTCTTGGAAAACAACGGCGACCGAAATGCGGTGAGGCAGTACTCGGCGACAGTTTTGGCCCCGCCGCGATCCAGCCATCGCTCGATGATCGCACCGCTGAACTGTGCACCGCTCCATTTGATTGCTAGTACTGCCAAACCGCTGACGGGGTTTCTCAGAGCCCCCGCTGGCGTCAAGCTGAGCCGCTATCGCATGTGTGCACCGAGCCTAAGGGCTATACCAGTTCTTCCTTACCAATGTGTTTTTGCCAATAGATTAATAAATAAATAAATAACTATCATCATCATTAGCATGACCCAGAGCAGCAAGCCAGCATAATCATCATTATCATTATACAGCACATAGAGTAGTAACAGATAGCAGCATAGTCACTATCTGAAACATGGGGTAGCATCATCTGCACCATAATTATTATCCAGAACACAGTGTATAGTCTGGTTGAGAAAATGAGCCATTCTGGTGGGATGGGAAAATGACTCCATCTTGGTCAATATTGGTTTAAAAATTGAAAACTTGGTCTTTAACTGTAGAGCAGAATGTTTTTTACGATTTGAGACTGAATTTTTGATTTTTGCTTCAATATTTATCGAGCTGAAATCATTTCTCTATCTTGCCAGAATGTCTTATTTGCTTGGAAAGACTATAGTAGCATGGTCACTATCTGATGGATAGAGCAGCAGCATCAGCATCATAATCATGATATAGTACACAGACGTAGCATCATCGGCATCACTATCTTAATTATCAAGAACAGACGTAGCCAGCAGCAAGGTCATCATGTCTAGATAAGGGTGCGTCCGCAATTACACAAGATTCGATTTGGCTGTCACTGGTCATTGGGTTAGGTCGTGGGGAAGAGATGGTATGACCTGGAGGGTGGGGGAGGGTTCATAAGATGGTGGAGGTAGGAATAGAGGAGGTACAGTTTGTCCTTGCAAAGAAGACATTTTGGCAAGATGGAAGAATGACTCCAGCTTGATAAATATTGGTTCAAAAATTGTAAATTTGGTCTCAAATTGTAGAAAACATTGTGACCTACAATTTGAAACAGAATTTATGTTTCTTCAACCAATATTTACCGAGCTGGAGTCGTCTTCCCATTTCACCATCTTGTCAGAATGTCTTATTTGCTTGAACAAAGAAAAATGAGTCCTGCTCGGTCAATATCGATTCAAAAATTATAAATTTTGTCTTGAATTGTAGGGTAAATTGATATCTACAATTTTCGACCAAATTTATATTTCTTCAACCAATATCGACCGAGCTGGAATCATTTTTCCATTTTACCATCTTGTCAGAATGTCTTATTTGCTTGGACAAAGAAAAACTACTCCAGCTCGGTCAATACTTTGAACGTTCTGGATGAGTCTTTTGTTTACACAACAATGCGCTTGTTTGTTGACACAAAGCCTCCCCATCCCCACCTTGTCCATCCTTGTCGTCCTACTATCTCAAGGTCGTCAGACACTGTTGAATTCCATAACAATACTGATTTAAAAATTATAAATTTCGTCACAAATTGTAGGATACATTGATATCTAAAATTTTATACCATATTTATATTTCTTCAACAAATATTGACCAAGCTGGAGTCATTTTCCCATCTTGCCAGAATGTCTTCGCTGCTTGGACATAGTAATGGTTGGTCGTAGGGGGTACTGAAGGGGGATTGTTGCCCTAGGGGGGCATGAGATGATGGGGGGTATAAAAAGAGGGGTGGTTATAGAGGGGACGGTTGACCTAGAGGGGGGTAACAATGGGGTCAGACTGGTTGCAATATGCAAGTAATGGACTGTGCGTTGAATCAGATCGCGATAGCGGTATTAATCACAGCGGCAACGGTCTGTGTGACCCTGAGTCTGTGAGACCCCATGTCTCGCGTGGGGGTCTCTAGGGATCACATGACGTCACCCCCTTCGGGAGGGGGGTGGGGGTTAATAGGGCCCCCAATATTGTCTAGTGCAGGCGCTACCACCACTTTGATCAGCTGAGGTTTGGCAGGTTTGGGGCTTAGGTATGATGGTGTGATTGTGGTTACTATAGAAGTGATTTCAAGCGATTTACTATTAAAGTGATTTTGATTTACTCCGCATTAATAAAAGGAGATACCGGTATTGAAGAAGCAAATACAGGTTTAAATTATGAAAACTATAAGTTTTGAGATTGAAATAAAATTTAAAAATATGGGTTTAAAAGTGGATACGACTACATTCGTTATGTTACTAAGGTAAATAATATATATTCATATATCAAGGTAAAGATAACCTTAAGCGTGACTGGAATGCTGAATTACTCCAGATTGCTTCTACAGTAAGTAGTAACCAAAAGCCTATCTTGAAGTCAAGCTAAGGGTATCTAATGGGACAATGGGTTAGTTTGAAGTGTCTTCACTGGGTGTGGATTTTTTAATTTGGAGAATTTGGAGGTGAAGGAAATTCACGAGAAAAACTATTATTGGTTTTTTATTGTAATTGTATTGTGTTCTCCGTGCGTGTTTTGAATTTGTTCATTTTTCCATCAATACAACTTAATAAACATTTGGAATAAAGCGTTGTGAAGCCACAACCAGATTTGAAATTCGAGGAAACAACCCTAAATTTGATTCGAAATCCAAATGAATCACCTTCTACTCCTCTTTGGAGTTTTGACGTATGAGTCAGTACAAAATCTGGTAGTGGCTTCTGACTGAACGCATTATGACAGAATTTTCTGTCCAGGAATAATTCATTGAGTTACGGCAATAAAGTGTTTAAGATACAAATTTGAAGAGAAACATACAAGAAAAGCGTAGGTTTAATAGTCTGTACAAGCAAAGAAGATATTCTGGCAAGATGGGAAAATCACTCCAGCTCGGTCAATGTTGCTTCAAACATTAAGAATTCAGTCTGAAATTATAGATCAGAGTGTTTTCTGCAATTTGAGACATATTTAGATTTTTCTAAATCAATATTGACCGAGCTAAAATCATTTTCTCATCTTGTCAGAATGTCTTCTTTGCTTGGACAAACTATACAAGTTTTGAAGAGGAAAATACGAGAGAAGCGTAGGTTTTAGATGATAATGTGGGCTGAGGAAACAAGCTGATTCAGCAATTCTGACTTGTCGACCAGGAAAAATGGCGCGAGGTTTGAAAGAGAATTCGTGAATATTCACGTCATGTAGTTGGCAAGCCCATCATGCATCAGACATGTTGTGTCAAAGTTCAAATGGGGCTAAGCCCTGAAACCCCCCATCCCCTAGTTCAGTGGGGGCAAGACACCCCCCTTTAAAATGGCAATTCAGCAAAGATGAGGGCATGCGTACGGTATGTGTGTGTGCGTCCGTACGGGGAGGAGACAATGGGAAAATTGACAGAATGAGGAAAAAATGGGACGAGAAAGAGAGAATAAGGTAAGGATGGGGAGAATAAGACAATCAATTAGAAAAGAATGGGAAAAGGAGATGAATTGAAATTAAAAGAAGAAAATGAGACTCTCAAATAGTGGAAGAATGGAAAAAGGAGATAAAGAAAGATTGAAAAAATCATAAAAATGGAGTTAGGAAAAGAAAAAGAGAGGTGGGACTAAAAGTCGAGAGAAGAGAAGTGAGACATTAGAGAGAGAGGAAATGATTAAGAGAATAGAAGAATGTAAGAGAATGAGAATCAGAGCTTCTAGAAAGCTGTAGGAACAGACAAGACGAGAGAAAACAAGATTTGTTTGAAGACAAGGATTTGGTGGGAAATATATTAAGAAGAGCAAGATAATAGGGAAGTAGTGGAAGTGGGTGCAGAAAAAGAGGAAGAAAAATATAAGGAGATAGTAAAGAGAAGAATGAAGAAGAGAAGATAAAAAAAAGAAGGCGGATGATGAAAGGAAGAATAGGAGGAGAAAAAAATGAGAAGAAGAAGAAGAAGAAGAAGAAGAAGAAGAAAAAAAGGACAAGAAGAACAAGAACAAGAACAAGAACAAGAACAAGAACAGGAACAAGAACAAGAACAAGAACAAGAACAAGAACAAGAACAAGAACAAGAACAAGAACAAGAACAAGAACAAGAACAAGAACAAGAACAAGAACAAGAACAAGAACAAGAACAAGAACAAGAACAAGAACAAGAACAAGAACAAGAACAAGAACAAGAACAAGAACAAGAACAAGAACAAGAACAAGAACAAGAACAAGAACAAGAACAAGAACAAGAACAAGAACAAGAACAAGAACAAGAACAAGAACAAGAACAAGAACAAGAACAAGAACAAGAACATAAACAAGAACAAGAACAAGAACAAGAACAAGAACAAGAACATAAACAAGAACAAGAACAAGAACAAGAACAAGAACAAGAACAAGAACAAGAACAAGAACAAGAACAAGAACATAAACAAGAACAAGAACAAGAACAAGAACAAGAACAAGAACAAGAACAAGAACAAGAACAAGAACAAGAACAAGAACAAGAACAAGAACAAGAACATAAACAAGAACAAGAACAAGAACAAGAACAAGAACAAGAACAAGAACAAGAACAAGAACAAGAACAAGAACAAAAAGAAGGGGAGGAACTGGAATCAAGAAAAATAGGAAGACAAATGGGTAGATCAAGAATTACAAAAAGATAACAGAAGGATAGAAAAAAGCAATAGGAAAAGAAACAGGAAGAGAAAGACTTGGGGTTGAAGGAGAAAAGATAATAAAAATTACAACAAAAACCGGAGGAAAAAGAACAAAAAGCCGAAACTTGAATAAAAATGAAGAAGAAGAATTGGAATAAGAACAGGAGAGAGGAGAGAAGAGAGAAGAGAGGAGAGAGAAGAAGAACGTGAATAGGAACGATGAGAATAAAAAGAAGAAGAAAGGACAATAATGGAGGAAGATTAATCAAAAGGAGAAGAAAAACAATAACGATAAGGATAAAATAGGAAGAAGAAAGAGGAAACGCGAAGGAAAAATAGAATAGAAAGAAGGAGCATGATGAAAAGGGTGACAGTTAAGTCGATTGGGAAGCATGGCACACGCCAGGCAAGGCTAATGTCGCACATGACGACAGACTTTCGATTCACGCAACAGGCAGCCAGCAGCATCCGTTCCAACGACAAAGTTGAATAATTTTCGCGATTTTTCCGGCCGCGTTTTTCCGCTTTTCCGCACGCCACCGGAAAATGAAGATGAGACGAGCGCTCGCTCACTCGCGCACCCGCAAAAAGTCGGAAAATATTGTCAGCGCCGAAAATGAGACGTGAAAACTTTAATGATGACGCAACTCTTGAAAACTTTTCCTGTCTGCCAACTAACTTATTACTTACTTTTTGACTTTATTTTGACAAGGTTTGAATGTCAAAAAGCGAGGGGGGGAAGGAATGTGTCACGTGGTCCCCTTAATTTGGAGCTAATGTCAGGATGATAGACGTGATGAGTGGCAGGAGGTTTAAGTGGTATGGTATTTCTAGTTGTCTGCAGCATTTCTCTCTCTTGGAGTATTCTCATGATGTCATTAATTTTCCGTACCAAGTTGGGATGATGTGAGTGATGTACGTTCGAAAGTAGATACAGTACTCTAGTAAACCTAAAATTTTTCAACACATTCTCATATTTTTTAACATGTACGAGTATTTATATATATACTCGTATATATATACGAGATCTTGTATATATACAAGATAATATATCTTGTATTATATATTTTTGTGGGAAATTATTTATATATTTGAGCAAAAACAATGAACTTTAGGAACACAGAAATTCAGTTTAAATCGTTTTCTCTACCCAATTTGAAAAAAATATTATTCCATCAGGTTATGTTTGCATGAGTTCCACTATTTATCACAAATCTCTTCTTGTCAAACTTGAGAAATTGCTAAAAATCCGTTCTGAATTGTAAATTAACATACAGTAAATTAGAATCAGTTCTAAATTGTAAATGTTCACACTTAGTGAAAATTGAGAAAATACGTTTTAGCGGACATTTTCAAACTGAATGAAAATATTCCACCTTACTACTGTTTGTTTTTCTGCATTCACATTTCGAAATGTCCCTCATCACATTGAATAATATGTGTCGAGCAATAATAAAAATATCATATCCAACCCCTTATAGACTAGTTTACTACTTCTTGAAAATTTCTAATTTCACCCAGTAACTCGTTTTATTGGTCTTATAGCTTCATGATTACTGCACCAACAAATCATATTTTACCATTATCCATTTTACCCCTAGTTCTGATAAAGCATTTTTCCAAAATTGAAGTTTATAAAAAAAGGTGAGAAGTTTGGCAGACCTGAATCACTCTGTTTTTCTTTGTTCAATGATATTGTATCGAATGAAATAACAAAATAATTCATGAATTACTATAATGATAAGTTTATATTATATAGATTGTTTCAGGAGTAATCTGCCAAACTCCTCAAATTATGGCAGGTCTGCTACATAAAATGCTCCATTCTGATGATTTATAATTTATGAAGATATTACATTCATCATTCTGATGAATATTACAGCTTTATTCTGATGTATAATTTATGAGTAATTACAAAGTACATTTATTCATTTACAGTGAGTGCACAGGCGGCTCGTGCCCACGAAACAGATGAAGTGCTGTACAGTAAAAGATATGGGCACTTCACTTGTATCGTACGAGCCGCCAGTATTACAGAGGTATAGAGGGGAATAGATCATTCTGAGAGAAAAAGGATAGGGAATTGGAGCAGTATGAGAAGAAAGTTTAGTGAATGTAGTATTCAATTGGAAAAACATTCCTACCCAACCCATCTAACTTCCCGCTTTCCACGTGACACCTCGATTGTTGTTGATCAATTCACAATTCACCCTCATCAAAGGTCAATCATCCCCGAATTTGATCCGAATTCGGTTCGTATTATCCGACAGATTAGAGTCCGGAACCTGCCGCTGCATTCTGAGACTTGTCTGATAATTATTGGGTTAGTGCAGTCTTGCAACTAGCATGGCCAGAGTGAGCTATTAGGGGGACCCCAATGCAGACACTGTGCTTGCCAAATGGACAAGACAGTCCCGCATTACAAGGCATTTAATTACGTTGACACTGTTGGCACATGTTCCAACCTAACTTGCCTGCTTACGTCACGATTTTCAAATGCTTCTATATGCTCTGTTCAAGCGAAGAAGACATTCTAGCAAGATGGTGAAATCACTCTAGGTTGATAAATATTGGTTGAAAAATGATTAATTTGGTCTCAAATTGTAGTGAAAATTCTGATCTTGAATTTGAGATCAAATTTATAAGTTTACAACCGATATTGACCGAGCTGGAGTCATTTTCAATTTCAACTGAATGTCTTCTTTGCTTGGAAAGACTGTAGCAAGAAGACATTCAGGCAAGATCGAGACATGATTCCAACTCAGTTCATAGTAGGTTGAAAATTGGAAATCTGGTCTCAAAATGTAGATCAGAATGTTTTCTACAATTTGAAACAAAATTCGTAGTTTTTAAACCAATAGTAACCGAGCTGGAGTCATTTCCTCATCTTGCCAGAACATCTTCATTGCTCGTCCTGACTAGTTAAGCGAAGGGAACATCTGGTTGTTTTGTTGTTTTATCATGGGGGTTCAAGAAACGTGTTTATTCCAGTCATATCCTAGTTGAAGTGGAATCATAGATAAGTGATACACTTTCCTAGAGATGACTATTGTTCAACTGGAGGATGAGAATAGATCAGTGACCTATTACATAGATGTTTTGTATTCTTGTTGGATGAGATGATGAAAAGCTCACATTGCACATAGTTTTATAAAAAAAGACTATTATTCAATAATTTCTGAAGCGTGAAATCTAAAGCCTTGGAATCACACATGTGGATCACTTTAATCTCTGCTCAGGTAGAATGGGATTTTCGCGGTATAGTATATTCATATATTATAAATATAATATGAATATGATGTATTCATTTATAAGAATGAAAGGTCATTGCTATCGTAGTGCTATTCATTATCAATTGAGTGATTATTATAGGGTGTTTTTACAATATTGTATGGAATATCAGAGAATTTGAGGAATCCAACAAATCCAATAATTGGATATAATTATTATATTCTCAATATTCTTTGTATCCAATTTTCATCTTCATACAGAAGTTTCTCTAGCCGCAATTATAATACATATTTGATTGTTTGCAGAGTTATTACATTCCCATGTGTATTCAGCGTAGTAGTATTTTCCACTATTGGTATTTTGAATTTTTCTATTCCTTACGGCGATTTCTAAAACATAAATAGAAATTGGACGTTTGTTGCTTTCCTGTGTGGGTTGTTTGTTTAGTCAGCTGTTTTGAACGCTCTCAAAAGAGTATCAAGAGCTGATAAAAATGCTGGCTAGCCAAGGGGCAAACAAACGCATAGCATCGACCAAACAAACAATTTCACCACAATTTCGAAGAACTATCTCGTCTGAAATTCAGTATTCTGTAGCTTAATTGAGTTTATTTTCAAATTTGCAAACGACAACACCATATAAAGCTCTCGTTCGCACAATGGAAGCGCTCGAGTTTGTTTGTTGTGTTGGTAGTAACAATGGATGCTTTGATTCCCGCCAAATTCCATCTGGTGCTGTGGTAACACTGTCAGAAAAGCGCGGTGAAAGTGTACTGCTGCATTCGAACAGCCACCTTGTCAACACAAGATACGCTTTTTCGTACAATTACTTTTGTATTACCAACAGATGAAATTATTTCGGTAGGGCTTTTTTAGAAATGCAGTGTGTTTTTAAATAATTATTCGCAATCCAAGAGTGAGCATCATGTTGAAAAACGTAGTTAAATGCATAAAAATGGACGGAATATTTTAAATGTAAAATATAATAATTTCCAGTTTAAGTGCAGCTTTTATCATATTTTTCAACACTCAGTTCTCTTAGTTTTGAGACTTATTTTGCACTGATGCTAATGTTTATGAAGCTTTATTATACAGTGTGCAATTTTTTTCATTTACAATTACTCATATTGAACATGTTTTGTGACAGACAGTTCAAGAGTTTTTGATCTCCTCACCTTTAAAAAAATACATTAAATTTATTCATGTTTTTCAGTAACTAGCCACAAAACTAGATGAATTGTATAGAGTGTATAATGAAATCTGTTGGTAGGGGAAAAATAATTTCATGGTTTTGCTTTAAAGTTTTCTGATGCAAATCTCATGAGTAAAATTAAATTAATTCTATGATTTTGCTATTAAGTATCTTCCTGTCACATTATCTCTTTTAGAACATATTATAACTCAAGAAAGAATCTTGTAGAATTCCTCAGTAAATTATTTTGAGATGATTTTTATTGTAGGGTACGGAATGTATAATAAACAATAATATAATTGATGAGAAATTTATTGCGTTTAGTGAAGTTAGGCTAGTCCTAGCTGGTTCAGTATGATGACCTATATTAGCGTGTTCTGACTATATGCATCAGTTAGCACGCTCGTTGAAATATTCAACCTTCTTTGGAATTTTCTGTTATTTTAACAGAATTTTCAAGGGAGACGTATGTGTCTCTATTCTACAAATTATTAATACTTTCCTCAGTAAGATATTTCAAAATATATGGAACTATTCTCAATGGAATTGAAATATACTATTTTATATTTAAAATAAAATTATTATTGTGAATTGTAAACTGTGGAATGGAAAGATTCAAATGACTACCCAGGACGATAGCTACTATCAATAGATTACGAGTATACAGAGAGTATTCTGATAAAATTTAAAAGGAATCAACAATCCCAAAAGGTACAAGCCGGATATAAGAAGTGTATGTTTCAAAACAGGAAGTGGATTCTAGGAGAAGAGGGATAAGTAGAGGCAGTAAGCGATTCGAAGTAGGGATGGAATGGAGAAGTGGGGTGAGAAAGACAATAGAGTGCAGAAAGAGAGACAGGGATTGAATATGTGAGCGAAAGAGAGAGAAAGAGAGAGAGTGAGAGGAAAAAGGTGATGATGCAGAGTGAAAATGATTTGGTGACAAGACAAAAAGTGGCCAAAAAGCAATATCCACGAGTAACACAACCCGTAACTCAATACGGAAATACAACGATCGTATGATGATGCTTCGCTTTTTATACAGCCTACCTACTGCTGAGAGCTACCTTTTCATCGAGCTTTCCCTGTACCACTTCATAGTCCATAATATTCTCATTCTCTCCCATTCATTTTCTTCAGTTTGATTTTGTCTTTTATCCTCCATAATTTTTATCTTCTATAATTTGGGTTGATTCCTAACATGTTTTTATTGAAAGATCTATCCAAATACAATAAATTCAATTCAATATTTGTGTTTAAATGCATGAGAGCAACGGTTCTCATACAGCTTTTTGTAAAGAGATCATTGCTATTTTGTTCTCTTTTAACAAGATTTGAACTCCTACTTCGTTAGCTTGGAAAAAGGATAGTTGTAAGAGATGCTTGTTCATTGCTGAATGAGTTAATTTAAATGGAAATATTCACTATAATGGACGATATATTTAATATATATATATACTATTTAAATAATTGACAAATGACGATAAAATATATCACTCAAGAGAATATAAGACATAACGATTGAAAAATAACTGAAATAACGTCACTGGCGGCTCGTGCCCACGAAAGAGGTGAAGTCCTGTAGAGTATAAGATTCGGGCACTTCACCTGTTTCGTGTGTACGAGCCGCCAGTGAATGATTTACGACAATTTCGAGGCTTTCTATGATAACAATAATATATATTCGTTTAATACATTCATTGAACATGAATTTCAAAAAGAAATATTGTCCTTATAGTATTCAGCTTTAGACTTCATGACCTAAGAAGTTTTTGTTAATTAGAATAATATAGAAAATAATAGAGCAATGCACAAAATAACAGAGAAAATATCTGTCCATGAATGAGAAAGATTGAATGCTATGAACAGAATGATAACTTTTGAACTTCATTGTTCGTGTCCTTATATAAGAAGTTTATTGTATTCTCTCAAATAATTAAATGATTACGAAATGTTAAAAAAATGCATTTATACTCAAGATAACAAAACAAATACCCGTCTATGAATAGAAGCATGAATGCTTTGCACATTACAAATACCTAACTACATCGGTCTATAAATATTTCACGACCAAGGTAGCCATATGAAGCAATAACAGGTAAAGTTGCACTGCCCAAAAAGCAGCATTCTGCCCCATTAGCAGATCATGATTGTAGTTGTTGCGTTATTAATGAGCAGATTGATCGGTGCAAAGCCCTTTTGCATAGTCGTGTGCCTATTGGCTTGTATTCATAAGCGATTTCTCGCCTGTGTGAACTGCCCTGTACGTATGAACAGTGTTAATAATTAACAGGCTGTCCGGTGATTTAACACGGCAAACTGATGGAATTTGAAATGAATTCTGTCACTCGGCTACGGCTGACGCGTCAGGTGACGGCGTCAGGGTGGTTTTGACGTTCTGATTTGTTGATGTGTCATTACACTCTGTTGCTGTAATTGCGTGAGTGATGCGTCATTCAACTTCACTGATTTTTTTTTGACAGAGTTCTGCCACAGATGAATACAGCGAGATATTTCGCCTAGGATATTTTTTTACAATGGAACATTCTATTTCTCCTGAAAGTATTCTATCTATTAACTGTTAAATGTGGTTTCATCTACATGAAAAAATTTATGATAAAGTTGAAAGGAATTTGAGAGGAATTTGTATTTTTAAATCTCTTAATGGAATTATATTATATTTTAAGGTTATAAGTCTATTTTTAATTCTAAATAATAATAATGAATTGGGGTAGCTCGTTGGCGGAGGGTAAAGCGCCGGTCTGATAACCAGGTGGACCCTGGTTCAAGTCCCAAGTGGGGAAACAATTTTTGACCACAGCACAATCACATAAATACGCTACCCTGTCTTCGAGGAGACGATAAGCTGTCTGGTCCCGACTACAAAAAAGTAGTCGTCATCTATCATCCATTTCATTACCCACGCACAAGCCTAAGAGCTCATGTGGGCTTCACCCTCATAAACAAAACAAAATAAACAAATATTCATCAAAGTACCCTTTCCAATTGTTTTTTAAATGCATTACATGTTTGACTAGTTATAGTCATTTTCAAATTTATTAGTCTATATGTCATAATTTCTTAGGGTGGTATAACCCGCTTTTATCTCTATGTACGAAATCATATTTTCATCTCTTTTAATATAATTATCATTATTAGTATTGCTCACGTGAAGTACTATTATCATGGACCCAGTATAGCCTGTCCAAGCAAGAAAAGAGCCTCCACAACCAAAGATGAGAAAATGACTCAAAAAAAACTCGGTCAATAATGGTTCAAAAAATATTGTTTTGGTCTCAATTGTAAATCAGAATGTTTCCTATGGTGAGACCAGATCAATATTTTTGAACCAATATTAATCGTATTTCTCATGTGTCAGAAATACCTTTTGTGACATGCTAGTAATACCGTGTAATAAAGGCCTTCGACTGGTATCAAAAGCAAGGTACAGACGGATGAAGGAAAAATGCCTTTCCATGTTATTGAATGTTACAGCAAACACACAGACGGACAGATGGACGCACGGGCATACGGACGTCTGTGTGCGTTGCAACACTTAATAACATTGAAGGGATATCTCCTACATCCGTTTGCATACGTCCGTCTGTTGCTACGTACGCCTTGCTTTAGACGGCAATGTTTCTGTCTAAAGCCACGGATGTCTGTCTTAGGCCCCTATGGAATGAGGGGGGCCTCGGAAGGTCGGAACGTAACGTCAATGGGGGGGCGCCAATTAGGAATTGGATGGAAATATGTAGGGCTCTATAAAAAGGGTGAACGCACGATCCGCCATTCTGTGATCAACTAATAGCGCCAAATTTTGAATCCATTCAACCTCGATAGTCAAACATTATGATTAATAGATAAAATTATGTTAGGAAAAAATAATACCGTCTTAAAAAGAGTACCGTCTTATACCGGCCTTAGAAGGTATTCTTTTGTTTTATATTGTTACTATCACTGAAAATTGTAGGGATAGTTTATAAGATGAAACATATAAACTCACTCATATTTATGACCTCACAAGTATGAAAAATTCATAGATGGGAAGAATATTGTTTCGCGAAAAGTTGAATAAGGGAAACGAAAATAATTTCTTTTAATATTATGCCAGTATAGAATCAGTTTTTAATTAGTAATTAGTATTTCAGTCGTAGTCGGGCAGCCGATGAATAAACAACAAACTCCGGTTCGCTTATCGTTATCTCTTTAAGTCGACGTCGTTTGCCATACCGTGCTACTACTTGGTTCCGCAATTTTATTTTTGTAAATCTAGTATTTTTATAAAGTTTTCATTTAAAATTCAACAAGTTAAATTTACTTCAAGAACTTTAATACATACGTGAACATGGGAGATACCTGCAAAAAGTGCAGCTCAGTGATCCAAGCTAAGGATAGCCTCAAATGCATAGCTTGTAGTGGTGTTTTCCATTTACCATGTTTGGACCCTTCGCTTAGTGATTTAAGTAAAAAAACGAGTTCAAGAAATAAATGGAAGTGTGAAAAGTGCAATCAACAGGATACCGAACAGGACAGTTTAACCTCCATACTCATAGCTTTCCGAAAAGAGACAAACGAGAAACTTGATAACGTCCAGAAAGATTTGAATTCAGTCATCAAAGATGTCAATTCGTTGAAAGAACAGTACAGTGAAATCAACAAATTGTGTAAAAATAACACTGAATCTATCGACGGTATAGTGCTTGAAAACACTCGATTAGCCTGTGAAGTGAAACAACTTAAATCGCAGATTGCTGACTTACAACAGCATACACGTAAAAATAACATTATAATCTCCGGTGTACCCGTTACCAGAGGTGAGAATGTATTTAATATTCTTCATAAGCTCGCGGTTTTATTGAACGTTCGATTTGACCAGTACGATGTATCAGCAGCACATAGGTTGCCCAGTAGGAAGATGAACATTCCGCCGACAATCGTGGTAAATTTTGTATCTCGCTTGTCAAAGGGTGATTGGTTGTATGCGAGAAGTCAAAGAAAGAATCTATCCGCACGTGAACTACACCACCAATTTCCAGATAGTCAGGTCTATATTAATGAACATTTAGCGCAACACACTAGTGCCATCTTCAATGCTGCGAGAGCTCTCATGAAGGATGGAAAACTGGCAGCCGTATGGATTCGCGACGGAAGAGTGCTTGCCAGGAAAAGCACAACGAGCCCAATTTTCCGGGTCTTGGATCTAGACCAGCTTGAGCAGTACAAAACCATAGCTCAAACTCCGACTGGCGACGACAATGGTGGCGATGCAGAGAGTGGTGAGGCAAGGGACAGTCAGTGAGTGACATAAACTATCTATCTATAAACTAAATATAAATAAATAAAGATTATAATTTTTTTATACTATGTTACATAAAAATTCACACCTTGTTTCAGCTTATCTAATCATAGGAGTTAAATCCAATATTTTGGTTGATTGATAGTCACTGCACCTAACAAATTTTAACTTATCAAAATAACATTCCTACTTTCTTATTTCTTTCAACAACCATTCGCTATTGAACCTCACTTATTATCATTAACAATTATCAACTTATTTTCTATAACAATAAATTAATATATTCAATTAGGGTATAAATTATTATTTAATTTAATATTCATTATGAAATACTCTGAAAAAATGATTTAGTACATTACCTTGCTGTACTCATCTAATAGCTAATGATGAGTTGATAAGTATAAGTTATCCTGATATTCACCTGGAATAAACTCGACTTCACGAAACTCTATCTTATACTATCTCACCTCGATAAGTTGAGATAAGGTTGAATTGTTCTTCAACCAATTTGTGATTATGATAGCTCTTGCAGTGGTTTGCGTGTGAGGCTCTTTACCCTATGGATTAAGTAACTGTACATTTAAATCTTTTTTATATGAGCAAACTTATCTCATATCATTGAACCATTTTTCTTAAAATTCTAAAATATATTTAATCGGGTTCTTATTTTTATTTCTGTTTTATCTTCAATTTATTGAGCAACATAACTTATTATAATGAGGATGTTTCTTATTATCATTAACTTATATAGGACTATCTCATACATTCATGATTCTATCATGTAATTCGGAAAAAATATAAATTTGAATTCAATAAATAAAGAATATCCCTCTATGTTATGTAGTCAGTATAACAGCAACACATTTATTTTATTATTTGAAATTCAACGATATTCGTAGAGTTTTTTTGTAGAATACTTATTTATTCTATAAATGTAAATAAATCCATCATTCAAGCTTCAATTATATTTTCCCACAAATTTTTTTTTTGAAGATTATTTCAAGTCTGAAATAGTACTTATTATATGTTTGTATTATATCTTATGAATATTATTATTATGTTTTATACTTAATATTGTGATTTAGATTTATTTATTTTTTGAGTTTACTTCAATTATCACCATATTTGTCCCTAGTTAAGGTTAAAACTGTCTAATACGAAGTCAGAGAATCTTTATTTTTTCTTTACTTCTTAATTTGCGTATGCACTCTTATTACTTTTTTCCTCTCTTTCTGTCTTACGAAGACAAGATGTTGTTCATTTGTAATACCAGCGAATTACTTGTTCATTTTTTTTGTTTTCTAGTCCTTATATCGTAAGATGTATGTTATATAATAACAACAACAGTACTTGAATATTTTCTTTAACATGCCATTTAAAAATACGGTATTGTAATAATTGTGTTATATAATAACAACAACAGTACTTGTATATTTGAATTATTATGTATTTAATCACCTAATTCTATTCCATATTAATCAAATTTTTACAGCGTTTTTCTAGAATCTTATTGCATATAAGTTTAAACTGTCTCTTCATATAAAAAAATATATATATATATAAATTTTTTTTTTCTTCATCATATACTGTATATTTTTTTTATAATTATTTACTAAATATATATAAATACAGTTTTCTTAAAAGCGATATCATGTCTTTATTAGAAGTTAGAGTAATGAAAAATCTTTATTGTTTTCCGAAAGAGAACTAAGTGAAATCTCTTTAATAAGAATCCCATAATTCGTATTCCTACTAAAATAGAATTAAATTTAATTTATTGTTCAAAAACACAATAATACAATAACAATAACTTACAATTATCCAATACAATCTGTACTTAAACCTATCCAATTCAATACTGTTGTAATTTTTTGCGGTTGGTAAACTTTTTATTTATTTATCAAGCACTTGGTGTGGCAAGCGACTGACTTTTATGTATTATTAATTTTGTAATCGCCCTACTTTAGAGATGATGAATCTGAATACGGATGTTTATGACTCTCCATTGATAGACTATGTTATCTGTAATGATATTAATAATTTTGCTAACATTGAGACAGATAAAGCGACGGCGTTTAGGGTTGTTCACCAGAACATTCGCAGTTATAAAAAAAATTTTGATTCTTTTTTAGTACTTTTACAAGGCTTACAAATCAAATTCCATTGCATTATCCTTACTGAGGCCTGGCTCAATGATAATAGCGATTTAAATAACATAAATGGATACACATTACATAGGTCCTACAACAATTTAAATAGTAGCGATGGTATTGTTATCTACATTGATAGTAGCTTATCTGTTTCTTGTAGTCAGCTCTTACTGGGTGGAGTGGCCACCAGCTTATCTCTGAATTTCAATTGGGAGGGGGTTCAATGCGACCTGTTGGCCGTTTATCGTAGTCCCAATTCCAGCTTTCCACATTTCATCGAGGGTCTCTCTGCCTACTACAGTAATGAAACCCGTCTCTCTAAATTATGTATCTTTGGTGGCGATATAAATTGCGACCTTTTACAACCTAATCCTTATCCCCTACGTGACGACTATTTGGACACGCTTTGTGAGGCGAATCTGATACCGTGTATAGAAAACATAACAAGACCGGACAGCAATAGCTGTTTAGATCACTTTTTTTTAAAACCGATTAGTAAATTTATCGCAAAATCAGTTGTGATAGAATCAGCAGTGACGGACCATTATGCCATATGCACTTGTATCATTCTTCACACTCGAGAAGATAAAAGACCTGTACATAGGGAAGTAAAATTAATACGAAATTGGCCCAACATTAACGTTTCTATATCTAATCAGAACTGGGATCACGTAACTTCTGAAGTTGATATAGACTCATCTTCAATTAATTTTATTAAAACACTACAAAATGTAATATCATCCAATACTGTTGAAGTTGTAATTAACGCAAAAAATTCAAGGCTCAAGCCATGGATCACCTACAATCTGGTTAACTCAATCCGAAACAGAGACAGACTTAGAAAACAGTCACAGAATCAACCTTTCAACATTGGTCTTAAAAACAGATATATACGGTATAGAAATGTCCTTCACTCAACTATTAAACGAGCAAAATTCATGTATCACAAAAATAGAATAGATTCAGCAGAAGGAGACCCTCGGAGATTCTGGTCAGTTGTTAATGAGATCTCTGGTCGACCCACTGGCAAAGATAAATTTCCCGTTGACTCATTCAATGATGGCAACCCTGCTCCTCTCTCAAAAGTAAAAGATATCTCCAATGACTTTAACCAATATTTTGCCTCTGTTGGAGCGCGGCTGGCCGCGGCCATCCAACCCTCAGGTCCATCTGAGGTGAGGGACTCTGACTATGCCACTGATGCCATGTTCGAGCTTCGTCCTGTTACTGAACATGAGTTACTGAGTGTGGTGGGCAGCATGAAGGGGCGTTCTGCGCCGGGTTGGGATTCAATTCCGACTCAGCTGCTGAGGGGGAATGTTCATGGGCTTCTCATCCCGCTTTTACACATAATTAACCTAAGTATTTCCTCTGGCAGATTTCCGGAGTCTTGCAAATTAGCTACAGTTATACCTATCTACAAATCCGGCTCAAAATCAACCATAAGTAACTTTCGACCAATTTCCCTTCTGATTGCTTTAGCCAAAATAATTGAAAAATGTGTGAAAATCCAAGTCAATAATTACTTAGACAATAACAATATTATCTCCAACAACCAGTATGGCTTCAGATCCTCCAAAAACACATCCGATGCTCTTTTTGAAATTAACAAATATGTCACCACTCAATCCAGTAGTAAAAAAGTCCTAATTACCTTTTTAGATCTAGCCAATTAAGGCATTTGACTCAATAGATAGGAATATTCTTTTCACAAAACTTGAATCAATTGGCTTCAAAAATATCACCTTGAGATGGTTTAGAAGCTACTTCGAAGAAAGAAAACAGAGAATATCTTTGAATGGCTTAGCCAGTGATTCCATTGCCGTTGATTATGGAGTGGTCCAGGGAAGCACCTTGGGCCTTCTACTTTTTCTAATTTACATTAACAACATATCAAGGTTAAACCTACAAGGGAAATTATTTCTTTTTGCCGATGACACGGCACTTGTATCTACAGGCAGTACATGGACTGAAACATTTAATAACGCTTCCTCCGATCTTGTTAAACTAAAAAATTGGTTTGATAACAATGTTTTGTCAATTAATATTTCAAAGACCAAGTGTCTACCTATATTTCTTCGCAATAACCCTGGTCCCAGGGTTCTCAGAATGCATTCATGTGGTGATCCACTATCAAATGAATGTAACTGTCCAACTGTCCAGTGATAGAACAAGTACTAGAGTATAAATATCTTGGCATAATCTTCGACCACAAGTTGAGCTGGGCGGCCCATGTGCAGTTTCTCAGGCAGAGGTTGCGAAAAATGAAGTATGCCTTTGCACAACTCGGTAGGGTCCTGAGTGCTGGACACTGTCGGTCTGTCTATTGTGCGTATGTGCAGACATTGCTTGAGTATGGCATTTTGGCGTGGGGTGGTGCCTCTTTGGGTGTCCTACGTCCGCTTGCGGTCTCACAGAGAGCACTCATCAAAACCCTATTGGCAAGGGTCATAGATATCCAAAACATTTGCTTTTCCATGAATTCCCGGTCCTAAATATTAAACAATTATTCATAAAAAATCTTCTAGTTTTTATTAAAAAAAGTAACTTTGTCTTCACTGAAATTCAACATAACTACCCCACTAGAAACAGATTACATATAAATATTCAATTCCCCCGATTGAGTAATTCTATTCAACTTGGAAATTGTTTCCATTTAGCTCATTGGCTTTACCGTAATATTCCGGCTGAGATTTCAACAACAGAGGGGATCAGCGTTGCTATCTACAAGCGTAGAGTGAGCAGGTGGCTGCTCTGCATTGGTTCAGATGCTGCGGAGGCTCTTTTACATTCACCATATAGATGATTAGTTCAATTCACATCAATAGTACTGAACACTTCACGCAATAATTATTGTTATTAATGTTAACATTCAATGAAGCCATTTTATATCCCTAAAAACGCCGTCGAGTCGAATCTGTCTTTTCCTCACCTTAAATTATAATATTTTTTGGAATATTTTATTAATCTATTATTGTTATGAATGATTTTATTTTTTTATTTTATTCATTTTAACTATAGTGTTTGCTTATTGTCTGCCTATTAATGCGACTCCTCCCTGCACATGGACTAATCATCCATGCAGGAGAATATTCATATACTACCTGTAACACTGATATTTTTGTAAATATGTAATTATTTATGAATAAACGAATTTGATTTGATTTGATTTGATTTGAGTTTTATCTAGTCAAGAAGATACTTGTCAAGGAGATACTATCGAAAAAACACCTGCCAGTAAAAAATAAATATTTAGATATGAAACTAGTCCAATATTATTGATATAGTTCCTACATAAGGGTAATGTCTATTATGTAACATTTTTATGTTACTATTCGTATTCTTATATTGTATGCTATACCCTATACTTTGTTAGTATGAACTATGCTCGATATCATATAAGAAACGGTAATAAAAATGTTAGCTTATAGAATGGAGTATGAAAAAATCCCACTAGATATCCTAGACTAGAGGAAGTATTCACTAAAATACAATATAAACTACTTTTATATTATTTTGCCAGATATTCTGCTTGTCAGATATTCTACTGGAGAGAATATTCGCTTGAATAAAATATAATATATAAACTCCTCTTGTTGGCTACAAGTCTATCAAAGATGGTACTATCGTATCGTATCGATGATATTAAATTGCATCAGATTGTCAGCAATGCATGCATAACGTGAAGCGTGCTCTATTGGATACAAAGTTGTTCAAATAAAATTGAATAAGTTATTTGCAAGTGATAAAACTCACGTGAGCATCCGCGAAGGCAATAAGGATCGAATTTATGAAAGGCTGCATTTATTTTTAACACTGAGATATCCGTTATTGATTTTGAATGCATGGAATAGAATCAAGAGAATATGGGATGATTTTATCCCCATGGAACGATTTTTCTATTTCAGTAACTATTTTGTAGATGGTGAATCCCAAATAAATTCAATGATTATTATTCGAATTGAAATGAGCTTTGAAGTTTTTTTATCATAGATGGAACGGGATGAATTGTATTATTTAAATAAATATTGAAGTTGTAAATCCTTCGAAGGTCTCTTTACCATCGATTTAACAAGATAAATAATATTCCTCCAATAAAATTATGAATGGTAAATCATTGAATATAGATGGAGTTCGGATTGTAAATGCAGTATGATTTGAAGAAGCAGTACCTAAGTATACTTGCAACTAATAAATTGGAGTTGGAATATTGAAGCGGTTCTATATACGTTCTCTTATTCTATGATTGATTTTTACCATCTCACAACTAGGCTATACAAATTGCATTTTTGAACTACTAGTATGCCCTTTTCCAGTGTAAAATAAAATAAATAAATAAATCTATTTCCACGTTATCATTACAAATTGACAGAAAAATAAACAATTCAAATAAATTTTTGCTCAACTTTTACTTAAAATCATTTGAAATAATAATAATAATCTAGTATATAGGCTATTAGTATTGTATTCAAAAATTATCCAAATAAGGATTTAAAAAAATTTATTCAAATTTTAAATTTCAACAATCGAATTTTATTCTCGACAATATCTTTTCTAGCATTAAAAGGTTCTATTCTTGATTCTCCTTAAAAATTATTACCTTTTTCCTTTGTTTCAGATCTATATAGAGAAGTAAAATGCTTGGAGATGACAACTTGAGCCTTATCTACAAAAGTATTTCTTCATGCTGCACAGACCTACTATAGAAGTTTATTAGAAATAATCAAGCAGTAACAGATATGCAGAGGGTGGAGGTTTTCTTGCTTTTCTTGAAACTTTTGACAGCGGCCATCCTGGTACCTCAAGGTAAGTGTTATTTTTCCAGTAGTTCACAAAAATTATCTAAAATTCAATAAACTTTGTGTGTTCTCTTCCACGAAGATCTTTTAAAATTACATTCTATTCAATTATGAAATATATTGAATGAAGCTATTAGGAATAGCGTCTAGAGATGTTTGGATTCTAGAAAGAAATCGATAATACTTTTGAATAGTTATTTTGAATAGTTATAAGCGCCCTGTACACAGGGATTGTAGCGTCGGCCAGTTGAATATCTGTAGCCAAACACAGCTGTTGTTGTTTGACTTGTCAATGACAAGACAAAGACAGAGGCTACAGATATTCAACTGGCCGCCACTGTTGTTGACTCGTCAATGACAAGACAAAGACAGAGGCTACAGATATTCAACTGGCCGACACTACAAAGCTGTTGTTGTTTGACTCGGCAATGACAAGACAAAGGCTGTGATTGGCTACAGATATTCAACTGGTTGACACTACAATTCCCTTGTACAGGGCGCTTTATGTAGGTATGATAACTTTCACGGACTTTATGGTGACATCTTTTACAATGAAAGAACCTTGAGATGTTTTCTTAATTTTCCTTTTTTATTTATGAAAAAAAGTTACACAATATCAATATAGAGGCAAATGAAGGCAGTCATCCCATTCTTTTCCATGCCAATCATAAAACACTTAATATTCTGATCGACAATATTTTATGAACCAATATTGACCGAACTGGAGTCATTTTCTCATCTTGACAGAGGGTCCTCTTTGCTTGGACAGACTATTCCATGGTAAACTAATCTCCGTTGCAATTACTGGAAGTCCGATTTCCCCAATCCTTAATATAATTCATGTGGATTAGTGTTCTTTTTTGTGCTTTCAACTCTCAAGTCATAAGAACTTCACCAAAAAATGTAGTAATCACTGTGTGTAAAATCAAGAATTATCACAAATTCTCATCATGGGAAGTTGTAATTATGTCGGCTGTGGAACTTCTTTGGAACTCCCCACTAATAAACCATACATAAGCTAATAATAATAATCTACATGAAAATTAAAATGTATTTCAAAAATGATCGATCATCCCACAGTGGAGAACTCTCAGAAAAGTCCATCCCAAACTTGTGTCGAAGACGAGATTGCGATCAACAATGACAGACCATCCACCAAAACCAATAAACGCCTTGAATCGCTTGGGCGGAGTTTCCGAATTTCATGAATACCTTTCTTCCGACGAAAAACGTCTGTCTGTCTGTACACTGTACAGGTCGTAACTGTCTGTCGGTGTGTCAGCCTGTCATTTGTGCTGAGATTCGCTCGCACGTGGTAACGCGCGTGCGTAGATGGTGGAATTTGTTCGACAGTCTGTAATTTGTGAAAAAAGCTGAACGTGACGAGGGATTTGTATTCGCGCTAACGTGTTTCAGGAATATAAATAACGTATTCGACCTATTTCAGCTCAATGGATGTGTAAAGTTTGTCCCAGCACAGAAGGCATCCTGACATGATGGGAAAATGACTCTATCTAAGTCAATATCCGTTCAAAAATTACAAATTTGGTCTCGAAATGTAGATCAGAATGTTTCCTACATTTTGAGACCGAATTGATAATTGTTGAAACACTATTGATCGAGTTGAAGTCTCAACTTGCTAGAATGTCTTTTTTGCTAGGACAGACTGTTTTTTTCTTGTGTGTGTTGAAAGAGTATGTTTTGTGAATGTGTCTGTGCTTTTTCCTAGTGTGAGTTGATCGTGTATTTTTTTGTGAATGTGTGTTGAATTTTTGTGAATGTGTGTTGAATTGTCGTGCATGTGTGTATTTTGAATGTGTATGAATGCTAGTGTGCGTTTTACATCTATACTTGTATGTTATTGTTGAAAATGTTTTGCTGGTGTGTGTTTGTGTGTCTACGTGCCCAACGGGACAAATGACTTGTATAAACACATGTATGTACAGCAAGTGTCAAAGGAACTGGCGGTTGGCAAATGATTGTTATCAAGGATCAGCTCTGTCAGGACAGTCTACGAGTGGCCTACGAGAAAATTTCACTTTGTTAGCCACTTAAGCTGTACAGGTTTGCTCTAGTAGACCACTTTCAGACTGTCCTGAGGGAGCTATCATCAATATAAAACATTCTCCAACCGACAGTTTTTTTGGCGTATGCTGTACAGACTGTCCATGCGAAGAAGACATTCTGACAAGATGGGAAAATTACTCCAGCTCGGTCAATATTTGTTCAAAAATTATAAATTTTGCCTCAAATTGTAGAAAACATCCTGATCTACAATTTGAGACCACATTTATAATTTTTGAACCAATATTGACTGAGCTGGAGTATTTTTCTCATCTTGCCAGAATGTCTTCTTTCCTTGGACGGAATATACTACACTACTACTCGTCTCTTTCAACAAATTTGCTCTGCAATTGTCGCCAACAGCTTCTCAGCCAATAGGAGTGCTTCTTTTCGACTGTTGATATTCCTGCTGCTACTGCTTCTTTTTCCAGATGACATCTTCGAGATGTTGTCAGCTGTTATTGTCTGGTGATGCTACAATATTCTTATATTGGTGGAGTTGGCAGTTCCAAATTTTCAATGTAAAGGTGATGAGAGTTTTTATTGGTAGAGAGCCAATATGGTCCTGCATTACCTGTGTGGTAGGTGATTGGTTAGATTCTTACTCATGTAGAAACAATATGACCCCATTCAATTCCAAGTAGCCTAAATTCTAGCATTTCTAAAATATATTAGAATGGAATTAGTTGAAAAATTCTTACTCGGGTGGAGTCAATATGACCTCATTTTATTTCAAGTACTAAACTCTAGTACTTTACATTTCTAAATTATTTTTCCAAATCAGTTTATGTGATTAATTTATATCGATTTGAAGTAGATACTTCACTATTGAATGTCATTTGTATAATTACTACCATTTAGGATAGTATAAATAAGCGAAAAATGCCAATCCAATATTGTAAAGTTATTGTATTTTGTTGTTTAGTAAATAAATGTAAAATAAAATAGAAATAACAAAATAAAACAAAAAATAAATAATGATAAAGGTAAAACTCAATAAAAATCACTTGAAAATGGAAATAAACTTACTTAATAGTAGTTACTATAGTTTGAAGTTACTATAGTCAGTCTGAAGATGGCCACACAACAGGTCGAAACTATAGTAACTAATATTAAGTAAGTTTATTTCCATTTTCAAGTGATTTTTATTGAGTTTTAAATTTTAAAGTGGAAAAAAGAATGGATACACAACACCATAATGATAAAGGTAGTTAAATTTCAATAACTAGCTAAGACCTCAAATGAATATCCACTAAGGAAAATTATAGCTATAAGAATATGTACAAAAATATAAAGAACTCAATAAAAAAATAAAATGAATCATAATAAAGGAGCTATATTTTTCAATAAAGGTTATTAAAGATTTTCTGATAACCTTGTTTTTCAATAACCAGCTCAGACCAGAAAATACATATCAAGATCTGTAATAATCCCTTATGATAGCTTATATGATAGACCCTATCAATTTCCACAAATGATATTATCTCTACCTTATCAATATGGTAACCCAATCAAGTGATATCATCTCTCACTAAAAGTATGACACATTGCTATTTATATTATGAGCAATGAGGTTTTTGGAAACCAACAGAAAAATAAGCAGAGTTCTCGTTATGATGGTTAGTAGCCTAAGGCCAGTGCAATCAAGCCTCCAATCGATTTAGGCTTGTATTTGTCGTGATAATTATCGTAATCACCATCATCAACTGACAGCCAATAATCAGAGCTGTCAAACCGTTGCTAATATGACATCCAAATTACAGATAACGCGGCCAAATTATATTGACAACTCATGATTTGGACTAGCCTGATTCCCAGATAATTATTATTGGAATGCTTTATAGGGGGTGAAGGGTATTTTGCTCATTTCTATAGTTTTTCCAAGTAAATTGGACATCCTGGCAAGTTGGGAAAATGACTCCAGCTCGGTTAATATTGATTTTAAAAGTGTGAATTTGGTTTCAAATCGAAGATAATATTCTGATCTATAATTTGAGACCAACGTTATAATTTTCGAACCAATATTGATCGAGCTGGAGTCATCTCCCCATCTTGCCAGAATGTCTTTCAGCTCGGTCAATATTCATTAATCAATTATAAATTTGGTCTTGAATTTTAGATTAGAATGTTCCCCTCAATTTGCAACCAAATTTATAATTTTTGAACCAATATTGATCGAGCTGAAGTCATTTTCCCATCTAGCCAGAATGTCTTTTTTTTCTATATACTCTGACAATCTCTATGTACTCTGGAAATATTTATTATACACCGGTACTCTGACTCTGAAATACTAACTACTTTGACTAAAGTGAAGGTTAGCTAATTTCTGTTGAAAATGCTTAGGCTCCCCTCTGTCAGGCTCCCCTCAACACGGTCTACAAGAGCGAACGATTGAGATTACACTTCATTCTTGTCTTCATAATATTTCCTCTCGTAGACCGCTCACCGACTGCCCTGCCAGAGCTGAGAATCGATAACATTTTTTCGCTAACCGGCAGTTAATGGTTTATTACCTGCATTTCTGTGCTACTCTCAATGAACCTTCAAAATCTGGATTAGCTTCATCCTATGATTAAAATTGGAATAATAATTTTCTATTTTTCAATTGAATATCGAAAGTTTTGTGATTGTGATTAACATGGTTACCAGCTTAACAACGTTCTTGTAAATTAGTAGAGTGAATTTTTTAATCTAAATTTGAATTTTTTAAAAATTTGAGAAAAATCAAAGTGAATTTTATCTTATATGAAATATTGTGATCAATACTGTTAACATATTGTGGATGTTGTGAACAGATTGAGTTCAGTATTCTGCTCATGATACCTCTCTCGAACAATTCTGTTCACCCCATGGTTTTAAGCGAACTCGTTGTTCATGATGTGTTCATTGTGCTTATTTGGGTAGCGTTACAAGATGCAACCATATTATCTTGGCTGTGATCTCAAAGCTAAACCTGCCATCTTGAACCCTCTATCATTACGCTTTCACTCTTCCGCCTCCACCTCCTCCTCCTCCTCCTCTTTCTATGCCTCCTCCTTATTCTACTCCATCATTTCTGCCACGTCCACATCTTTGTTTCCATTACTTTCTCCTTCTTCATTCACATTTCACATTCTTTCTTTTCCTCTTTCTCTCATCTCATCTTCTCCTCCTTCCAATTCTCAGGATTTTTTCCATTTATTTTTCATTTTATTCTCATTTGCTTTCCCCTTCTCCTTACTTCTCAGGTTTTACTTTTCATTTCTATCTAATTCTCCTTCGCTTTCTTCTTCTCCTAATTTCCTCATATTTTTCTGCTATTATCCTCTTTTTCTCCTTCTCTACCTTCCACCTTCCTCCTCCTTCTCCTCTTGTTCATTCGTCTTGTTCTATTTTTTTTTTATTCCATTCTTCCTCTGTTTTATTTTTGCTATTCATTCTTCGTTCTCTTCTCTTTCTATTTTCCATTTATTTTCTCCCTCTTCTATTCTCTCTTATTTCTCTTTTTCTGCTGTTCTAATTTTGTTTTCTTTGTCTTCTCTTCCTGCTTTGTCTCCTTTCTCTTCAACTTCTTTTTCTCCCAATTCTTCTTCCCTCTCGTCGTCTACTTCTCCTTCTTTTATCTCCTTCTTTTTTTCTCCTCCGCTATTCCCTCTTCTCTTCACCTTCTCCTCCTCTTCTTATTTTCTCCTTTGTTTCTGATTCCCTCTTTCACCTCTTTCAACTTTTTCCTCCCCCTATGCAGACTCTTACTCATTCTCCTCATCTTCCTCATTTTCTCCGCCATCGTTTCTTTTTCTACATCTTTTCCTCTTTGCCCCTTACTCCTACACCTTATTCTCCACCTCCTTTTTCTTCTTCAACCTTTCTTCCACACCATCTCTTCCTCGCTAACCTTTCCCCTAACTCCTCTTTCTCCTTCCCCCCCTCTCCTCAACCACCTCCTCATCCTCCTCCTCCTCCTCCTCCTCCTCCTCCTCCTCCTCCTCCTCTTCCTCCACCACCTCCTCCTCCTCCTCTTTCTCTTTCTCTTCTTATCATTCTTTTCCTTGATTCTCTTTCCACTTCTCTTCCTCCTCAATATTCTCCACCCTTTCTTCCTCTACATCTCTTTGTCTTTTCCTCTTTCCCTAACAACTCTTCCTAATTCTCAACCTCTCCTCCTCCTCCTCTTCCTCTTGCCTCTTCCTCCACCTCCACCTCCTGCTCCACAATCTCCTCCTCAAGAGAGGGGATCGAGCACTCAGAGTATATTGAATAGACGTTACCTAATGGAAGCGCGTCATTAGGCCAGTAACCAGTATACGCCGACAAGTGGCTTCCTATATAGGTATACAAAGGACATTTACCCTTTAAAAGCGTCGTATATATGTATATAATAGACCGTTATGTAAGCTGAGAGATGATTCGCGCCATCCACCCAGAATCCGACCGTTAATCTGTGTATCAAAGCTGTAGCCTATGTGATGCATCTACTGTGGCTCCTTGGCTTGACCATGTTCTGTTGGTTTTGCTTTGAGTAGCTTATTTAGTAGCAGTTTCAAGGCGATTATTCAGTTTTGTTGCCTTGACAAAATGATTTGTTCAAGGTTGTTGACAATTTTGAGATTATTCGTGATGTATAAATACCGAGGAGGTTGAACCTCCTCGATAAAATACTCATATGCCACGGTTTTTCCAAGCACACTAAAATTTGAGGGACCCTCAAGTTTACATTTAACATTTTACATTTTCTATACTCAGCATAGAAAATGTCAGCTGTTTATCAAAATTTGAGGGTCCTTCAACTTTGAGTGTGCTTGGAAAAACCGGGCATCAAACTCATAAACTTAGAGCAGGGTGGGAGGCTATTTATGAACGACTTGCCGCTTGTATTTGCCTTACATCATAATTCTCTTTTATCTCTCAAAACAAAACATAACATTTTCATCATTATATTACCATCAACCACTCTTTCGAAACGTACTTTACTTATTCATTCATTTATTTATTATATTCACTTGATAACAATTATTATAATTATTATTTTTTTATAATTATTCCATATTCTCATTTCTTCCCTCTCAAACCTGATATCTTTCATTTCATTATAAATGTAAACCCAATTTAATAGTAAGTTTAATATTATGGTAACTTAATATGTTGTCAAACCACTAATCTATTACAAAATCGAGATACCAGTTTCAGTTGCTACGCCATTATTGATGTCTGGTAAACTGAAGCTCAAAGTAAAGAGCAGCAGTATTTATATAGTAACGATCTAGCACTGCTATTGGTAGGCGCCTGAACCAATGACAGTGAACGTCTGCCATTGGCCTGGACAAGCTCCTCCCCGATTAGCGGTTCATTCAAACGTTACATAATGGTGACACGAACAGCCAACTCAAAATAGTGAGTTACAAAATGGCGATTCAAACAGCCAACAGCTGGCTGTTGAATGATGTTGTATGAGTTTTATAATAGCGATTCAACTAATAATAGTTTTGATTGCATAATAGTTAGATTGCATAACTGTTAGTTTTCAATGTATTGAATACTTTCTCTTTCTCTTAAAATTTTTCATTTCATTTGTACGTTATTATTCCTCCATCCCGAAACTTATGATTTCCATTATATATTATCATCTTTTTCTTGTCCCACGATACACAATACACGACTCGATAGGCTACACTATAAACATTCGCCTACACACGTACTGTTAGCTCAGAACTTTAAATCTGTAAGAAATGTAGAACCCAATAAATAACCAGTTTACTATCTATATCTATAAAAGCGAAATGGTACTGACTGACTGACTGACTGATTCATTCATTCATCACCAGAACTAAAAATCCACTGAACCGAATGCGTTCAAATTTGGCAAACATGTTCAGTTGGACGTTTAGACGCGCGCTAAGAAAGAATTTTAGTAACTTCATAAGGATACGCCAAATATTCGAGGTTTTCTTTAGTTTTTCAGCGTTTTCTTATTTTTTACGAGAACCAATCGGTAGAAAATGTTGATGTTTGGTGGGCAGGTTCAGATAAGGTCTAGAAATGTTGTGTTAAAATATTTTTGAATTCCGTTCCAGTGTACGCCAGTAATCACTTTTTCAAATTTGTAAATGTATTGCGGGTTGCATACCTTCCGCCTTGATACGACCAGTCCTTACTGTAAATTCAATGGCTCAGTGAGATTATAGATGAATTAATTGAGAAGATATTAAATCAAGTTTCAAACTATTTCCGATATACTTCCCAAAGTTACGCTCAATATTAGCGTTTTACTATTATTCGGAATTTTCGGAGTTTTTCTTAGATTTTTCGAGATAAAATTGACAGAATATTTTGAAATTTGATAAACAGGTCCAGATTAGGTCTAGAAATGCTGTGTTCAATAAATTTTGAATCCCCTTCCGGACGGAATTTGCAGGCGAGCGAAGCGAGCCTGTTTGTCTCAGCTGCCACTGAGTAAGGATTTGCAGGCGAGCGAAGCGAGCCTGTTTGACATACTTACTCTGCCGATGTGTCGGGGTCCAGGGGCGGAGCCCCCTGGCTAGGCGGAGAAGGCGAGCGAAGCGAGCCTGCCGGCTAGTGCACTATAAAGCCCAGTTCTGGATAAAACACGCGCAAGCTGAGGATACACTTTCCATTTAACGAAGTGTCTTCTCAGCTTGCGTCAGCTATATACGCTCCTTCAATTGGATATATAGCTACAATTGGATTTACAATTGAATATATAATTGAATGTAGTAGCTTCAGGAGAGCGCCGAAACAGTCTTGATTAATATAACAGCGTTGAGAGGCGACTACAGCTGATAGTGTCATGCGGCTAAGAAACGGGGAAAATTAATTTGTATTGTGTGTTTTCACGTGCCCGCTTGCTAATTGATGGCAAATGTAATCGCATGAAGAATGCCGCTCGTGTACCATTGAGGTTGGCGGCGAGTTTCAATTATTGACAAGTAGTGTTTCTCAGCGGGTATCGTGAATTGAACAAATTTGCACGTTATTTGAATTTGAAATTTGATTAAATTTATTTCTGACCTGGATGGAAAAGAGTTAAGGTGGAACTGTTCATGACAAGCCAATTGAGTTATTGCTGACTGATATTATAGCTGAGTTATTGCTGAGCTATTGTGGAGCTATTGTGGGTCTATTGTGGAGCTATTGTGTAGCTATTGTGGAGCAATGTGAAGCTATTGTGGAGCTATTGTGGAGCTTTGGAGCTATTGTGGAGCTATTGTGGAGCTTTTTGAGCTATTGTGAGGCTATTGTGTAGCCATTGCGGAGCTATCGCTGGGTTATTGTTGAGAGATACATTTATGTCAAGGCATATTTCTTATTGATTATTAGATATCAATTTGTTACAGATTATTAAATTGGGCTATTTATCCACGATTCAAGAAGATACACTAGATCTAGATTATACATGTGTCAAAATAATGGAATATTTGAAATAATCATACCATTTGGTTCATTTATTGCTTGTGTAAGAAGAAAATGTATTCTCCTCATACCTCTTGAAATGGAAAAGTAATCACGCAAGATTTGAATACTATAGAGTTCCGAAATAATGTTTGTGGATTTAATGCTTAGTAGTAACCTACATTAGTGATAAGGGTCATCATCTCTGTTATTAACAATATCTTTATCATTATTATATCTTACCTTCATCTTCACCACAACATCTTCACTTACCTTCATCACCTTCGGTTATTCCACAAAAATTTTTGTGAAAAGGCTTAAAAGCTTAAAATGTTGACCAGTTGACCACGTAGTCTAAATCCAATAATGTAAAAATTAAACTTTTAAGTTAGGGCTATTTGAAATAATTGATAAATGAAATGAGAATCAAATACCTTTTTTAAAACATGTCTGTAAAATAATACTTCTAAAGTTTTTTAAAAGGGGTATTTGATTTTAATTTTATTTACCAATAATGTGATTATTTGTATCCATGAACTTTTTCAGTTAAAGATGTGATCCATGAGATTTGATTATTATTGGGAGCTGTCCGAACCCAATAAACCAACTTTCAAAAAAGTATAATTCAAACCTTATTGTTCACAGTGGGCTACTCCACCTTGAACATTGAAATTTTTCTCTTTTTGAAATATGTTTTAAACAAAAGCATGATGCAATTTTTCACAACACGGTTTCATTATTATTCTTCCGACATTTTGAAAATGTATCACATAATTTCCCCCACTCGCCACAATATTGCCCTCATTGTTCCATCGCATGTAACACGCTGTTTCAGTTTCTGCACATAATTTTTTGACCATGTGATTTTTTGTGATAGCCTCATAATAATTGTTATTCAGCTCGCGTTTTTCAATGGCGGGAGACTTTGAACAGCTGTGACCAGGGTTATTATTGTAGCGGAATAACTAAACAAGAATTCTCGGTACGTGAACTTTCAAGTATTTTGTTACTGAATCTACTCTTACTGTATTTCTGTGGTTACTATAGTCCGTCCAAGCGAAGAAGACATTCTGGAAAGATGGGAAAATGACTCCAGCTCCGTCGAAATTGATTCGAAAATTATTTATTTTGTCTCAAATTGTAGAAAACATCCTGCTCTACAATTTGAGACCAAATTTATAATTTTTAAACCAATATTGACCGAGATGAACTCATTTTCCCATCTTGCCAGAATATCTTCCTTGCTTGTACTAGCTGGCTTTGTGCTCTTGTAGCCTACCACTATTATTCCTACCTACCATTATTCGACCTCTCCTATCATACAAACAGTGAGTCAAAAAACTGCATATATCTTCGCACCAAGTATATTCGATTATTGTTTAGCCTCAGCGATTATACATTGAAACCACAAAGAAGAAATATTTCTTCTTCTCTGTGTTGAAACATATTTATATTTCTCCATCTACGTTGACTTACACTTCTTACCATCTTCTCTCTTCTTTTGCCTCATTCGCCTCTTCTTTTTGAAATCGAATAAGTTGAACAAAGATTGAGAACTAAAGTCTTCATTTATTGGTTGAACTCTTTTCCAATCATCATCATCCCCTTTAACGCACATCTTCATCTCTCTTTTCCTTACATTCTACATTGCCCTTCCACATCCTTTTTAATCTGTTTTCTCTTTCTTTGTCCTCTTCTTCCTCCACTCACCACCATCAAGAACCTTCGTACTCCAACTCAAAATTGGGTTTTCGATCTCGATCAGCGAATATCACGGCTCAAAACAATTGTCAGACCAATTATACTCCTCTCCTTACACTCCGTAGACTCCTGGTTATCTTAAACAACTCTCTTCTTGCGTATTATTATTGATAATGTACTGCCATCTTGATTCCGGATACGTTATTATCTTATACTGATACCCTCTTGAACTCAATTTATGTTCATACTCCTATCAACGTTAATTATTATTGTTCTGTTGAAATAGGTTACATACTACACAGGTCATAAACCTGCTTGAATCTCCTCATTTCGGAAAACATTGACTTCATTCTACAATAAATTTTGGAGAGGAATAGTGCAGGCCAGGCTCAACCTACGGCCGCGGATAGATTTTGTCCGGCCCGCCAAGAGTTATTGCAACAGATGTTTTAAAATATATATTTATACACATTTTTGACAACAAAAGTGAGTTGAGTACTCTTCTTTCACTAGCCACTCCATTTCTTGATAAGTGTAAAATTACCTGTAAACAAGCATTTCGAGATATTAGCAATGTTTCTCTTTTTGAATCTACCTGCAAGTGTGAGCAGACATTTTCAAAAATTAAGTTTGTTAAAACCACATACTTGTCGAAAGAACATTTTAAATCAATTATAATGATCGGAACCACAAAGTTTGATCCTAAATGGGCGAACTTTTCAAGTGGAAAACAAATGAAACTTCTCACTAAAAATAAGTATGCTATTCTCTTTTAGCTTGGTAAAGTTCGTGTATTGTCAAGTTGTCTTATTACTATTGAAAAAGTTATCATTATTTTGTTTAACTTGCTAAATTCATTTTTGTTCCTTCTTGTGTTTTAATAAAACCTATCCAGGGCCCTCGCATGGAGTGTGCGGAGTTTGCGACCGTACAGGGCGCTACGGCCAAGGGGGCACCGCGGCGGCTGATGCGAAACAGGAATTTGAAAAATTCTAATTGGGCTATTAGAATATTTTTTTTTACTATTTGATGGAGAACTTATTTTACCAACAACTTGAATTCACAATAAATCATTCCTCTGCATTAACTCATTCATTATAATGAATTGATCAATGTATGAAGCAAAGCAAGAAACGCCCCTCTTAAATTTAATTCTATTGTTGGCTGACAACCATCTTACACTCTGTCGACCAATTAATCACAAGCTAGTTTCTGATAAAAAACTTCTCCCTAATATTTTCACCGGATTGTTGTAGTTTTTTAAAAAAAAATCTGGCAATTGGTCGGTATTAGATCATGAATAGATTGAGTTTTATTTCATTATATTCATCTTATGAAAAATAGAATTAAAGAGTATAAGATGGGAGTGCAAAATAATATTTTCATCTTATTTCATACAGAATGAAACTATTGGAGTCTAGTACTGGCCCAAGTTTCACGATAGAAGTAAAACTGAGTCTAAATTCTTCAAATATTAACTTGATAGAATCTAACCAGCCTGAAAACATAAATAAATATTATATTAGCACAAGATCGTCAATAGTAAATCAGCGTAATTTTTTGTGTATGATACACCATCCGTCATTTTCTTGCTAGCAGCCATTTTCTAAGACAGAGCTAACGAAACACTGTCAACCAATAAGAAAAGAGCAGACGGGGCATGAAGGCGTGTCCAAGTCAAAACTGAAACACCACCCATCAACTGCTGCCATCTACAGTCACAAAGTTTGAATCATTCCAGACCAACAAGAGCCGCCATTTACAAGCTCATATCAGAGGCTAAATGTCAACCAATCAGAGCGGTATAGTGGGAGAACTGCCTTTGAATTCTCCTTGCTCTGCTATTGGTGGTCGCCATAAGCCACGCCTTGACCAATCTACTGGTTGAATTTGTAAACTTTACTGACCGATGTTTTCGGTCATTTTGATTGTAGGGTGAGCTTGGAGGCGTGTTCAATGGGAGTCGAAGCAAGTCACCCTTTTGCTACTGCCATCTGCTGGCTGAATTTGGAACTATTTCTAATGTTATTCAAGAAAGTCGGGTAGAGCAATGAAAATGCTGAAATCTTCAATTCGCTTCCAGTGAAATGAAATATTTATTATGATATTCAATATTTCTTTGTGAAAAATTTATTATTCCCTCCCCTACGTGCTTTCAAGCAAACTAATAAAATAAATCGATCAATACTGTAATTAAAATTGTAATATTAATTTTAATGATGACGGTGGAATGTGATAGTTTTGCTCTGTGTAGATAGCCTTCAGTTATTTTTATTTTTCTTGAAGGCTTTCGCTTATCACGTATCCAATACATAAAAATACGAAAGAATACGTTGGGCTACATTAAAATGAGCAAGTCCCTATATTAGCCAATCCTTTCTGTCACACCACATGCAACATTGGGATTGCTTATGAGAAAAATGTGAACATGCAAAGCAGCTAGAATCATGTTCATCTTTGAATATATTATGTTAGATTGCATTCAATTTTGTAATGGTGGGGGGGGCGCCTGCCAAAATCTCGCACAGGGCGCCAAGAAACCATTCGAGGGCCCTGAACCTACTAAAAACTCCTTTTACATAAAACATTATATGTCAATGGAAATATAATAATTCTACACCCCTCAAACCCCCTCAGGAGGGGGGGGGTTGACCTTGTGTGTGTGTCCCCACAAGGCAAATAATTCCATGTACATCCTTGTTATTGGCCCTCTAAGCCTCACAAGAATTAACCATGTGGCCCTTGGATCAAAAAGGTTGGAGATCCCTGGTGCAGGCTATGCCTAGTTTCACCTCGCGATTTCAGTATTTTGTATAAATGAATAGAAATAAATAAATAATATCATTATTTTTTTTATTCTAGTATGTAAAGATGGTAGTCCTAGTGAGGACTCCTAACTCATGAAGAGTCCAATTAGCCTACTAGTTAGATATAATTACTCATTAGTCTCGATAATACTTGATTAAAATAATAGAAAGGGTAAAAAGTATTAAACGATGAATAGGTTCAATGTTCACTTGGTTCAATAAGACTACCATTAATACTCTTTTACTGGAATAAAATTTAAAAATCCACGAACACTTATTTCGTATTTTGTATGTGGCAATACTAACATAAACTTTTTTTGTGACGGTTTTCACATTATATGACATAATGGTGGTTTGTTTATATGACATAATTGCATATATGACAATATATGAAATATGACGGTTTCTTTCTCTATGACAATGTCTGCATGAAATTTATTTTTTTCAGTGACGAAACTCCCATGAACATTTTTTTGTGACAATGTCCACTTAAACTTGAGGTTTTTTCGTCGTTAATTGGAATGATAGTAATAGAATAGAATAGAACGACTTCTTTATTTTAATGACGTGGCGAAGTTTGGACAGTAATGCCCACTCTACCACTTAACCACATAGGATGAAAGGATATGAATGGGCAAGTTATAGATTTCGAACAAACTAATTATTAACATTTACTATGCTTTGTATAATCAGTGTATCACTGGCGGCTCGTACCCACGAAACAGGCGAAGTGCCCGTATCTTTTACTGTACAGCACTTCACCTGTTTCGTGGGCACGAGCCGCCAGTGATATACTGATTATAGTATAGTTAATAATTAGTTTAGTCGAATGAGAATAGTATGTGATAAACTTGCGAGTACAAGAGTTCGTAACTCGCTCGTAGGAGGATTAGGCCTACACGATTAAGCCATTTAGTTTGAATAGCTATCCATTAAATTGAACTGTTATCTAGTTATTGATTGATACCAAATACATGCATCAAATAATATATCAAGCAAGAGTGTATACTGTATTTACTATTATACAAGTTTGTAATTGGTGATTACCTTGATTTTCCGCTAATAATATATCTAATACGTTACAATCTATGCTATCATATTTATGATACGGTTACTGAGTGAGAGGAGAATGAGTTATCCATTATTATTGATTGAATGACCAATTTGATCATTATGGAAATATTGTTATCGTTAACCATGTTATGTAATTTTCTAATCACTATAGTGATTAGAATAATTTTCATTTTGAAACAAAAGTGTATTCAAAACTAGTAATAAATATCAAATTCTAAGATGGTTCAAGTTCAAGGCAATGGTATTTTAGGGGTCACAATCACACTTTTTTACTCATAAAGATCGATCGATCTTGTTGGAAATCCAGATAATGAAAGAGCTCTATTTCAGATAGCCTATAGGCTATGGAAACAATTTTGTTTTGAAAAGAAAATTATTCTCGAAAATGGAATAGGCTTTTATTTGATCTCATTCATAGATTAATCATTACTGTATGCCGTGAGTTCCATACTTCGCTTATGAAGAAAAGGATACTTCTTGAGAGGACTAGACCAGCATGAAAATATCATGTGAGCATGTATTTGTGATTTTATATTCCTCCATAAAAAATATGCATACGGCTTTTGTTGTGGGGAGCTACCCATAAGTTCCACTCGCCTTGGTCACAATCTGGTCACCCATCCGAAATCAGTCCATAGTGTTTGTGACTTAATATCACAATCACCTAGCAACCGTTTCACTGAACAACCAGACACACCACATATTTCTTCATTAGCACACTTGAACAAGGCGTAGGTGGAACACTATCTATGTGGTATTAGTGTTTTTATGTCAACCTTGAAAATTTAAACTGACCAAGAAATGATTACAAGTCTTTTAAATCCAGTTAGCATAAATGAAGAAGAAGAACTAAGTAGTTACATCCATCTATAAATAATGATACCGATTTAGGTTACTTGAAGTATGATACTGAATAATTTACCTTCTGTTCACAAAAAAACTCAATATTTCCTTTCAAATCCTCAAGGAAAAACCAACTCTACCTTTTAATGACTGAAATAATCTCTGAAAAAATTAACGTATATCAGGCACAAGCACTCCTCTAACCTCTTTTATTTCCAATCTACTCTGACCATATTTATCCCCGAAAATTGGCTCCCGCAGACAGCTTTATCAAATCAGGATCTCACAATAATTCATTCTCAGTGAACTCACCAACAAGAACACAACTCAACAAAACAACAACGGGTCAGCTTGTACGAATTTTCTATTTTTTTCAAGCGAGTAATTTGTGCTGACACCTATTATAAGAGCTGTGAAATATGATACGAGAGGTGAGAATGGTTTGATGCCGCTTTTGTTTTTTGCTGAGTTGGCATTAATCGTAGTATGCACTAGCTATAGTCTGTCTAAGCAATGAAGACATTCTGACAAGATGGAGAAATGAGTCCAGCTCGGTCAATATTAGTTAAAAGTTTACAAATTTGGTCTGAAATTGTAGTAAACATTCTTATCTACAGTTTGAGACCAAATTTATAATTTTTGAACCAATATTAACCGAGCTAGAGTTATTTTCTCACGCTGACAGAATGTTTTCTCTGCTTGGACAGACTATAACTGCCGGCTGAATTGTCCATAAATTATACACTCGACGTTCTGCTCTTGATAATAAAAATTCCAACTAGCATGGAATGATAAGCGGTCTGTACTAGCGTACCTACGTATATGATAATTAAATATACATATATATATATATATATATATATATATATATATATATATATATATATGTATTCCTCCCTATATATGCTCACCTACCTGTACAAAAGCTGTGTAATGTCAGTTAATATGGAAGACTTCCTCTTCACTGGTAATGTTCAGAAATCGTTTGTTTGTTGTGGTAAATAGAATACAAGGGTTCTATTCAGTTGTTTATTGCATTGGTCACTATCCAGTATGCACGATAGTTTTTTATTGTGTTTCACTTTTGTACTCTAGAACAGTGAGGTTAGACAGATTATGATTTTGGGTTTGATTGAAGTTATGAATGATCTCATGGATGGTGGGAGTAATTATTGTGTGATGAGGTTTTTTCTTGATGAATAGGGGATTACTATATTTCACATGAAACATAAGCGAGTATTTCCTCTCCAAATATCCCATTATTCCAAAAAGCACCCAAGCATCCCATCAGTAACTATGAAATTCAAGTATTTTAGACACAGGGTTTTGGTTGCATTAATGTTCATGAGTTTGATATCATTCATTCACAGTAATTATTTATTCAATACATTACAATTTCGGTAATGTTTTTCAAAAATCATTTTCATGAATGAAATATTTATTATTATTTATTCGGTATATATTCATGTGAGAACACATGTCCACAACTTTTTCTGTACTAATTTAGATGGAAAACATGTTAGTTCTTCTCAGTTTCAATAATCACTTTACACCCAACATACAGTACGATCGACTATGACACTATTTACTGCATATGGTTTTCTTGAATGGTAGATAAGTTACCCGTAGGTTCCACTCGCCTTGTTCACATTTCTGGTCATCCATTCGAAAGCATTTGATAGTGATTGTAGTACCATTACAACACAACCACCTAGCAACCGCTCTCAACGAATTTTAGCGCACGTTCCTAGAATGTATTAAAGATACGGTACTAAAAGCACTGGCGGCTCGTGCCCACAAAACAGGTGAAGTGCCCGTATCTTTTACTGTGCAATACTCCACCTGTTACGTGGGCACGAGCCGCCTGTGACTAAAAGATGATGTACTCACGTATGGTAATGTAGTACTAACGGTACGTTGTGTACTAATGTTAGATAGGAAAATACGTAAAGTACTGGAAATGTTCCAATGTACTTGAAGTAAAAATGAGAGATGTTGATGGTGGATAGAAATGGGAAACTGAACATTTATTGTTGAATAATGAATGGGAGAAGAAAACAACTTCCAGGGTGGAGGAAAGGAACCTAATGAGTGAAAATGAGGTATCGAATGAGAGTGATATTGAACGTTTCGAGTAAGACGTAGACTTAAATCAGTGAGCAGAATGATGACAGAAACTTTCTTTGTCCTTGTTCAGAATATTTTGCGGCACTGTTCAGTGTTCAGCGTTTTGCAACGTTATAAAAGCGTCTTAATGTTTTCAAACGAAACGCCTACTGCATCAAGATAAGCTTTTCTGGCTGTTTACGTAATTTCGTATTCCTCAGGGACGTCTTTTCTCGAATTTCATTTCATTCGTGACTTTTCCTCAGGCTTTTTTCATTCTATCATGTTTTGCAGCGACCTGGGACCTTGCACCTATATTCCTGACACGGGCAACAATCTTGTAATCCTATTTGCGTATTATTTCCATAAGCTCATTCTTCGCTGAAAGTGAATATTCGCAGGGATTTTCTTGTTCAGGCGAAATCTGGGTTATGATTTCAGAGGGGAAAACTCTGGAATCAAGTTTTGTTTAATAAGTCCAGTCAAGCTATCGGTATTTCAATTTCTCTATGGATTTATACGAGTATGTTCGGAGATTATAACTATAATAATTAGTTCTCATTCTCATGAACCATATCAACTAATTCACATGAATATTTAACTATATCACATGAATACATTCATTCATAGTCTCAATGAAATTATAATAGCAGACCTAAGTTTACTATTGTATAAATTGGTAGAGAAGCAATTTTGGGAATCAGCTTGTTGCACTCACCTATGTATGTACTGTAATTATTGAATAAATGATAAACCTAAACTATGGTTTTGTCAACCTTTAACTTCACAGTAGACTTTTGTTTCGAAAAAGTATGTAAATAGAGTTTTATTATACCTTTTACCTCATTTTTCTATAAAATACTGAGACCGTGAAGAAAAACTAGACTGATCTTGGATTATTTCTCTCTCAAATAAATTTTGATTGAAAGTCAATTTTGTTTGGATGTTGATAATATTAATATGATTATCTGTTTCAATTATACATACACAGGATAATACTTGAAACTCAACCATTAGGCTAATCAATGTAGTTCTTTATCATCCGTTGTTGATAGCCTATTCATTGATGAAAAAAAATTATTTAGCATTTCACATATTCTTTTGTTGTACAACGAAACTGAATGAGTTATTCAACTTTGTTCAAAACTAACAAGCTCAAGGAGAACCTAGTGTGATGAAACGACATTTGTAAAACTAGAGTTGGAATAAATTTATTTGAAAATATATTTTTAGTCTTTTTAGAGAATTCAGTTGTCCAATTCAATTTGTAAAATAAGCTAAATCTTTCATTGAATTTGACAAAATCTGAAAAACACTATCTTCGAAATAAAATAAATAATTAACGTCTGAGACTGACGTAATTCAACGGTGGTATAAGTCAATATTGGATTCCTCTGCAACTGGCAGACATTTTCAAAAAAATCATCAGTTTTTCCACTGGTGATATTAATTTATATCTTGTTCTCATATCAATAACATTAATGTCAGAAAAACAATCTGCCTGACCTTTATAATCAAAGCGTTTGCTGGGTGGCGTAACCAAGGGAGATCGGATAGGATAACAGCACCAAGGAAAAACGTGCAAATTGATTGAATTTTCCCTTTCACTCGGTTATTGTGTGCTGTTGATTCAAAAGCCATTCCCTGCCCTGAATTAACCTTTCACTGACATCACAAACTTTTCTTTCTCTTACTCTCGTATTTCCTCTCTCCATCTCTTTTTCTCTTTTCCTCATCCTCTGAACCTAGCTCTCAAAATCTTTCTCTCTTATCCTTACTTTCAGAAACTAGCTCTCTTGCCGTTCTATTTTTGCTTGGATCATTCTGTCTCGTGATGTATGTATTTTCTTGACCAAACTGTTTTCCTGTGTAATCATTATTTATACTTTCTAGCTTCAGTACCTTAGTGATTCTTCTTCTTCTTCTTCTTCTTCTTCTTCTTCTTCTTCTTCTTCTTCTTCTTCTTCTTCTTCTTCTTCTTCTTCTTCTTCTTCTTCTTCTTCTTCTTCTTCTTCTTCTTCTTCTTCTTCTTCTTCTTCTTCTTCTTCTTCTTCTTCTTCTTCTTCTTCTTCTTCTTCTTCTTCTTCTTCTTCTTCTTCTTCTTCTTCCTGATTTTCTCTCCACTTTCCCTATCATCTAACATTCGCTTAATATTTCCGATTTATTACCGAAAACCTCCGAGTTTTTAATTCAATATGTTCCCATTTTTATACTACAGTATGTTTTTTTCTTTAAAACTAAGTTGAAATTCTTTCGGAATATTCAATCATTGATAAATAGAATCAGCTTATCTTCAATATGGGGATGATTCATCAGCATATTGCGGGTAGAAGAAAAATAATATTTGTCGGACATACAACATTTATAGTTATAGAAATTTTATCAAAAACATAGTTTAATAATCATCTACCATCTATAGTCGTTTTGAAAATACTTCTTACTCGTGGGGATCTGGGGAGAAGCAACATGTGGGGATTGAGCTGGCACAGTGTTGCCGTTGCCTCATTGATACGACAGTTTACTCGAATGCCTCAATCCACGCACTAGACACAGACAAGCTAATCTAGTAGTTCTTCCTTGCTCGGAGCATTTCTAAAAATGCACCTGTGCGTATGGGAGTGGAAAGTTGACAACAGCGCGGTTAGCGTTTGGTCATTTCTCAATTCTATTGGCTGAGCAGACTCTCTCTCTCCCATTGAAGAGAGGACTCCCCTCCAGTCGAAGTAAGAAGTTAAATCAATTCAACTATAATCAATATGAAACCATCCAGCAGTGGGGCCACAGCTTCAGAGCGAAGGTCTGTCCCCCGATAATTATTCAGTATAATTGTAGATTCAGATGGTAATTTAACACAAAATTATTTAAAATAAGGCTATTTTGATTTGAGGGAACAATATGGAAGGAAACCCAGAAAATGACGTAGTTCTTGAGATAAGAATTCCCGATAGAATTGGCGATAACAACATTTATTAAATTTTTCGCTGAAAAGATTAGCATGCGCACGGTATAAGAAGTTTTGATCTGAACTACGTCATACCAGCCTTTATTAATTCTTCTCAAAATCAGGTAGTTATGTTGCAGCCTCCTCTTTGATAACCTCAAGTCACATTGGAGAAAGCGGGACTTTGGTGTAACTACATAAATTAGAATAAATTTCTGGAATGGGTGGATCTAATCATGCACGAACATCTTTAGTTTTATACTTCAATACACTTCCTTCTACATTCCTTCTCTCCTATATCTCTCTTCTCTTTCCCCACTGAATTATTGTTCCACACACTCGATCCTCCCCTCCCGCCGCCTCTACAGTGTCCATTAAATATTGAAAACGCAATTTACAACTGGGAGGTTGCTGCTCGCTTTATCGTTGGGTTATTGCACACTGTTCTACTCACACTTCTCTCGTGTAGTGTGTATGTGCCCCATGGCCTTTGCCGCCATTGTGTAAAGTTGTTCTTTTATCTTCCTCACATAGTCAAAGCGGAGGTGTCACACAGAAGCACATAATAAGTCATGTCAGAGGCCCTGAAATTGATCAGGAGCGACCTGAAAACTCTGACACCAGACCTAAGCCAGCCAGGTTACACGAATATTATTATTATTATTATTATTATTATTATTATTATTATTATTATAGAAGCACATAATAATAATAAAATCATGTGACCTTGCTGGATAAGGTCTGGTGTCAGAGTTTTCAGGTCGCACCAGATCAGTTTCAGGGCCTCTGAAATGAACTAATGACTGCTTTTCAGGCAGCTGGGACCGACGTGTCCATCCGGGAAACGAATTGTTGAACTAAACAGAAGCACAAGTTTTGCTAGAATGAAGAGAGAAATAATCGAACGTAGCTCCAAATACTATAGTCTGTCAGAGCAAAGAAGACATTCTGGCAAGATGGGAGAAAGACTCCAGCTCGGTCACTTTTGGTTCAAAAACTATAAATTCAGTCTCAAATTGTAGGAAATATTCTTATTTACAAGTTGAGACCAAATTAATAATTTTTAATCAATATTGACCGAGCTGGAGTGATTTTCCCATCTTGCCAGAATGTCTTCTTTGCTTGGACAGACTATATATACACTGCTTCGACCACAGTTCCTAAATCTTTTGTTTACTATACAATTATCTTCTGTAATGTAGACTATAATGCTGTAGCCGCTGATGAGTGGATGAAATTTCACCACAACTCATTGACAGTGACTAGCTGGTAGGTTCGCTTCACTCGCCTTATGCGTCTAGACAGGATTCCTATTCAAATAATTAGTATTTAGTATCTGAATCCATAGTTTCTCCAGTTTCTTTGTGAACTCCGTGTATGTGAAGTTTTCTATCATAACTAACAATGTTATATACACATAGGCCTATTATATTTTTCAAAGGATGCGTCTGATATAGAATTAGATCATGTTCTAACCAACATGTAAGCTATCACAATGGGAGATGTAGCATAGGTTGATATTGTTCTTGTCTACTTTAAGTTTTGATTTTGATGTGTCTACAAAGATGGATGTAAGACTTTTACATTGATGTTAAGTCTATTTTTGATTCTTGTCATGTTAGTTTCATGTGAGATTATTATTATGATTTCGTTAACAAGACAGTGTTGTAGCCAGGGGACTATGTGGATATCATAATATATCCCCCCACAGAAATAGCACAAAAACGAAAAACTTCTCATCAAAGAGAATTCTAGGAATTCTATTATTCTAGAGTTCTATTATTCTATGCTCTCATCAAAGAGAATTCTAGGAATTCTATTATTCTATGCTCTCACTTATCCCTTAGGCTGAGGCCGCACTGCTGGTGGGTAGAGCCTGGAGGGTGGAGGGTAGTTGGTAAATCTATAGAACATGCACACCATCCACAGTAATACATTCGTATGAATGGTATGTGTTCAGCCGCCATCTTGAAATTCTTAAATATAAACAACATAACCTCAAAAAACAGAATGACGTCATACCATTCATACGATGTATTACTGTGGATGGTGTGTATGTTCTATAGATTTACCAACTACCCTCCACCCTCTAGGCTCTACCCACCGGCAGTGCGGCCTCAGCCTTAGTAACCCCTAGTCAGCTGGTTAACGTACAAAGAGTAGCAGAAATCGCCTTGGATTCTGGAACTAACCCTTTAAATTGGTGAAATTCGATAGATGAAGAAACTTCACAATTGATATTTCTTTTTCATCTCTTAGCCTATCCTAAACCTGTTTTTCTTTCCTTTCATTGTATTTCTCAAAAAAATGAATTAATGAATGTAATAATAAATAATAAATTGTGATAGTAATCAATTAGAAGGATTTATTTAAGAAGTCTGAATGATGTAATATCTGAAACACCTTGTCCAGTAGACAGACAGTCACGTGTCAAGAATAAACCAATTTTCGCCCCCGCAGATGAAAAACGTGCCGATTTGGCCATAAAACTGTGTTTGAGAGTGAAGTGTGCGACAAAAAAAGCAAACAAATACAACCGACCACGACAAATCAGTGTTATGCTGTTTGTTTGACCACAAACCGGCGTTATTCAACTGGTTACATCACGCGAGAAATTGGACCCTTTTTAGGGTGGTAAGAGGGGGGGGGATCTAAAGGACACAAGAGACTTGGTGAACGAGGTTTGTACACTCCCCCCCACAGCACCCCCCTTCAACTACAATACAAACCGACGAAAGTATAACAGAAACCAATTCAAGTTGAGTAAATATTTTAACGCTGACCGACTGGGGCCAGCAGGCCAAGCTTGTGAAAGAGGAATGAAAGGTTTTCATTTTTTCCCATGATTCCTCTGTGTCTTATCCCCCCTTACCCCTTCAACCTCCTGAATTCCCCCTCCCCTTCCCATCACCCACACTCAAGTTCCACAATGAATATAACAACGGCACAACGTAGAGATATTATTCATGGTAGGACTACAACGTCCTGCTCATTCGTATTATATCTGTTGTTTCCATCATTTTTCAACAGCTTTTCTCTTCCTCTACACCAATCTGTCTTTATTTTTCACTCATTCTTGCCTTCAAAACGTTTTCGATTTATGTTTTCTCTCTTCTCTCCTACATTGATCTATCTTGGTTCCCACTTCTTTCAATCATTCTCCTCTTCAAAAAGTTTCTATTTCTATTTTTTCTCTTTCCTTCCACTAAAATTAGGGTATATATTGAGAAATGTACACTAATTATATCTCTTTTTCTATTAATTCTTGTCCTCAAAACTCCAAATTCCCATTTTTCCTCTCCTACACTAATCTATCTCCGTTACAACTTGTTCTACTTATATTATTGTTTTTGTTTTTGAATAATACTGTTATGTGTCTCATATGTCTAATCTCCTACATTGTTCTCTCTGATTAATTTTTTCTCTATTTTTCTCCATTTGTTTCTCATTATCTGAATCTCACATCCTTTTTGAACGATCTCATGTATTCTCCTCTTCAATGGTTATTGCTAGGTAGCTCTTTTCTCTTTTCCCTCCCATATTCCTATCTTTCCTCTTCTTCCCTCTTTGCCTCTTCTTCCCCTTTCCCTCTTTCTTCCCTCTTTTCCCGTCTCCTTCCCCTCTTTCTCCCCTCGCATATTCTCTCTCCTATCAATTTCCTTCACAGACCCACCGTCCTCATAAACCATGAGACGGCAGCCGGGCACGAGCAAACTAATTTGCAACGCGGCGGTGAAAAGTGTCAAATTTTAATTTCTCACTTGTTGAGAGAAACGCCATCCGAGGGAATTCACGGCCGCTTCAATTATCATTTTTTTCGCTCCATTTTCTTCGAGGGCGTTTTTCGGTATTTTCATTTTTTTGGAACGAAGGGCCGCAGAACCCAATTACATCTTGTGTGGATAATTGAAGGGAAATATTATGATAGAGCGGCTGAATGAACTCAACATTGTTTCTGCACGCTCGCTGTTTGATAAGGCTGATAAAACAATGGTGCAGTTACGCTGGCGGCTCGTACCAACGAAACAAGTGAAGTGTCCGTATCTTTCACTGTACAGCACTTCACCTCTTTTGTGGGCACGAGCCAACAGTGATGCAGTACTTTGATAGAAATCTATTCGAATTGAAAAAAGATGACGAATGGATTCTCCAAAATCTTTTCACTTTCTGTGAAGTTGTGTAATTAATTACAACTACATAGTCTGTCCAAACAAAGAAGACTCTCTGGAAAGATATGAAAATGACTCCAGCTTGGTCAATATCTGTTCAAGAATTATAATTGTGGTCTTAAAAGTAGATCTAATTGCTTACCATAATAATTTGAGATCAAATTGATAATCTTTGAACCAATATTGACTGAGCTTGAGTCATTCTCCTATCTTGCCAGAGGGCCTTCTTTGCCTGGACGGACCATTTAATTAACTTATAATTCAGTAAATGTGTTAACAACTTCCATTTTATCAAGAGTGAGCTACTGACGATTTTGTTGCTTGTCGAGTTTTTCTGTGTTCAAGTAGAATGAAAACAAAAGAAGACATATTATAAAGAAGTACTTTGGAAATTATAATCTTTTCGAATTGGAAAAATGCTGACGAGTGTGTTCTTCAAAATATCTCTACTTTTTGTGTAGTTTTGTTGGGTGATATAGTGGTAGTTACCACAAAACTAAAATACCAAACTGAATTGAATACTAGATAATATTGTCATACCTCAGATTCATTAGCAAATCGCAATACTAGTTTTGGCTGTTACAACATTATTAATTATGGATTAACAGATTGATGATGGTTTAACAACTAGAAATGTTAGGCTATTTATAGTGATTTTTTAGTCTCTCATTTATATCTATCCACTACTCGATCCTCTTAATTTCCATCGATAAACAACAAACAACAATGATAAATGAGATTATCAAATCAAATCATGGACTTTATTATTATTATTATTATGGACTATTTTTGTATCAGACACTATACTTTTGATTCATAGTCTACTACAGCGTTCTTACATTCTGATTAATCATTTCTAATATTATTCTAATAGCTTTCAATCTCATAAAATTTCAATAAATTATAGACCTATGAGTGGAACATGAACTGAATACTAAACTTGAAACTTGAGCTTGAAACATACTGTGATCTTCCAATAACCTATGAATATTAAAGGACCAAAAATTTGATGGATCCGTATTTTAGATAACGTACTCACTCGTGTGTAAGCTGTAACAGTTGAATTTCTGTAACTGTTTCAAGTTGCCAAATGTGTAAAATTCTTCTGCAAATATACATTAATTATTTTCTGAACCGTCTGACGATTCACGAATGTGTATGCTGAATTCAATTGTTTTGTATATAAATTGAGGAATAAAACATTTTTATATTTCTTCAAGAAATCAGAGATTGATTTCCCCTTATATGATATAGCACAGCAGAGTAACATTCGGAATACGGATATCCAAGACAATAATAATGTCTCAAGTTGTAATTTTATAGCTGGCCTCGTTCTTTCTATAAAGATTTGTGGTCAATGATTCTGGAATAACGCGTTTTCTTTCCCATTGTTATAAATTGCAGGGTCAATCATCCCGCAAAGTGTTATTTACGACTCGGTAGAGGGCGTTCACTGAATTCGAATCGAGTATTATCACCTGAAAAGTTGATTGAGCTATTAGATAAATTTATAGTATTACTGGACTTGGTTTACGAAAGGAGTATGAGGCTCTAGTTTTATGTGTTACACTGGCGGCTCGTACCCACGAAACAGATGAAGTGGCCGTATCTTTTACTGTACAGCACTTCACCTGTTTCGTGGTCACGAACCGCCAGTGATGTGTTATACCTTACAGTATGCTGTGTAGTGAGCTATAGGTTATGGTGTTGTGATCTGGATTCTAATTAATTTTAGTGCTCCATTGTTAACTGATGTGGTGTATTCTTATAATTTTCATGGCTATGATAAATCAATGAGCTTTTAAATGACTTGGTTTACGAGCGAAATATCGAATGAAATTACTCAATAAACAATGGAAGATTAAAGTATTGCAGAAGGTGTATGACTGTATGAGAAGTATTTTTAGAAACCATACAATATAATTTGATCACTAATTAATCACTTTCGGATTATCGTTTTTCGGAGTGAAAACATTTGGCGGGAACGGATATCTGTACATATAGTTATGATATTTATACCGTATTCATATTATGTACTCGAACAAATAGCCTAAATACAATACAATCTTACCCAATTTCAGTTTATTCTCAGTATTTTACAGTTTCACATAGAGAACAAATCATATTTCTGATATAGAAGGTAATACAAAATTATAATGATTGAAGTGATGAAGTGAACAAAACGTTGAACCCATTGGAAAATATTTTTGGCTTTCTGGATAGCTCTGGTACAACTTCTACAATCACTCCAATTCTTGAAGTTCAAGAGTCTCAAGTTCAATTATCCCCACCCAGTTCTACAATACATCGAATTGAATGTCTACAAATTCAAGATATAGCCCAAGTTCAATTTTTTTTCAAACCTTTAAACTACCTCTTTCAGCTTCTTCCACATATTCTCTGAAATTTCAAGCCCAATATTATTATCTAATATCAACAAATCTTTCTTCAATTTCCAATATATTTAATGGAATTTCCCATGTAAAATCCAAATCAATCATTGATAAAACCCACCAATTGATGAATTTATAAACTCCACCTGACTAAATCCTCAAAGATCCCTATTCTGGATTTCCAGATAGAGTATATAATCAAGACAGTATTTCTAAATTAAACAATAGATTTATAATTCAAATGATGCTAAACTTTCATCTTGGATCATCAGTTTCTTCTCAATTTCCAAAAGCAGACAAAATCCTCTCAGTCTCCTACTCGAATACTCGTTAAAAAGTGACCAAAAACCCCTGAATAAATATAATAAATCCTCAACCCACCACTAAGCAAACATCGCTTACAGTTAAAAATCCTCTGATGGATCTTTCTATACGTTCTCATTATTTTCACGGTATCCAGCCAACCCAGGCATAATAATCTCTCACATTGTAAAAACACGAAAACCTCATGTGGAAATAACGAAGCGAATATTTAATCATCCAGGCTTCTTGAAAAAATGTGGCTCTCTTATGAAGTATGGCAAAGATAATTCGGAGACCCATGAATCAGCATTTCCCTTTAGTTTTCGGCTCATATTACAGCTCCTAATTACCTACCTTGGGCGTAATCTCACATATTTAGAGCATTTTTTCTCTTTCATGCTGTGCGGGAATACGCCTAGGTACACATTCTGTGATGATTTGGCTAATTTTTTGTCCATTACTCATTAGCTCCTGTGTAAGGAGCGATAAAAAAGCCTTGAAAATAGGATTTTCGTGATTTAGACTTTTTTGCTTGGAGATATTATTAAACAAATCTGTCTTTGACTCTATTTATTACTGTATAACAATATTCTTGTTCATTGTTTCACAGAATCTGTAACGGTATATTTTTTGAAAGCGCTTTATACTAATGTTTGTCCAGAACTGATTGCTTTGGTGTATCCAATTTCCAATTGATTTCGATTAGTAAAAGTTTAAAGTTATTTAATGTGGGATGTCAAAAATACAATAAGGTGAGATACATGAAATATTATCAAAAAATTGAAAAATTAATTGATAAATAAAATGTGAGTAGTAGAATTAAAAAAAGCGCGTCCCATCGATACTATCGAGATCAATGCAAATCGGTAAACTTCTGCCATCTAGCGGATACAATTAACACTAGAATACATAATAGCATAGACTAATAGAACACTCTGGGATCCTCTTTGATAATAGAGTACGGAAATCATCGAGTTTTCATAAGTAGATTTGGAAATTATTTCATCGAGAATCGCCATGATCATCAAGACTTTAAAGCTTTTGTTAAGTATTCATGATTCATCTGCTTCATAATAAAAGATGTCAGTATAATTTTTAGAGTTGAATAATTTAACATTCATCCATATTATTCATTGTCACTTTGCCGACTGAGGTTTTTATTTTGAAATTAATTTGATGAGTTGAGCTGTGCTTCGGCTAATCCTATAATGAATCCCTAATACCCTTCAATACCCTAATTGCATTCTGAATTGAATGCAAATAATTATTAGTGTTATTAAAAATGTAAAATAGAATGAATTCCATTGCTATGGACCAATGGACGTGTGGTTGATCCGTCAAGTGCTACTATCTATCGTCATAAGTGAATATTTGCATTCGGTGATGGGAAATTTAGTTTGTGAAGGTTGGTACTATTGGTTTCAGCCCTGAATCAGCCCGTTTCTGCAACTCTGCAAGTAGCCGGTTGCAACTTGTTTGGTTTTGATCTTTTCAGTTTTCACTGTTTATTTCTAGTTCTAATAATCATCATTGGTCCTGGTCATAGTTTATACAATCTTATTATGGGATTACAAGTACCCTTACAACGTTACGAGATTCAACATTGGATCATTGAAAGACTGGTATAAGACGTAAGTGTGAATTAACTTAGTACATTGAGACTAGGTAGTGTTTGTGTTATTATCCTGCATTGGTTGAGTATTTACGTTGTTGTAATTTGTATGCTCATGAACGTCTATTCTGTAATAACGTCTATATATGTGTAATCTACGATGTTAAGAAACTATCAATATTATTGGTATGGTAGGCTAAATTCGTGATTGTAAATGTCCTTTATTTTAAGAATCCAGAATCATAGGTAATTACAGTTTTTGTGAGTTAAATTTGAATCAACCAATGATGTGGTGTAGTGGGTATTGGTCTCTCGGTGAGGGTGATCTATCGGTGAACGTGATGTTAAGTCACGAACACTGTGGACTGCTCTTGGATGGGTGACCGGTATTTGGCCAAGTACACATTGGCGAGGTTGAACTACCCGTAAGGGTCTCCCCACCGTTAAAAGCCATAAAAATATTTATATACGGTAACCATTTATCATCATCATGATGATAACTCATTGGCTGATCTATTCTATCACGTATAATGATTATGCCATATGATGTATGTTATGTCATAATGTGTTTTAAAGCTTATCAAGTCATGAGCCTTTGTTCCGTCTTTGGATGAATGATTCGAAACAGATTTCAAATTATTATGATTCAATTCAATCAGTTCTACTATTCTATTATTGAGTTTTGTCCATCACAATCACTCAAATTCAATGCTAGTTTGTTACAGTAGATTTCAAATTCGAGTTCTACTTTATCTAATTGTTCATTAAATTCCTATTCATAAGATGTGCTAATAGATTCCAGCTCCGTGACCAAGTTTTATTCGAAAAGTGCTGTTAGAAAATAGAATCAAGTGCACAAAATTGAGGTTATCCAGGTGAATCTAGGTCATGATTCAGGAAGTTCAAGACATTGGTTGTTTCCCTCTTCGGAAAATCTTGTAGAATCCTGTATCACGTTAGCTATTCATAATGTTGTAGCATTCCTCTCTACTCGAACTTTGTTATTAAATTTCGCGCAGAATTTATGAGTTCTTTCTGAATAATATACTCAGCGAACTTCTGCTGTGTATGTTGATCGTAGTCTGGCAAATTCCTCGGCTCTCTCTTGCTCTTACTTTCTTTGTCTTGTAAATTGTTTGGCCTAACTACTTTCCTCGTTGTGATTTTGTGGTGGAAATTCAACAGCAAGCCTCAAGTATTCGCCGCAGATTTGCGAGATTTGCTGGCTCTGTGCGTTCAGATTATCATACCACTTGTTAAGCAAAATCGATAGCGCTAATCACATCAAATTACTCCCGTGTATTACGTCAAGGCTGGATATATTAACAACAGCTGCAACTGTTTAGTCTTGATCGCAGAACTGATGTTATTAATTATTGTTGAATGCGTTGTGAGTATAATCATAATAATTATTATATTCTGTCATCTCGCATTGATTTTCAACAGTTCAATTTATCTACTGATTTATCATCCAGATTACTCGATGTAGGCACAGATAATTTTTTTCCTTTCTCTGTGATGTGGGCTACTTTTTTTAATGAATCTATTTGATATTCCCATCATCTCATGTCTTTTAATGGTGAGGAAACTCTCAAGGGTAGGTTCCAAATAGGCTGGCCAAATACTGGTCACCCATTCAAGAGCAGTTCACAGTGTTCTTGACTAAACTTCACGATCACTAAGCGACCATTCTCACTGAGTGCACAATACACAATATTGTACTCCAATGGATGAATTTATTCATCTATAAGAACTGTCTTGTTTTCTCGGAATAAAGAATTTTGGGATTCTATTCGTTTTGGCAAAACTCAATTTCTAGATTAAGTACAGTACTAGAGCTATTACAAACCGGGGGCATTCCACATCTCCCACGGGAAAGGGCGCCAGCCTTTGTGGGTTAAAAATTTTTCAAGCCATTCCTCAAATAATAGTATATAGCCTATTTATATTTCCTATCGTAGCATATCTATTCTCACATTTAAATTCATCTTCCAACATATATAATTCCATGTAACCTAGGAAGTTGAAACAATGTAAACAGTGGACAGGCAGAATACACTTGAATGTGTTAGTGGTATGCAAATAACTAAGCCTCAGTATGGTTCCCAGTTTTATAGTCCTGTTTACGGTTTCCCAGTTTTTGCCCCAGTGGTGTTCCTACTCCTCCTTTTCCTTCTCCTTCTTCATTTTTTCCTTTTCCTCTTCATCCTTTTCCTTCTTCTTCTCCTTCTACACCTCCCTCCTTATAATTTTGCCTCTATTCCAATAATCCTCTGTTCATGGTTTTCTCCTACTCCACCGTTCCTCTACATTCATCTTCTGTCTCCTCCTACTCCATCTTTATCTTCTTTATATATTCTCCTCTATCTTTCTTCACCTCCTTTCTATCATTCGTGTATTTCTCTTCCCTATAATGTTCCAAGTATTCAAGTTATCTTTCTACTGCTACTTTCTCCAACATTGTAGCCTACTCATTCTTTTGGTTTTTTTTGGCGATTCTTTGGGTTTTTCCTTCTCTTCTTCTTCCGTATTCTTCTTCTGTACTACTTCTTCTCTTCTCATCCCTCTTCTTTATCAACTTTCTCCTCTACTTAACCCTGTTTCCCTCTACCATTTGGTTTTTTTCTTAACTATTTTTTCTCTTTTCCCCCCTATTTTTCTCTCCCTTCTCCTTTTTCTTATCCTCCTTATGCAACTACTTCCTTTCTCTCTACTCTTCCTCTCTCTTTCTGTCTTCCTCCTACTACTTCACCCTGAAAATAACCTTGCTTTCACTCAATCTCAATCTCTTCATATTTTATTTTATTGTGTTTCCTTACTCTAATGTGTTTCACTCAATTGTTTATCTCTACTCTCATGATTTTTCTTTTTCCTTGTCCTATTACCTTTCTTCTCGCTTCCTCTCATTCTCGTATACCGAAAGCCACTGTGAGAGTATCCAGGACTATAACGCGAATTTCAGACCCGGATTTTGGAAGGGAGTTTTGTGTCTCCTAGTCAAGTTGCCGGAGAAATGTTCTGGAAACGGCTTCCGCTGTCTGCTAATGTGGCATCCCTGGCATTATAACAGCCGACCTTACCGATTCAACAGCGTTGTTTTTCGAAATTTATGCCTCCCCCCACCCGGCTCGGGGCCCCCTTACCCTTCAACCTGGATGAATTGACAAAATTTAAATTCCCCCCACATACTTCTCTACCTGCTAGAATAGACGAAATTTAAATTTCCCGCGTGCTTTGCAGTGAACAACTGCCGGTAGTTTAGGAGAAGTTTTCCTAGGATAGTTGGGTGGTTCACTTATCTAGCGAAAAGTTGTGGAGTTGAATTCATTGGAGTAAATTTACGATTTACGATTTGGCTGGTGTGTAATGTAACGACCGTCGGTCGTGGTTGATCAGCTGTAGCCAATCACAGCTCTTCTTATTAAATCTAAAGGACAAAACAAGACAAGAGCTGTGATTGGCTACTGATCGACCACGACCGACGGTCGTTACGTTACGCACCAGCCAAATCGTACCTTGAACGAGCAGTCAAAAATGAATGAACTTGGAAGAAGTTGAGATGAAAATAATAAATGAGAAAATGCTTTTATCGTTGATAAATTCGAAAATCTGGACAATATATGCAATAGGGAAAAAATTGTTTAGTATGTATTGAAACTATTGGATGTGGTGTTTTAGATGATAAAATTCTCTATTAAATTAAATTTATCAACGATAAAAGCATAATTTAACTCACTCTGTATAATTTGAAAATTGATAGGGATACATTCAATCATTTTGTCGGCTTTTTTTACTCCATGATCCAAATCCGTGAGAAGGATTAGAAGTAAATATAGTATCTGTCTAAAAATATATGGAAATCTTGGCTATTTTAATTCCTCTAACGTTTTTCTTCTATTTATTTATTATTATAACTTCTTGGAAGATCACAGTGAGATATCTCTCAATGCTTCATCTCTTTTTTCATGCTTTGCAGGTGTTTCTGCATGGGCCTTGTCTCATTTGATTTATAGTTCATTTTTGTTTCTTCTCTTATAATATTTCAATACCATCTCAAATAATGAGCTTCAACATTATTTTATTCCATTTTGGAATAATACTGCTTTTTCAATCTTTATAGGCTAAATCTGAACCTTATTTAATTTACTTCCAAGAAAGATGAATTTTTCTCCACAAACAAACTCTGGTTGTAAAATGGCAATGCCTATTTTGAGCTTGTTTTATTCTATAGGAAATAGAATCTTCAAGAAAATCAATGTTACAATGACGTTCATGAGCTCGCTAGTGTATGTATGTATCATAGTATCAACCTATATTTCTACTTTCTAGAACAGTATATCACATTGAAAAGTATTCCAGATAGTGAACACAGGTTGGATCACTGTTTCTTGAAACTGATACAAATATCCAGTAAGCGTAGGCCTACAATACTACAAACTGGAAGCATTATTCGCTCAAATTGCCAATCTCATTTCAATTCTATTTCGAGCCCATCTGCACCTGAACTGCTCAGCCTACCCTTCAACCCTATTCCAATAGTAGGCCTAACCTTATTTTCAGCCTAGAATCGCATGTATTGGTCGCGCGAGCTGAGAAGACACGCCGTTGTAATGTTGGATGATTCGTAATGGAGTGTCTTCTCAGCTTGCGTGAACTATACTATGCAAATGGCTGCACATTTATTGTTTACTGTGTTACTAGTGTTTCACGTGTGCATAAATATATGTTGCATGTACAAGAAAAAATATAGTACTCTGGTCGAGAAAAGAAGACATTTTGGAAAGAGGGTAAAATGACTCCAACTCGGTCAATATTGGTTCGAAAATTGAGAATTTGGTCTTGAATTCTATTAAACATTCTTATCTACAATTTGAGACCAATTTTGAACCATTATTGACCAAGCTGGAGCCATTTTACCATCTTGCCAAAATGTCTTCTTTTCTCGACCAGAGTACTATATACTATGTAAATGGCAGCACATTTCTAGGATATTGTATTCTGTGTCACAAGGTGTTTAAGAGAACATAAATATATATTATTTCATACAAAAAAAACGAATAGCATGCTTCGTGTGCAAGAAAAGATACGAATAGCATGCTTGGTTACTGCTGCAATAATAACCACACGGGGCTTATAACTGTATTTTTCCTCCTATAAACAGTCGCCCACAATGTGACATGGTCATTTCGAGTCGTATGGCCTGCAGTGCAATAGTCGCGCATTCCTTTAGTGATTCGATTTGGAAAATTTACAGCTTTTCCAGGCCGAAAACCGCTCCGAATACCAATAATGCATGCACCAGTGAGCTCCACAGCTATGCCTCCAGCTTTTAAAACCCATCACACCGATAAGAATCGTTCAAATTGAATGATATCGCTTTTTCTCAGCTAGCTATTGAATTGAAATGGCTGGTTCAGTCTAACCAAGCAAAGAAGATATTATGGCCAGATGGGAAAATGACTCCAGCTCTGTCAATATTGGTTCAAAAACTTTAAATTTAGTCTCCAATTGTAGGAAACATTCTGATCTACAATTTAAGACCAACTAATGATCTTCGATCTAATATTGGTCGAGATGGAGTCGTTTTCCCATCTTGTCAGAATGTCTTCTTTGCTTGGACAGACTATAATAGTTGGCATCTGCCATGTATTACAACGGTAATGGTTGACACATTGTTGGGGAAATGTGTTGTTGGTTGTCTAGAAAACGTTTTATGTTGTTCTTGATTTGTCGCTGAAACAAGTGCAGGGGATATTGCTTTAGGAGGCGATAATGTGGGTGGGGATGAAAAGACATGATAGTAGATATTGTTTCTGAGACGTTAGATGTGTAAGGAATACACAATTTTAATAGATGATTGTTATGGCAGCATAGGACATGAATATGATGTATAGAAGAATTATTTAATTCTAACCATAATCATTTTTATTATTTTTAGAGATTATCATTTTTGAAACTTTGAACATTTCAGAACAACTCCATCTTGAAAGAGGTGTAGTCATCCGCAAGACCTATTCTAATTAATTATTTGTCTACTCTGAGAAGGTATAATAATCTGGTGTTATGAAAAATTGTAAATAAGAATAGAAGTATATAATAGGAGAATATGAATCATATTAGAAGTAGTAGAAAGCAACTCATAGTTGAAACTCTCACGAATGAAACATTGCTTGAGACCTATTTGAATGAATGAACGTGGAATAAGTTGACTACTTGAAAAAGTTGTAAGCAAGTAGACTTCATTGACATTATTATACTGTTATTTATATGGAAAATAGAAAGCTATTATCTTATATTCATCGTATTCCTAAACCCAAGATTCTCCGCAAGGCACCTTTTTTCCTAACTCACTTCTTATAATCAATCAGTTAAGAGTGGTAGTGGTAGTGGACGGCAAAATCAAGCCCCATAAGAACAATGTAATTTTTATCAATCTCTTGGAGCAGATAGAGCCTCTATTTATGGACAGAATTTCACGTTCTTTATCTCATTGGAAAGAGAATGTAATTCTCCAGGGGTGTTACTTTTTACTTTTTCGATTTTTAGTTTATTTCAATAACTGGAGTTCAATATTTTTCTAGTTAATTAATTATGCGATAATTATTAAAATAAACTAAGAATCGAAAAAATAAAAAGTAACGCCCCTCGAGAATTAAATTCTCTTTCCAATGAGATAAAGAACGTGAAATTCTGTCCATAAATAGAGGCTCTATCTGCTCCAAGAGATTGATAAAAATTACATTGTTCTTATGGGGCTTGATTTTGCCGTTCGGCAGTTTGCCGTCCACTACCATCCACTCTCAAGAAGAAAAATACAACAACTGGGTTCTTCATGAGGTTTTTGTGGAGGTTTTCATTATTTGTGATCCAAAGTCTCAGCTCAGAACATTGTCGAGCTCCGTTCCTTCCCTATCAAACATCTATAATCTCTGCTTAGAATGTTGATTACTACCTCTACCCCTCCAATTGTTTTCCTGCACATTTAATGTACTTAACAAACGTTTTCCTGGACTTGGGAAACATTACATTCCCATTTGATGAAGATAAGGCGGCCTAACGATGAATCGATGAGTGAAATTCTGGGCCGGTTGAAAGGCTCGCACCAGAAATCTTTTACGAGGTCTGCGTGATTAAGAAGCATGTGATCGCTGTGAATCGCATCACATCACGCATTTATGCAAATTTTGACAGCGAAGTGTGTTTGGCAACGTCAAGTAGTTCATAAGAGAGGTCACTTTAGTCTGTCCAAGCAAAGAAGACATCCTGACAAGATGTGAAATTTATTCTAGCTCGGTCAATATTGGTTCAAAACTTGAAAATTTGGTCTCAAATTGTAGATTGGAATGTTTCCTACAATTTGAGACCAAATTTATGATTTTTGGATGAATGTTGACTGAGCTGGAGTCATTTTCCCATCTTGCCAGAATGTCTTCTTTGCTTGGACAGACTATCATATCACTCAATCTCCATTCAGATGGAAGCGGTTATCGTGAAACGTTGTCGAGTGTGCAATTACCGTTTTGTTGTCATTTGCCTGCACGCGAATCCAGAAATTATTCCCGAAAAAACGTGTATAATCTGTCCAAACAAGGAAGACATTCTGATAAGATGAGGAAATGTCTCCAGCTCGGTAAATATTGTTTCAAAAATGGAAAATTTGGTCTCAAATTGTAGATCAAAATGTTTTCTACCATTAGAGACCAAATTTACAACTTTTGAAACAATATTGACTGAGCTGGAGTCATTTTACCATCTTGCCAGAATGTCTTCCTTGCTTGGACATACTATAGTAATCCGAGATTAATTGCATGTGAAGCCCTCCATGCTCTCACATGCATTACAAAATTATTCGTTCATGGTGTGCATGTCAACTGTCATTTATTTCCATGCAAATTATCCAGATAAATTGTGGCTGATTAGTGTTGGCTACGCCCCTTTTAGCTGGCTTATCCTGAAATTGATGATGAACTTGTGTTGTTACTATGTCCACTATGGTTTACTCTAAATGCTGTACATTGTTGGGTCAACTGGGTACTTGGAAGTCCATTATAGCCTACTTAATGGAATATTATCTCTGTGGTTGACTATGTGAGGAACGTTATTTATTCCTAGAATTAATCATAATATATTAGATGTAAGTTCCGACTTCAAATACATTGAATTCCCAATTTTATACCTTTTACTCTGAGTTATATCAACTAGAATATGGAGAGGTGTAGGACCTTAATAATGGAACGGTGATGGATATCCTGGTTTCCTAGATATGTTTAGTGTACAGTTTTTCATTCAATTCCACAAGTTTTTCTAGTATCAATGGCTTGGAAACGATGAATTCAAGAATGAAATAGAATAATTCTTATGGGAGATTAAAAAATTTAATTTTAGAATTGAAGGAGTTCAATGAATTTCTTTGATGATCAAGGAAACTTTTATAGTTATCAATATGAGTAGAAATGAACAAAATTATACTTTCTGCAAGTATATCTTGCAAGAAAGTGTCTGGACTGTTAACATAATCTGGTGAATTCTACAGAAACCTGTATGGTTAATCAATTGTTAATTGATTGATTGATTCCATTATCCCGACTTTGCCATGTCTGAAAAGACCCATGGTTAACAACAAATTACAGGAAAACTTTCCAAATCAAAAAGATATTGAGTAGAAATTAATAGAAATATGAATGAAATAACTCAATTTGTTAAGCAGTAGGATGAATTTTTCAAAATTTATCCATAGATTAATAAAGTAATTAACGTTTGCTGTACCAATAATTGTGGAACCACTCGCGATTATGTACCAATTGTGAGTATAGAGCACACCAGATTTTTCCCATTATATATTAAAAATCGCCACAATTTCTGAAACCATTTCCTCAACTTCTGTTTTCTGTATGATTGGTCAACTCATTAAACATTAAACAAAATACTACTCATTAAACATGGCAAATCGGTGCAAATTTGTAAACAATGATCTCAACTTCCTTCTCCTGATTGGACACTTACAATCGAGTAAGGATTGAAGATCTTCAATTCTTATAGAGAGGGATTGAGGAAAGATTGACAACTTCAATTCTTATAGAGGAGGATTGAGGTAAGATTGACAACTCCAATCCTTCCTCCATGCTTTTACCCATCTGATATTGGAAACCCCCAAAACTTTCAAAACAATTTCTTTCAATTTCTGTCAGACTTCTCTGTAGTAAAATTCTGTAATTCCTGATTTGTTGCAGGTTGCGTATGCCTGAAACTGCTTCGAGTCGGTGTGCCCCAGTACAAGTTGAGGGGCGAGCTGGCCGTGTTGGAGTGTCATTACGAGTTGGAGGGTGACTCGCTGTACGCGGTCAAATGGTACAAGGAGAACGAGGAGTTCTATCGCTATGTGCCCAAGTCCAATCCGCCGCAGAGCTCCTACCGGGTGGATGGCATCAAGGTCGATGTGAGTACTAGAATTTTTAAATAAATGGCCTAGTTTGTTCAAGCAAAGAAGACATTCTAGCAAGATGAGAAAATGACTCCAACTCGATCTATATTGGTTCAAAAATAATAAATTTGGTTTCAAATATTTTAAATCAGAATGTTTCCTACAATTTGAGACTAAAAAATCGCTAGAATTTGGCGAGATGGGAAAATGACTCCAACTCGATCTATATTGATTAAAAATTCATAAATTTGGTTCCAAATTATAGATCAGAATGTTCTCTACAATTTGAGACTGAATCTTGAACCAATATAGACCGAGCAGGAGTCATTTTCCCATCTTTCCAGAATGTTTCCTTTGCTTGGACAGACTATACTTGAGAAAACTCAATCAATAAGAGTTGAAATAATTGCTTGTAAATAATTGTATTAAGATAATAATTCATTGTCATAATGTACTGAAACACCGGTTTTGACCGGAATACCAAGGATACATTATATGATAGACTTACCAAGCGAGGAGCCTCTGGCAAGATGGGAAAATGACTCCAGCTTGGTCAATATTTGTTAAAGAATTATTATAAATGTGGTCTTTATAGTAAATCAACTTGTTTCCTACAATTTGAAATGAAATTGATAATTTTTGAACCAATATTGACCGAGCTTGAATCATTCACCCATCTTGCCAGAGGGTCTTCTTCGCTTGGACAGAATATATATTACGAACAAATAGAGTAATGCCGAGTTAGGTGATGAGTTAAAGATAGTTTATTACTTGTTTGTTAGTACTGTATGTGTGAAAGGAAAGGGAATTGAGAGACCAATGACAAAGAAGAGATGAAGTAGAAGAATGATGAGACGTCAACGGTGAAAAATAAATGGAGGAAGAAGAAGAAGAAGAGATCGATAAGTGAATAACCTGTAAAAGATAGAAAATAGTAGAGAAAGGGTAGCTTGTAGAGATGAAAAGGAAATTGGGAGAATAGAGGAACATGATGAAGAGAAAGAGAAGATAAAGGTGTTGGAAATAGAGAAAATGGTAAAAAATAATGTAAAACAAGAAGAAAATGATGGAAAGAAGGAGAAAGAGAGTAGCTAAAGGATGAGCATTGAGCAATGTTTGAAATAAGAGCAGACATTAATATGTGCTGGTTTGGACAGGAACCGAACAGGTGTAGTCTGTGTGTGTGCTTTCTGGTGCAGCGGATGATAAAGAAGCAGGCAAGCCTTGTTGAGAGCACCGGTGACAGAAACATAATGAAAGCATCGGAGAAATGGCAAGGTGGTGGCGAGAGAAATGGGAGGTGAGAAGGGAAACGTACATTTCTATCAGTAGGCTAATTTACAACTCGTGACGTGTTGGGTCGGCGCTGGAGTGTGCTGAGGAGGAGGAGGAGGAGGTGGAGAAGGGAGGAGGAGGAAGAGGAAGTGGTGAAGGGAGGAGGAGGAAGAGGAGGTGGTGAAGGGAGGAGGAGAAGGACTGAGGAGGAGGAGGAGGAGGAGGAAAGGAGAAGAAGGCGGATAAGGAGGAGATAGAGGAAAATAAGAGGAAGAAAGAGGGAGCGGAATGTGAGGAGATTTAGGAGGAAAAGGGAGAGGAAGAGGAGGATGAGGAGGAGGAGGTCAAGGATGACATTAGAGGGGAGGAGGAGAAGGAGGTGGTTGATGAGGATGATGAGAAAGCGGAAAAGAAATAAGAGAAGGAGAGGAAAGCAGAGGATGAGGTGATGAAAAGTTGAAGAGATTAGGAAGGGAAGAGGACGAAATGAGATGAATTATGAAGAGGAAGAGAAGTAGGAAGAGTAAGAGGAAGAGGAGAAGGATTTGATTGAAATAGATTTCTCTATCATGTGGGTAATAACAAAATATTCCAGCTTATAGATTATAGATTGTAATTGAATACTGTAGTAAGTATAGCTCTATACAGGAATAACTTACATGAACTAAGTTATCCCTTTTTTCTATAAATGTCACGAATTGGAAACTTGCTAATTATTTGTGAAAAAAGGTGAAAATGGGAGTAAAATGATCAGCATGGAATAGAAAGGAAGGTCAGAGAAGCAAATGAAAACTAAGAGTGGATGAACGGAAGAGTGGAAGGAGGAGATAGAGCAAGATAATAATTGGAGGAAGACAGTAAGGTTGGCTATAAGATGAACATTATAGTAGAGATGAAGAAGCGAAATGGTGATGAATATGGAAACCAATAGGAGACAGAACATCAGTAGAACAAATTTGGATGAAAGATACAAAAAATTTGGAAAAAAGTGTAAACATATTATATCAAACTGTAAACATGTACGGAGGATTCCGTACAGAGGATTTATTGAAGTCTAACTGAATGTGAAAATATAGAAGTATATAGAGATTTTATTGAAGAGAAGTAGACAGAGAAAAGAAAAAACATGACGTCAACGTAGAGAAAATACAGAGAGATAAGCAGTGGAAACGAGATACGAAAGAGATTGAAGAGAAGAGAAAACAAGTCGTCAACGAAGAGAAAATACAAGAGAAGAACCAGTGAAAACGAGATGCGAAGAAGATTAAAGAAGACAAGACACAGAAGTAGCAGAATACCATCATGGATGCTGCTATTTGGGGTTGTGAACGGTTACTGATGCCCAAACAAATGGTCGTACATTAGGTGAAGAATGTATTCACTTAGACTGTTGAGAGCGCGTGAGATTTTCCAGGCGTGAAATCGGTTTCAGATGAGATGCGATCGTTTTCCGGGTTGAAAGCATGCTGCATTCGGAAAGCATGCTGTATTCAATAAGCATGCTGTATTCGAAAAGCATTCTGGGTGTTGAGATTTGTGTCATTCGAACGCTTACAAATACGTTTGCTGGGATTGGTCGTTGAGAGCATGCTAAGTTTGAAAAGCATGCTGAGATTTTGGTGATACAATGTTTGGTGTCAGTAACTATAGAAGTGCAGGGCTCTCTATATAAACGTAGGCAAACTCTTGGAAGTGAAAAGCATGCTGAGTGATGAGATTTGTGTCGTTTGCGTTTACAAATACGTGCACTTGTTTACTGGGATTAGGTTGTAATGGATGGGATGACAGTACAGGTGAGGACTGAGTGTCTGTTAAATTGTTGAGGATTGTGTAGAGTGAAAGGTGAGATTTTGAGAGGTGAGATGTATATATGTAAATTGTTTTCTTTCATGAATTTACACTGCAATCTGGCACGTGTTTGATGATAAACTGAGCTCTAACATAATTTAATAAGGACGAATTTCACACTAGAGAAGATTTTAAATTTTTTTATGAATTCACACTAAAATCTAGCACATGGCTGATGATCATTTCAGTTGTAATATAATTGAATAAGGAATCTTATATTGAAAAAGTCAATCCTTTCTTGAAATTTGAATTGAGCAATGTTCTTGAATGTTTCAAGCAAGGTTATTAGATTATATTTATTATTCAATCTAGTTACCTTGGTTTCAAGTTCTCTTATCACAAAATTTCAGAAATACTATCTATTATCTATTGGAAGGAAGAATACTGTTCAATGTACTTATAGAATAGAAACACAGACAACCAAGTCAAAAAAGTATATTTCTCAATTTTGAAAGTGATTTAAGATGGTCTGAAAATTATAATTACAATTTACGTTCATTTCTCACAAATTTTCACAAACAATGATAAAAAACTGTTATTTAGTTATTACACAGACATTCTCCTATCACACTAATAAAATAACAAGGCTTTTTCCTTTTCAGTCTCCTCAATATTGTAGTCACAGGAGTATTCAGTCATATACGGGAGAAGCTAGCCAATTTAGAACATTGATGATAGCAAAATCTTACCTGGTTTTCTAATTTCCATAGATGTAGTTTCTGATATTTATTTTTTCTCAGGGCTACTGTACTTATCAAAGTTTCCAAACAATGTAGATCTCATTACCCTTTTAAACTAATTTTTATTTCACATGACATGTTTCGGCGTTTTAGCCATTTTCAAATGAAAATAAAAATGATTTTAAAAGGGTACTGAGATCTATATTATTTGAAAACTTTGATGTAGTATCTGATTTCAATTCATGTAAATTGATTTTAGAGTAGATAACATTGTTTGAGTTCTTCTTCTACAGACATTGAGAATCTAGGAGTGATAAAGTCACCTTGAATGAATTTATAAATCAATAATTCAACAGTTGAATCGGAATCCCATATGCTTCTTCTGCAGATATTGAGAATTTAGATCAAATAATAAATAACAGAATAATAATAGGATCAATTGATCCTAAATGGGAAAATTATTGACTGGAGATTGAATAATTTTATAAAAATCGATCAATATACGGTGATTGAAATAATTATTGTTTTAAAATGTTCATAAATCGCATGGATCTTTATTAGGCTACAGACTGTCCGAGCAAAGAACACATTCTGGCAAAATGGGAATATGACTCCATCTCGGTCAATATAGGTTCAAAAATTATTGTCAAAATTTAGTCTTAAATTGTAGAAAACATTGTAATCTACAATTTGAGACTGAATTTATATTTTTTGAACCATCATTGACCGAGCTGGAGTCATTTTTTCATCTTGCCTGAATGTCTACTTTGCTTGGACAGACTACATTTTCAAAAATTCAAAGATGGAAAACAAAGCGTATGTACATAAAATATAAGTTACATGTCTTCTATAGCTTACATATCAACTAATGTATACTAGTGAGTTTTTGGCAGATATTGGCGGGTGTAAGTCATTTCCTGTTCACTTTTCAGCCGGAAACACGAAATTCTGAGCTGAGCTGAATCGGAAACCAAACTTTTTGAATACGCCTCGTGCATAAAATACGTTCGTAGCCTACGCACTTCGACCTTCCTATTCTGTTTTCAATTATAAATCTCTTACAACTTCCACTTTCAGTCAACGTTCAACCCTTCAAATAATCTATTTCAAATTGTGATTCATATTTGGTTCATTTTTAGTTGTGTTAGAAATAGAATGAGACATCCCATTCTATGAAGACATAGACGTGAATGATATCCCATTCAGGTTGATTTATATTTTCATAAATTTATTACTAGTGGAAATAATGTCTATCTATAGCAGAATTTCAACCTTCCTCATTACGATTTAATTTGGAATTTATAATTATTGATCAACTCAGTGCAGCTAGTTGATTGAGTACATTCTGTATGGAGGACCCAAAGATTATTTTTAAATGGTTCAAGAAATCAACGAGTTTTGAAATCTAAATAACTCATTGAAAGGTTTTGTAATTCAATTTTTTTCAACCTTATTGTTGCTTACTAATGGCAGAAGGTTCCATTATTGGATATTATCTCAAAATTTTAAAAAAGTGTACAATATACATTTGTTATTCGTACATTTGAAGCTGTTTATTGAAAAAAACTATTAGTCGTCATTTTTATTGTTAGGAACTATCTATCATATTTTCTGGATTGTAGAGATTTACTTGGGACCCTTGATTATACTATTCATACTTGAAAAGACTATTAGTAATCATTTTTGTTTTTAGATACTATCTATCATATTTTATGGATTGTAAATTTACTTGGGACCCTTGATCGACTCTAAAACACTCTACGTTGTAGCTTAGGAGATTCTTGTGAATGAAGTTGAAAATCTTATTTTGTAATTGTTTCTCTGTTCCAGCATCAACTGTCAGACTACAAGCAGGTGGCTTTGAGGAACGTGAACCTCAAATCGAGTGGCGTCTATCGCTGTGAGGTGTCGGCTGAGGCACCTTCCTTTGCCAGTGCACAGAGTGAGGGACGCATGGAGGTTCTCTGTGAGTAAAATACTATTCATCATAGAGAAAAAATGTAATAGAAGCAGTAATCCTACAATACTCCTCAATCTAATCGATACTACAGAATGGATTGTAGTATAGCAATGCAAAAATGAAAGTGGATTGCGAATGATTATCATTAATGCTCAGCTCTGTTGGGACAGTCTGAAGATGTCGTGAAAAGCCAATCAGTATAGCTGAGGACACTTTTTTCACTCTGTTACTTTTCAAAATTTTTGTACTGTAACAGACAGCTTGCTAACTGTCCTCTTAGAGCTGGGAATAAAAACAGTCATTCGCTAACTGTCTTAGTTTTGGCACCATAAAAAAAGTTGATCCAAAACTGAGTCTGAAATAGTAAACCTTGCATTAACATACTTTATTTATTTATTTATTTTTGAATACATGAATGGATATGGATGGATACTCCCATCATTGTAAGATTGAGGAATAAATCTCTAAAAGTCATACTAACCTGGAACAGATAAATTTATCAAATTCTCATCTCGAATACCTAGTACCAAAAATAATTTTTAGCAGACATTTAATGAGCTTCAATCCTCTCCATACTCCATCTTCACTATATTGATTAGTTCATTATATTTATTTATTTGATTACAATTATACAATAAAAGGAACGAAAATACAGGCATTCGCCCAAAACATCTTCCATTCCAATTTAGCTTCAAATGTCCAAATTCAGGTTGGCTCAAAAATGTCCAAATTCTATTGTTCATTCTATATTCCTTTTCTTATTGAAAAGGTTTACTGTTCGGTTGTTTAATTATTACGTCTATTCTCAGACTTGCGACTCTTTCCAAAATATCTCCTCTATAATCTCTCTTGAGCTCTGCAGGCTCAGGGTTTAGAAAAAATATCTACTATAGATCTGTTGAAAATCGCTCGATTCAAGGTAAAATGCTCTGTACCAAAAAGTTCTTAGAGTGATTCCTATGGAAGCGATATTAAACAAGTTAGGATTGATCGGAACATTGATAAAATATGGTAAGGCCTACTACAATGCTGAGAAGGCCTTAGAATTTACTGGATAGCTAATTCACTCATGTTCACTCCACTGGCGGCTCGTGCCCACGAAACAGGTGAAGTGCTGTACAGTAAAAGATATAGGCACTTCACCTGTTTCGTGGGTACGAGCCGCCAGTAGTTCACTCCCATAGTAACTACAGCAGCCTGTGCCTGAGAGCTCCTTTGGGCTTTACCATTAGGGAAACAAAACAAATGAAACGCTTTGATAATGCTACATTGATATAATGCCACATTCACACCTGAATGTTAATAACAATCGTTAATAACTTTTTTGAATAACGTATTATTATTATATATATAATCGACCTATATATTATATAACTTATTATATAAAAGTTATTAACATTCCGGTGTAAACGTGGCTCAACTCGCGTCATAAAAAATTAGGTCGCTCTTCATACTCAGAGCTTAATTTATTTTAGAATTCACTTTACATGTTCCCATCCAGATTAATTGTATTATCTCTTTATTGTGCTGATAGAAAATTTAGAAACATTGGGACAGATTATATATGTACAGCAGTCCTAAATTTACTTTCAATAGAGGTTGTTTCCAGCATAGATACTCTCTTTATTAGATCACTAGCTGAAAGGAGACGTGTTCACTAGCCAGGTTGACCTACAATAATAATAATTAAACCTGAAAATAGCTCTCGTCTGTGCTGTAACTATTGGGTGTTGTAGAGGGGGGCTAAAGAGGGGGGTAGAAGAGGGGGTTGAGGTCAGACACCCCAACAATAACATTAACAGCGCTTGTAACAATATTGACGCAGTGAACCCAGCTCGCTTTTCACTAAACAGAACTGTTGATTTTCACCTACAAGTAGTGTTGTATAGCTAGTAGCTAGCCGAGTGATCGTTAAATGGCGAACAAATGAAAACCGATCGTGTAAACATGTTGATAGTTATGATCAGCTGCAGATCTGGGTGGATGGTGTGAGTTGGGGATGGGTATAGTTTGTCCAAGCAGAGAAGACATTCTGGTTAGATGGGAAAATGACTCCAGCTCGATCAATATTGGTTCAAAAGTTATACTTTATGTATAGTTGTGTCGAGCACAGAAGAGCCTTTGGCGACATGGCTGCCATTCACTGCTGTCAGTAGTTGAAATGAAATTTGTTCTAACATAAACAAATTTAGGAAGAAATAGTACAGGCTCAGACCATTTTTTCTGCCCCAGTTCATAGTTATGTTATGATTTGTGCTATCATTTATGTCAATAATTGGATAAATAAAGTAATAAAAAAATATTTTCATTCGTTAAATCAATATGATTATGATTAGTGTAAAAACGGTAGGTTGGCTGAAGTGATTTCACCCTGAAAATCTCAGTTCTGCGCATGCGTAGTTACACTCTCACTTCCCTGCGCCATCTTGCAAGAGGCTCTTCTGTTCTTGGCACAAATATATAACATGAGATACTTCTAACTATTCGGCAAGAAAATTATTTTGAGTTCTCAAGGCTGGAGGTATAAATTGTGTAAATTTTGTAATTGCGTATAACATAATTTTCAATTTTGAGAAAAATGAAATGGATGGACTTTACATAACATAGAACCATTGTTATTTGTTTTCTCATGTTGGATATTTCATGATTACCTTCTTATTAGCGCTACTCCATTACCTATTCTCCTGTTTTGATAGAGAGAGACAGTTGATGATGAACAAAACAAGACTGTTGAAAAAGGAAGAAAAGTACGATTTAGAGGGGAAATATAAAGTAAGGGGGAAACATACAGTATCTGAAAAAAATGATGTCAGTGTGAAAGTATGGGACATCTGGGATGTAAGGTGGCTCATCCATCCTTTGGGGTGGTTTCCGGGGTAAGAAAAAGGCGTTCACAAATAACAGACAAGGGTGGCTGAGTGATTGATAGGGGTGGGGCGCAAATGGAAAGCTAAATGGCCCATCATGGCTTGGAAAAATGGGGGAAAACTTCGAATAGCAGGTACAGTCTGTCCAAGCAGAGGAGACATTCTGGCAAGATGAGAAAATTACTCCAGGTCGGTCAATATTGGTTACAAAATTATACATTTGTTCTCAAATTTTAGTGCAGAATGTCTTCTACAATTTAATACCTAATTTATAGTTCTTGAACCATTATTGACCGAGCTGGAGTAATTCTACCATCTTGTCAGAATGTCTTCTTTGCTTGGACAGATTATAAGCTACAGCGACAAATTTACTTGATAGATAATAAGCAAGGTCCTTACTCTTGTTGATGTCTTTGTCTGTCCCTTGTTCCTCATTGTGCCTACCACTTTATCACTTTTATCAATCATCCCCTTCATTCACTTGGGGTTTCATACCTTAGTTGTTTTGTCTCTTCTTTCACCCCTCATTAGTTATGCATTTGTTTTTCTTCCATTTTTTGCTCCCTTCAACCTCGCTTATTATTTCCTTTCGTACATATTATGTGTATTTTTACAGAATAAGTAGTCTTTGTTTGTATTTTTCTCAGTCTTGTGACTCTTTACTTTGTCATCATCCTATTTCATGCTTCTATTCTTTCCTTTTTCTACTCCTCCCTTTTCATTTGCTCAACTTTCTGTTATTTACACCTTCCCATCATATTACGCCAACTACCTTTTAATCCCACACATTTGTGTAGTATTACTGTAGTACTGTAGGACAAGCTAAGGGTGAGAAGGCACGCAATCCTAATACACTTTGCATTGTAATGGCGAGTCTTCTCAGCTTGCGCAAACTATAACCATATAATATTATATTTTTTGTTTACCCACTATATACTATAGCCACTTATATGTACTGGTAGACCTATAATTATAATAATTCGTTACATATCTGTTACCGGTAATAATGTGTATATTTTTCATCCCTATTCCCTTCCTTGAGCACCACCCTTTCAAAAACTCAGAAATATAGCATTTACATTCCAACTAATGCTTTGTAATCATTTCTTGACGTTATTCTTGTAAATCTCCCACGCTACATTATATCTCCCCCACATTATTATTTGTCAACCAACTTATGGTGTTTAGTCAGTGTCAGTGATATCCCATGGGGAAATAGGAGGTTTTATATAGTGAAAACATATCAGTAAAAGTACTAGAGACGTATTGCTATTGTGTGTAATGATACCAAGAATGGAAAAAGCCGCATTAGGGAAAGAAATGCTTATTTTTCATATGCGACAAATGAATTTGGTCGTGATTGATAATGACTGCGTCACTGTGTTTGTATTGTACAGTTATTATTATTATTATTATTATTTAGCTCATGGCTTTTATAATAGTGGGGATTTTACAATAGTTTTGAATAGTGGGAAGATCCAATTGCTGTTCCACTTTCCTAGATGGGAATATGGATAACCAACCATGAATGTTATAGCCAGTTCTTTCACACTTTAAAATTGTTATTGTACTATTGAGAGATGTTATTACTGTTAAGACATGGTTCAGCTAGAGACGTTTGACGATACACGTAGTTTCAATAATGCTACAAGAGTTTGAATTCCATTGTTTCGTTTGATATTGATTTGTCATCTTGTTCATGTCCATCTTGTCAGTTACTCAACAGCCCATGGAGAGATTGGGCCAACCAGCTAGTTGCCAGTTTCATATTCATTCCACTATACAGCAGAGGTGAATAACATCAAGTTATTCAGTTAGAGTGTGATGAAACAATAATTACTATTACTCCAGAGACAGGAAACGACTGACTATATTTACTAACGACTAGGCAATCTCCCAAAGCATAAACCGTCTTGTTTACAGTCATCCTAAAAGTAAATTGTAACATATATTTCTTGATAAATATTCAAAGTTGATAATTAATTGTTGGAGAGATACCTTCTAGAAAATTCGCTCACTCAAATACTTCTCTACCCTATCAATAGAAGAGATGGAAACGAATATGGCAATACCGATTCTAATTCCAGTCGAATAAAATCTGTCCAAGCAAAGAAGAGCCTCTGGCCAGATGAGAAAATGACTCCAGCTTGGTCAATATTGGTTGAAAAATCATGAATTTGGTCTCCAATTGAAGGACACTTTTCGATCAACAATTTAAGACCAAATTCATAATTTTTGAATCAATATTTACCACGCTGGAGACATTTTCCCATCGTGCCAGAGGGTGTTCTTTACTTTGACAGACTATAGCTCTACCGATTCTAATTCCAGTCAAATAACTGTATCCCCAATCCAGCAGTATTATTACATTTTGCAATGCTACGTTCTTGATTGCCGCCACTAATAAAGCAGTCATGTATAGCTGTAAAATCATGTAAAGTCTTGATGTGAGCAGAGCTGAGTGTGTCACCCATGCGCTGATTGACGCCTGGGGTAACCTTGCCGTCATACAGGGTGCCATGCTTGCATACTAGACTACATTATTCTATGCCATGCATATTCATGATGCTTCATTGTTGGTTGTCGGGTGAATGAGACGCTAGAAGCAATCCCTGGTATAATGCAATCACCTCCACTTATGATATGGTCTGTCCAAGCTAAGAAGACCTTCTGGCAAGATGGGAAAATGTCTCCAGCTTGGTAAATATTGGTTTAAAAATTATGAATTTGGTCTTAAATTGTTTATAGAAAAGTGTCCTTCAGTTGGGGACCAAATTCATGATTTTTCAACCAATATTGACCAAGCTGGAGTCATTTTGCCATCCTGCTAGAATGTCTTCTCTGCTTGGACAGACTATTAGGTTTACTTTCTCACTCAATCACATTGACTTGCTCACTTTATTCCCCTATTTTCCTCTTTATTACTGCGACGTTCAGCTTGAAATATCTACTCGATATAGCTTCTTTGTTTTTGTTTAATCTTTCTTCAACTACATCAGCTTTCTACTTGAGATTCTCCCATTCGTTGTCTTTCTTGCTTCTTCCGAGTCTCAATAATTTTGATATTCTCCTCCTCTTTTCTCCTTATACGCAGGTGTACGTCTTAATTTCCTCCTTATTCATCTATTCATCATCTTCCAGCTTTTTCTTCTCTTTTTAAAAGTATTCTTATCTGATTCCTTCCTATTTATCTCATTCTTATTATCCTTGTTTTATTCCTTTCCGTTCTCCTGGTCAGAATGTATATTTCAATATTCAAATTCTACTTCACCCATCTTGTCAATTTCAATTTTAATTGAGCAGTATGTTTTCTACAATTTGAGACTAAATTTATAATTTTTTAATAAATATTGACCGAGCTGAAGTCATTTTCCCATTTTGCCAGAATATCTTCTTCGCTTGGACAGACGATAATAAATATTATTCAATAATTCTTTGTGTTATTATATTTGTTCTGAATTTTCTTAATTTTTTAAAGTGTAATTATCATCCTCATTACTTTATTTCTCTGATCTCATCTTCCTTGCTTCGTTCAATGGTTTCATTCAATAACTTTTCTTCTCTTCAATTTCGTATTTTCTTATTGTTTTTGAGAGTTACTCTCTTCTTCCACACGTTCATTTACTTCCTTCTTTCCTCTTCACACACTCATTGTATGCTCCAATTCTAGTCTAAAATTGCGCTTTATAGCTTAGCTATCTCCATTTCCATCTCATTATCCAGTTTTATTAGTAATTCCCTCTTTCTGAAAGCATTCTTCCAGTACAATGAGTCTTTTTACTCCATACTGGACACATAGTCGTTTGTTTAATGATTCCTTCTAACTTTTGTATCTTGTTTTCTTGTGTCTTCTCTCTCTTTTTTATCTATCATTTTATATTCTCTCTACTCCACCTGTTATTGTCTGCCTTGTTTCTGTCTAACCGCTATATCATCATCCCAGGAGTTATTGGGAAGTCACATGAGGGCTTACGGTTTCCGAGACATGAATGCGATATTCTGGAATGGTTATACTTTATCAAAGAATACACTGCACAATCCAAACCACGTGAATGAGAGGAATTTTCTTTCTTGAAATTAATAACAACGTAAACGTGAAATTTGGATGTGATTAAGAAGTAGAAAATAGACAATTGGAAGAAATAAGAATTGTTTGTAATAAAATAATTATTTGAATGTATATCAACTTGCATGTCAATCAATTTCTTTGTATTTTCACTTGACTACACCTATTTATTCATTACTATATCATACAATATTCAAATAAGCTCAAGCTCCAATCGTTACAGAATGACCTTCTTGAGATCTGAGGAAGATCATTGATTTATTTTAAAACATTATTCATAAGATATCTTCTGTTGGAGATTTACTGTACTTGGGAAATCAGTCGCCTTATTGAGTCGATAGATTAGCATTGAAAATGTTTTCTTGGAACTTTTCATTATTCCTGTAATATTCCACAATGCATGAGTTGTCATTATAAGTATGCATTGTCATGAAAGCACAATATTGTTCTGTTGTCATATCAGTATATCACTCGGATTTACTGAGTTGCCAAGTATCATGAGGAATGCTCCTGGTTAACTCACCCGTTTGACACGTGTTATTTTGTTCTAGAAACAAAGTTTTTGTAATATAATTCCCTCATGTTCCTCTTCATTCTTCTCCTTCTCCTCCTCCTCCTTCTCCACCTCCTCCTCCCCTCATCCTCCTTCTTTTAATTCGACCCCCTCCTCACCCTCGCCCTCCTACTCCTTCTTATTATTCTTTCTTCTTCTTCTTCTTTTTCTTCTTTTTCTTCTTCTTCTTCTTTTCTTCTTCTTCTTCTTCTTCTTCTTCTTCTTCTTTTTATTTTCCTCCATCTCCGACCCCCTTCCTCCCACTCCTCCCCCTTCTAACCCTTCTCTTCATCCTTCTCCGACCCCCTCCTGCCATTCATCCCCCTCCACCACCTCCATTTCTTCCTTCTCTTCCTCCTCCTCCTCCTCCTCCTCATCCTTCTCCTTCTCCATCCCCCTTCTCTATTCCCTGCTACTTCTTCTCCTCCTCTTTATCATTCTCCCCTCCCCCTCCCATTCCATCCTAGGCCTACTTGAAATCTCTCTATTCTATATATCTTTAACCATCATTCGCCCTCATTCATTTCATTCTTCTCCTCTCTTCTCCTCTCTACTATTCTCTCTTCTCATTCTTCACTTCCCCTCTCCCTTCTTTCCTTGCTCACATCGTTCAATCTAACACCGATCTCTTATCAAAATAATCAGTCTATTCACATAGACTTGTCACATGTGACACTACTAACTATAACGACTGTCTGACACGAGCTCCATTATTCATACTATATATATCCATCTACGCCTTACTATATACTACTGCTTATATAACTACTCTTCACTGTATACTATATAACTCAACATTGTATCTATTAATATAAATACGTGTTCATAGTCCATATATATTGAGTATAACTATATCAATACGTTTTCATATAAATGAGTATACCTATCTATATGAATACGAGTTCACGTTCCATCTATGTAATAAGTGTGAGCTATCTACAGAATTACATGTTCATGGTTCATATATTTATATTTGTACATCGATCTATATGACTGTGAATATGTGTATATAAATAAGTGTGATGGAGCTCACTCATTAACTAATGTGACCCAGTCTTCCAATGTTGCGGATGTCAGCGATTTATATCTGGGCTGCTACATGTTCTATTATCAGATTATTATCCATTCACTTGTCCTGAATGTGCTGTGGTTTGGTTATATAGCCGCCGGTTAACGGGGCTTGATGGAATTGAAAAATTTTGCTGATATTTTCCAGTTGGCGAGCATGTTTTCCACGAGACTGAGTTTTCGTGTTATTCTGTTCAGTGGTAAAGCCTATTACTTATTATTTTGTAAACAAGTAATTTTGGTGAACCATAACATGTTGTTGAGGAAGAAATTGGCAGACATTAGAGACAGACGGGTTTATTCCAAGAATATTGTCGATGTGTCTGTGAGCTCGAAAGATTATACACTGAAATTTTTACATCAAGAAAACATTTGATTCAAATTTTTTAAGTTTTAATGAATATTCAGAATATTCTCAATTTAAAAGTGTTAATTTGGCGTTCAAAACAACCATCCTGGTTTTTAAATCGATAATTTTTTCATAATGTGTTTTTTATAGTGAAAATTGTGTGAGTGAATATTTAAAGAACATAACCTGAATTTGGACACTTGAATCTAAATTGGAATGGAAGATGTTTTGGGCGAATGCCTGTATTTTCGTTCCTTATATTGTATAATTGTAATCAAATAAATAAATAAATAACCTGAACATTTTAGATGATATCTTAATTCAGGAATTTAAGAAGTTTTAGGCAATGGCCTGTTTCTTATTTACACTAAAATTGTAATTTTTTTAATGATAAATAAATACTGTTGAAATTAGTATATTAAATTATTATATCCCCATAGATTGAAGTAAAAGTCTTTATTGATTTTGAAAATTGTTGGAGAAAAAGAATAAAGAAGGAAAATATGAGGAAAAAATAAGATGAAGAAGAAGAAGAAGAAGAAGAAGAAGAAGGAGGAGGAGGAGGAGGAGGAGTAGGAGGAGGAGGAGGACGATTTGACTAAAATGAGAATAGCAGCGACCAACGTCCGACCACAAAGATTCGACTTGAAAACATCTCAACCCATTCTCTCAGTCACCATATACAGGGTCTCATGAATATTCAAAACCCAGACTTTCCACCCCATTTTGCTTGGCTTCCGTCTTTCCCCCACTCCCCCCTCATCCGCTACATGAGAAGTGTGTGGGAAATGGATTAGTGGTGTAAGGAGGGTGAGTGAGTTTCGGAAGTGGGAGGTGACAAGTGTAAATTGTGAGCTTTTGATGCTCTCTCTCCCTCGAAAGTTGAACTGTGTCTCTCAGAAGCATAGCAGTATTTGGTAGAGCTGATACAATCTGAATTTGTTGCATTTGGTGCGTTGCAGATATTTTTTGGGGCCTTTTTTTTAATAATTGGTGGTTCATCTTGAACTGCTTGAAAAAAGGTGACCAACCTTTGAAGAGGATGTTTACTTTGAATTTAGGGTGTGAAGGTTATAATACACACACCCTATACCTTACAATACCTTTACACCCTAAATTCAAAGTAAGCATCCGCTTCAAAGGTTGGTCACCTTGTTTCAAACAGTTCAAGGTGAACCACCAATTATTAACCCATTGTATAATGATAGTCTGTCCAAGCAAAGGACACATTCTGACAAGATTGACGACTGACATTCTGACGAGAAAATGACTCCAGCTTGGTTAATATATTGTTTCAGAAAAAAATTGGTTTCTGATTATATGATTCAAATTTATCATTTTTGAACCAATATTGACCTAGCTGGGAGTCATATATTTTCTCATTTTTCAAGAATCTCTCAATTTCTTGGACAGACTATACTTTTTATTGGATTTTTGTTTGCATAGAATGAACTTTGAAAACAATTTCAAATGTTATAATTGAATTGTTGTATTGTAATTAAATCGGATGTTATAGTTCAATTGGTTTTCAGCCTATAACAGATTAATTCAATTATTTGAATGAGAATAGGATTAATAAAGGTGATGTCTTGAAGTTTTTAGTACATTATACTGTATGTTCTATTGTGTTTCTGGTAGATCTTAGTCTCATTCATCCCTCTCTTTAGACTTGATGAATCATGGTAATCATACTTAATCTTATAAATAGTCTGGTCGACCAAAAATACATTTTGGCAAGATTGGAGAATGACTCCAGCTCGGTCAATACTGGTTCGTAAATGATAATTCCAGCCTCAAATTGAAGAGAATATTCCCTATAAGACCAAATTTGTAATTGAACCAATATTATTCGATTTGTAGTCATTTATCAATCTTACCATACTTATCTAAAGAAGACATTAATAAATGTCTTCTTTGATCGACCAGACTACCAAGGCGAGGGCAAGCTTCTGTTACTTCAATATAAAAATATATATTATTGATGTGATAGTAGTTATTGGTAGGTTTTAAAGCTACAACGGGCAGCTTTTATACGAAAACTTCCCCTCTAACAATCTATCCCAGCATACTATCTGGAGAGACTAGTAATAACACGGCTCATATCGAATATTGAGTTTTGAGAATTCCACGACAAGACGAGACAAGAGGATGGACATGACTATAATTTGCTGATAAAGCACATCTTGTCTTTGACCAAAGTGGTATAGTCTCCAAGCGAAGAAGACATTCTGGGAAGATGGGGAAACGACTTCAGCTCGGTTAAAATTTGTTCAAAAATGATCGATTTGATCTCAAATTGTAGAAAACAATCTGATCTACAATTTGAGACCAAACGTAAAATTTTGAACCAATATTGTCCGAGCTGGAGTCATTTTCCCATCTTGTCAAAGTATCTTCTTTGCTTGGACAGACTGTAAGACGTGGGTGAGATGGGTGTCGAGAAAGTTTGGACGGCATTTCAGCTGAGGGTCCAATAATGAAATAGTTCGACCAACTGGGATTGGAAATGAAGGAAAGTATTTCGACCAATAGTAGAGCTGGGTTTAGCATGTGGTGAGGGAATGGAGAGCCGAAGCTATTTGATTGAAATTAAAGGATTGGTTTCAAAGGATTAGTTGCCGTGGGAGTCACTCTTGATTTGGTACTTTTTCCTGTTCAAATCACTTGAAATGGTTATCAAGTGATTATGGGATTATTATGGGAAGTGATTATGGTTATCACCTATCATGGGATAGGCTACAGGAATGATCCAATTATGCTGTTGTGACTATTTTGTTGGTTGGACATGATTAATTTCGAAGTGGATCTCAAACTTTTCAGGGAATTTACTTTTTGATTGGAATTCTCGTTTTTTTCAAATATCATTGTGTACTGGATTGTCAAAGTGTCAAAGAAGTATCAAAGTGAGAATGAGCAAAACAATGTTCTCAATGTGAATCAGTGGTTTGACAACATCTTGTCTTCCATTTATTATGGATAACTACCAAAATATCACCTTCACAACTAATCAAAGAGGGAAAACAATGTTCTGTGTTGTTATTATAGTTCGTATACTTATCAAATTCTTCATCACCATCATCGTTTGCATTAAATGGATCTCCTCTCCATTCATGCGTCCCAATTCCACGAAAAATCTTGTATCGTTGTTTAGTTTGTTACATGCTTTCCTCTAAAATCGAAAAATTTCTCTAACCTGATTTGTGAAACAACGGATTGGGTCGTCAATTTATTAGAGTGTCTAGTTTTCCACATGTTTCTATATCACACCGGATACTGTGAAATTTTGAAGAGTTAGTATAGTCTGGCCAAGCAAAGAAGAGCCTCTGGCAAGATGGGAAAATGACTCCAGCTCGGTCAGTATTGGTTCAAAAATTATTGATTTGGTCTCAAATTTTAGATCAGAATTTTTCCTACAATTGTGACCAAATCAATAATTTTTGAAACAAGCTGGAAACAATTGACCGAGCTGGAGTGATTTTCCCATCTTGCTAGAGGCTCTTCTTTGCTTAGCCAGACTATAACATCCATGTCAAAAATATTAAGGGTGTGATACCACAGCGCTGAGCCATAAATAACTAGACGACTACAATACATGTGACCCAATTCAGTGGTACAATTACTTCAATCAGCAAGATATAGCCTGTCCAAGCAAAGAAGACATTCTGGCAAGATGGGAAAATTACTCTAGCTCGGTTAATTTTGGATCAAAACTTATAGATTCGGTCTCAAATTGTAGAGAACATTCTAATCTATAATTTGAGACCAAAATGATAATTTTTGGATTAATATTGACCGAGTTGGAGTCATTTTCCCATCTTGCCAGAATGTCTTCTTTGCTTGGAGAGACTATACCAGCAGTCAGTCACAGGGTTGTCAGCTTGTTAATGTTAATTGAATGATGGAGACGTTCAATAGCGGTTTATATAGCAGATTCCAATAAAACTGGCGGTTGGCGAATGTTTGTTATTAATGTTTAGCTCTATAATAACAATCTGTAAACGGTCTACAAGTGTGTGATTGTTGAGCTGAGGTCGTTATCTTCTAGGTTTGCTCTCGTAGACCGCTCACAGACTGTCCTGAGGGAGCTAGGAGTTGATAAATACATTTTCTATCCGCCACTTTTGTTGACGTCAGTGTTCGGATCATAAATTCAGGCGGCCAATGTTGCCTGTTTAATGTAGCGAGCGGAACGAAATTTCGAATTTCCCGCGCACAATAGATCACAGACGCGACATTTGGCCAGCCAATCATCACTCTTCTCGGTGTCAATTCGATTGTGAGCAAATTGAAATTGACTCTCGACTACAACAATCGACTCTCGACAACAACTAGTTGGGTATATAGTATGTCCAAGCAAAGAAGACATTCTGGCGAAATGGGGAAAATGACTCCAGCTCGTTCAATATTGGCTCAAAAATTTTTTCTTCTAAAATTGTAGATCAGAATGTTTCCTACAATTCGGGATCGAATTTATGAGTTTTTAACCAATATTGAACAAACTAGTGTCATTTTCCCGTTTTTCCAGAAATCCTTCTTTGCTTGGACACAATACACAATGGTTTTGATTGTGTGGTTGTTATAGTTGTAGTGAATCAGATGATATGGTGAGTAGAATGAATGAAGGGGTTCAGTTAGATTAGGAGTTGATTTGTGTTATCCAGTGACTCAATGACTGGGGTAGCTTTAATGAGAATTTACTTGTGGATGTGGATTGTGGAACAACATTATTGTTTGCAGCGAAGTTGATATTGAGAGTAGGCCTTCTCCGTGATTTCAGTCTAACTTGAATAATATGTGACTTTTATGAAGAAGTTTGGAAGAGGAGGAAATCTGGCAGAATGATAGGTGTATGGGAATGAAAATTTGAAAGTTCATGAGGATTTTAAAAGTTTATGACACCATTGGAAGAAATATGAATTTAAATTCATTTGAAAATAAATCAATTTAAATTTGGTTTCAATTCAAATTCATTGAATGAACTCAAATATCTGGACAAACTGAGAGACTTGAACCTATAATTTTAGTTGAACAATTTTTGAAAATTTTGGGAGAGGAAAAGTACGGGCTATGCCAAGTTTTTCTTCCCCATTCTCAGTATTTGTATAAGTTTGTGAATAAATGAAATGAAGTTCATAACTCATAAGTTTGAAGTTTCAAGGTAATGATTTAGTTGATAATTTTTATTTAGAATTCATCATCATCATCATCGAACAATATATCTTGTATTTTCAATGATATTATCCGTATTCTTAATTATAAATTCCACCTATTTTATGGTTTTGAACATATCAATCACATGAGCATCATTTTGATCACAATATATTATATCACTGTATATTTATATCAATGAGACACTCCTAAAAAAATCTAGTTTCAATCAACTTTTGTCTTTTGCAATAAACATTAAATATTTTACCATACACAAACATGATTTCATAGAATCCCTTTAATCAGTATATGGACATCATGACTGATGAAAATTTTCGACAGCCAAGAAATGATGTACTTACTGCCTGTAACCCAAGCTTAATTCAAGACCCCGTCGGCAGTATTAAAATGCCATTGCGGCTCATTTTGACAAATTAAAAGCTGCACGTTGAAGTCGTTACTTATGAGTTCTATCGTGAAGGGGGGGGGAGGGGTAAAAGGGATGAAGTCGTGAGGGGGAAGAGCATACACTCAAAGTTGAAGCGACTTAACGTGGTAACTTGGCTAATTAGTGATAAAGGCTGGTAGCTTATCAAAGTCCCTCCAACCCTTTGTCTGTCCAAGCAAAGAAGACATTCTTGCAAGATATAAAAATGACTCAAGCTCAGTCAATTTGGCTCTAAAATTTCAAATTTAGTCTCAAATTGTAGATTAGAATGTTTCCTACAATTTAAGAACAAATTTATAATTTCTGAAACAATATTAAACGAGATGAAATAATTTTTCCATCTTGCCAGAATGTCTTCTTGGCTTGGAACAGACTACACCTGTTCACTACCCTGTATTCTCTCTTTTTTGAACCCTCTCCACCTTGTCCCACTCCTCTTTACCATCCTTTCCTTCTTTATCATCTCACTTATGGACCCCCCACCCCCTCACTACCAACCTTGTATTCTCTCTTTTTCGAACCTCTCCTTGTTCCAACCCTCTTTACCATCCTTCTTGTGGATCCCTTCTCCCCTCTAACTCATGGGGAGCAAAGTAATTGTCTGTTAGTCTTGCCGCCATGACGCCTACACTGACGGGAAACTTTGAAATTAGCTAATGATGAGATGGTTTTGTCATTTCACTATTGGACGTAATCTTTGTATATTGTTTGTCATATGTGAATTGGTGCTTTGCAATGTCTGTATCGATGTATTCAATTTGGGTTCGTTGAACTATTGAACTATTAACGTCTGCGTTGGAAATAATAGGCTATATAATTATTTCTTCTTTTGTCTTCATCCTACTTGAACTGTTGATGATAATGAGCTTAAAAACCTAGTAAATACTAATGACTTTCACTTTTACAACATTACTCACGATTTTGTTGTTTGTCGGACGCGTTTATCTAGTTACTCCTTGTACGCTGAAGATGTGGCTCAGTGCCACGAAACGCGTCCAACAAGCAACAAAATCGTGAGTACTGTAGTAAAAGTGGAAGTCATTAGTATTTACTAAGTTTTTAAGCTCAATATAATTATTGTATCGATGTACAGGGTTATTTTGCATTACAATTTCATTTTCAAACATATCTAATAATTGATGAGTATTAGGCCTATAGTCGTTTTCCCGTCTTGCCGGAGTGTCTTCTTTACTTGGATGGACTGTATAGTTTGGTGAATATGAAACTGGCAACCAGCTGGTAGGCCTAGGCCCTTCATAGGGCTGTTGCGCCATTGACAAACAGAAAAAATAGGCCTATACCCTATTCACGATCACTTGAGACGAAATGAACAAATTTTTTGCGCTTGTGTGCGTGTAAAGGGAGGTATTACTTCATACGACGGTCGGCCGCAGTCGAACAGCTGTAGTCAATCACAGTTCTTGGCTTTTCCTCAAGCTCAAACAAAAATAGCTACCTGTACATGCAAAAAGTTTCTTTATTTCGTCTCAAGTGATCGTGAATAGGGTATAGTGATGAGAGGAGGATGTTATAATGTATTTCAGTTTCCTGGTTTATAAATTTATAATTTTTTCATAGTGGTGTTTTTCAGTAGGAAAATTGTTTGAGGGACATTGCATAGCCTGAATTCGGAAATTCTAATCTGAATTGGGATAGAAGAATTTTCAGACGAACGCCTGGTTTTCTATTCCCTATTGTATTATTGGCATCGCTATATACATTTTATACGTTTATAAATATTATACTAAATAATAATAATAATAATTACTATACGTAATAATACGTTTATATATTTTTATATACGTTTTGGCATCAGCTATATACATTTTATCACTTGACAAGTATCGCAAACAGTTTTGACAGTGGATTGAGGAAATTACTGAAAGTATCACTAGCTTTCCACACCCTACGGCTGGCTAATTTGCTTAAGTGCTACTGCTATACCCTATACTACACTGTATTATTGGAGATAAGCCACTCCTTGTACCCTCTTGCGTCCATATTCATCATCATCTTCATAATCATTATTGGTATTTTAGAGATGTATGGGAGTGAGATTACATGATCATGAACATAATCATCAGCATCATCCAAAGCATAATCTATTAGTGATGTTGATGTAAACATTGCTACTTTATTCTCTTGATTCTATGATTATTGTGAGGAATTATATTTTCAATCTAATTAAAGTATAAAGAGAGTTGATAAATGTGTGTAGAATAAAAGGTAATGGAAGGTTAGGTGAAAAAAGTTCAAGATGAAGAAGTAGTGAAAAAGAAATTGAGAAAAGAAGAGAGGTGGAAGATGTTGGGTTGAAGGATAAAGAGGATATTTCAACAATGATCAATGCTCCGGAAGGTGAGTTGAAGAAATATAAAAATAAGGTAGTGAGGAAAAAACGGAAAAGAAGAGGGTAGAAGTGGATGAGATTCGGATTCAGATCCAGATTCAATAACGTTATTCATGTAGATTACATAATATAGCCTACAATGTATGTACAATATACAATGAGATGAGAGGTAATAGAAGCTGAGAGGGAAAAAATAAAATGAAGAAGTGATGAAAAATTAATTGAAAAAAGAAGATGGTAGAAGTGGAAGAAATGAAGAGAATATGTGAAAGATGATTGAGAGTATAAAAGGTGGGGTGAAAAATACCCAAGTGAAATATTGATGAAAAAGAAATTGGAAAAAAGAAGAAGAGTAGAAGTGGTTGAGATGAAGAATGAAAGGGAATATGTAAACAATGATTGAAGGGATGTAAGAAGAGTTCAAAGCATAGAAGAAAGTCGAGTATAAAGAAAGAGAATACAGAGAAAGGCGATATTGGAAAAAATGAGGGAGAATAAAGCAGAATGAGTGAGTGAGTGTTGGAGTGATTACATGAGGCGCGCTTTACTCATCAAAAGCGAACGGGCATTGGTTACTCGTGTATGCCCAAGTTGAGAAGACACCCCGTTACAATGTAAACTGGGCTTAACGACGTGTCTTCTCAGCTTGCGCGATCTGTACACAGCTTACTATAGTCTGTCAAAGCAAAGAAGGCATTCTGGCAATATGAGAAAATAACTACAGCTAGGTCAATAATGATTCAAAAAGTGAAAATTAGGTATTAAGTTGTGGAAAACATTTTTCTCTGCAATATAAGACCAAAATGATAATTTTTGGATTAATATTGACCGAGTTGGAGTCATTTTTCCATCTTGCCAGAATGTCTTCTTTGTTTGGACAGACTGTGCACCGTGAACGCCTATTTCCACGATCATATCACTGGTCTCCACTCTTACGGAAGTAATTTGTTCGTATTCATTTGCTGTTTGTTCTGGCATCAGAGTTGCCACTGTGAGCCGTTCTGTTTGTTGTGGGATTTACATGTGTTCTGGAAAACCCGATGAAAATTGGAAAGCCAAGCCGAACCGAGCCGACTTCGCGGAAGAAAAACTCTGATCAAATACAGCTGGTTACAAAAATTAAGGCGGTTGGCGAATGGATGTAAATAATTCTCAGCTCTGTCAGGACAGTTTGAAGCTGTCTTCAATGACAAAAATTAATAGCTGTAATCGATCTTCTTTCGATTTTCCCTCACAGACCGCTTGTAGCTTGTCCTGACAGAGCTGACAATCAATAGTAGTCGTTTACCAGCCGCCATCATTTTTGTAACCAGTTATATTTCGAACAACACCGTCCGAACAAAGTCGTTGACTTCACATATAGAATGATTATTGTGAGATTATATTTGTGTTTGGACAAATGAGGGTTGTGTTTAGTAAGCTTGTTTGCTTTTGTAATGAGTTGGGAAGTTGTTTGATGGGTTTGGGGTGCCTTGGTAATAGGCCAGTAATTTTAACTTTGACGGTTTCTAGAGGATTTTTTCATCAACTTTCACATATATTATTTGCAATGATATTAGATTATATTTGTTGAAAACTCATTTTGATGGAAATTTTTACTTGGAACATTTCTTAATTAGTAATAATAAATCACATCAATAATTACCATTTTCTTTTTACGTCAATAATTGAATAATCTTATTAAATAATGAGTAACTCATGCAAGGTTATTACAAATGTCTTTAATAATCTTGTAACTCATGTAAGGTTATTAATTGAACCGTAATTTCAACTTCAGCGCTCCAAAAAATTGTTATTTACTCTCTCAGGAGGGATTGTTGAACTTTACATCAATGAAAGCATCAATATCTCTGTTCAATTTGAATTCATGTTTGCTATCATATTATTCATTTACAATCATGGATAACAACCATCTACATGAGTAACTCTTGTAAAACAATTAAATTTGATTTGATCAAATTCTATTCATAAGTGATTATTATTCATTGTTAACACTTTTTCAAACACCTTTCTATGAAAATTATCTGTAATTTTGAGTAGAAATGGTTTCACAAATTGTATAATTACAGAGTGTCCATCGGTGTGAACCTAAATATATTTAAATGAATAAAAACAGGCATAACATGTTTTATTTCAAATGTTAATACCCTTTTTCACTTATGTTGAACTTATGAGGGTATGTTAATACCCTCAGTACCCTTTTTCACTTATTTTAATCCATGCATAACATGTTTCGACTTATTAATAGTCATTTTGAAATGAAAAAAAAACAGTAATAAAGTAGCCCTAAGATGAAGGAAACAATAATATTTTTTGTAGAATTTATCTCTAAATCAGAACTGTATGTATTTTTTTACAAATTGAGATTATTTCTCACCCAATTTTAAGAGTAGATTTGCTTTGATGGTGAAACTGTTGTCAGAATTTAAAGCTAGCTTCGGTGTACTTACTCAGAATGTTCGTCGACTGTCCTGACAGAGCTGAGAAATGTTAACAGTCATTGGTCAACCTCCTCAATTATGGGTATCAGCTCTACCAGAGACAATTTACTCTAATCTACAATCTACTCTATTAGCAGTTAGTGTGAGTCTCCACTAAACTTTCCCACCAATTAACATCGGTCGCAGATGCGCTCACTTGATTTTGTCAAACTAACGTGCAACTGACGGGATGCAGTTGAAATTATTGCAGGATCCACAACTACTGCAATGCAAAGTATGGTCGGTTCAAAGTTAACGGGCTCACAGTGGTCAGGTTGTCTCTTGTTGTTCCCTCTCTGCAAACTTTCAAAACTGTATGTACAATCACTTTACCTGCCCTTTCCGAGAGTGTTGCAATCTCATTCTAGCCCGTTTGCAGTCACAAGTGTGACAAGACCTCTTTATACGACGGCTTCCTGATACGCATTAATGATACAAAAGTGAAAACTTTATATGCAATTGTACAGGAAGGGAACTCTTGTACACAAAATATTTGCAACATGAAAACCTTCACTAGGCTGCTTACACACTGGTGTATCGTATCACGTATTAAGCCTCATATTTTGAAATTCATCTTTACAATAACATATGTTCAAGATCATGATGAACATATGTTATTATGGGGACAAAATTCGAAACATGAGGCTCGATACGTAATACAATATACACCAGTGTGTAAGCAGCCTAAACCTCCACCTCTTCATCCGGCGGAATTTTTATACAGTAGCCTAGTGATACAAGGTAGCAGTATAAAAGTTGAAAATCAATACGCAATCGTATAATAAGAAAAGTCATTGAATATTTTCAACGTGAGGTTACAAAGTAAGCTCATTTAACAACGCCAAAAATCGGGGAACAATAACTATTGGCTCTCTGGAATAGATTTTCAATTTTCTCTCAAAGACTTTACATTCTATGACATACTTTGAGTGTTGAATTCTGTTGCTCATGATTTTTGAAAGGTATTTTGCAAAAATAATTCTTGTATATTCTTTCACTTGAAGTCACATTCAGATGAAAATTTTATTCCCTTCTCCAATTCATTTGGTGAACGCACTATTTTTTCATCATTCATTAATCTATGAAGGAGAATACAACAAGTTCAACCTCATATCTATTTCCCTCGTACACACAAAACTCGTCTGAATAGAAAACTTATCTCCACAAATTCTCCCCAAAAAACTTTTAAGAATCATTATTTTTCCGTGCGATTTTCAATCAAGACGAAAGTGGATACTAATCATAAGTATCTTATCCCTCGTGAATACCGCAACTAAATTTGCTATTAGGAAGTGTAGTACAAGAGTATGGTTCCATGGGGGGGGAGGTTGGAGTGGTTTATGAGTAGGGGAAAGTTTGGGGGATTTATGAAGGGGGTAAAGGGGGGCTATTGTAATGCACATCAGGTGTGAGCGCAAAAAGTTGGCGAGAGAGGATTCCGTGTCGGCGCGCTCTTTCCCGATTTTAATTTAAAGTTAGCGTAAGCACCATATCAACTTGGGATGAAGTTCCATACGATAAAACTTTTGTATTTTGACGGGGGATAAGGAGAAGCGCGGCTTGAGACATAGCGGCGGCGCTCCGTTTGATTGGTGTGAGGGGGGGGGACTTCGAGTTGTGGAAAGGGGGGAACTTCAGGTGGTGGGAAAAGGGGGGAAACTCTGGGTGGGGAAAAAGGGGGAAATTCGAGTGGGGGAAGGGGGGAAACTTGAGAGGTTGTACAGTGTCGAGAATCAATTTCAATTTCTGAGAGCTGTTTTTCAGTTTTACGCCAGGCGTAAACAGAGAGCAGCCGGGTATACATCAGATACATCTAATACATCAGACACGGGATCAGCTCTGCCGTGAGCGACGAGAATTGGATGATTTTGTCTTCAAGGTTTCATGGGGTTTAGAGTGATACTTGGTTGAAACTTGAAATTTGAGCGATTGTTGATTTGGGGAATGGACTTGATTTGAGGATGTATTTCGTATCAAAGCGATAGTTAGTCATTTTGAATTGATTTGAAATATATGCAAGTGGGAAGAATGATACCGTGTCTGATGTACTACTAGTTTCAAGGATTCATGAATCTCTATGTCCAAGAATAAGACCTGATTTGGGGTTGCATTAAGTCTCAAATTAAAGGCAATAGTTGATCATATTGAGGAGTTTTCTTGATTTGGAAAATGGAAGTAGGACCGTCTACATTACTATCAAAATCAAGAAGATATGAATCTTTACTTCAAAGAACTGATTTTTTTGGGAAACAACTGTGTAAGAATTTCCGAGAAGAAAGAAATAGGAAAGGAAGGGGTAGAGGAGGGAATACTGAGGAAGGTGGGAAACCATTCAAGAAGTATGAGTAGTATCCCTAATAAAATTTTGAGGTGATTTTCAATTTTTTTCATTTGCCTATGATTGAGAATGTAGTTGTAGTAAAAGTACACACACACCAGACTGGAATCTTTTATATTATACTAATTCAACATGTTGTGTAGAATAAAAATATTCTAATAAAGGGTACTTTGATTTGAATTATTCAAAAGTTTTAATGAATATAGTAGCCACAGGAGAAAATAATTACTACTTTATTCATTTGACAAAATACATTACTCAATGAATAGAACACAGTCAATTGTCCAAAACGTCTGATCTCCAAATTTGAATAAATATTCTAAAAATTGAAGTTATGTCCACAATGTCAACATCCATATCCACAAGTTTTTTTTTCATCCAAGAGTAAAAAATATAGGTTACAGCAAATAGTTGTGAATTTGACGATTCTAGTATTTTTTCTTTGCCTAGGCTCTAGAGACTAGACCTGGAGTATATTCTATTCTTTATTACCTATTCAGCTGCACTATTCGAAGTTATTCCATTGAATTCATCAATTTATTTATCTATTTATTCGACAAAATCTATACACTTATCAATTCGATGAAATGTCCGATAATTCTCATGCAATTCATGGAATTCGTGTATTCCAATTACTGGAAAATAATTATTCGACCAATGGCAGGATCCATCTAATCACGTGTCGATTAAATTCAAAATGATTCCATCAACATAAACACTTACTTTCCAGTTATTATACCCGCACACACAATGCCACAAAGTAGCTTAATTACTTTTAAAACAAGTATTACTTTGTAATGAAGCCACCGAACTTTTGGGCGCTTGAAAAATTAGCGAGCACACATTTTGTGTCACCCCCAAACGTGGATTATTCAAATATGCCTAATTTTCCGTCTCGTTCAGGTTTTAATTCAACCATGAGTGACTTCATTCTCAACTCGTTTAATCGCATAATCGAATGAACGAGCATGGTTGTTGGTCAGCCTAATTACATGCATTGATCATTGGGAAAGTACAGTAATTGAATGCACAATACATATAAATCAGTTATCAGCTTACATATATAATTTACAAAATATCTATAGATATAATAATTACAAGTACAGATGTAATTGTCAAAATGAGTATAGATATAATGCTTACACAGATGTAATTCACACAATTTGTATAGATATATGATGCTCACATGTTTAGCTATAATTGAGTATGTGAGGTTGAATCAGTCACTGTATAATGAGAATGCAATTGACGAATGTTTAGCTTCAGGTGATATTAAATTGTGATCCGGTATTTTTCACTGTCGTAAATTCAGATTCTGAACTACAGTATGTCAATAATGGGATTATTAGTGTGTTTTGTTGGCAGTCATTAGGGCTTAATATTCAATTGAGGATGAAAGGTGGGACTTATTTATTTATTACGCTTCTAACGGTCATACAATTTTTTTAAAAATAAAGTATAATCATGTAATAGAAAACAAAATTAACAAGATAATGAATAGTATAGTCTCCCCAAGCGAAGAAGACATTCTGGCAAGATGGGAAAATCAATGACTCAGTTAATATTTTTTTTTTCAAAAATTACGAATTTAGTCTCTAATTGTAGAATTGAGACCAAATTTATAGTTTTTCGAACAAATATTGACTGAGCTGGAGTCATTTTTCCATTTTAATTGTAAATCTATATCTATAAAAGCGAAATGGCACTCCTTAGGAGTGTCAAAGGATGTACCAGACTGGATCTCTTGCGGAATGAAGATATTCGAACTGAGCTTAAGGTGGATGCATTAAATGAAATTATAATCAATTATAGAAACAGCTGGAAAAAACACCTTGAAAGAATGCCGTATAGTAGAATTCCTGTCCGTGCTCTGAAATATGCCCCAACAGGCCGAAGGGATGTTGGGCGACCTAGGAAAAGATGGGCCCAAAATATTTGAATAGAGTTCATAAACTAAGCTATCTAAAAGACCGGAACAGGCAGTCATGCCTATACCGTGGACGTCAGAAGAAGGAGAAGAAGAAGCGAAATGGCACTGACTGACTGACTGACTGACTGATTCATCACCAGAACTAAAAATCCAGTGAACCGAATGCGTTCAAATTTGGCAGGCATGTTCAGTTGGACGTTTAGACGCGCGGTAAGAACGGATTTTAAAAACTTTTCAAGGATACGCCAAATATTTTAGTTTTTCTATAGTTTTTCGGCGTTTTCTCAATTTTTTCGAGAACAAATCGGTAGAAAATGTTGATATTTGGTATGTAGGTTCAGATAAGGTCTAGAAATGTTGTGTTAAGATATTTTTGAATTCCGTTCGAGATTACGCCAGTAATCAGGTTTTTCAAAATTGTAGATGTATTGCGGGTTGCATATCTTTCGCCTTGATACGACCAATCCTTACTGTAAATTCAATGGTTCAGTGAGATTATAAATAAACCAATTTGGAAGATATTGAATCAAGTTTCAAACTATATCCGATATACTTCCCAAGGTTACGCTTAATATTAGCGTTTCATATATTTTGGAATTTTCGGAGTTTTTCTTAGATTTTTCTAGAACAAATTGGCAGTAAATGTTGAAATTAGGTGAACAGGTCCAGATTAGGTGTAGAAATGCTGTGCTCAATAAATTTCGATTCCCTTCTGAACGGAATTTGCAGGCGAGCGAAGCGAGCCTGTGTGTCCCAGCTGACACTGACAGAGAGGTTTTGCAGGCGAGCGAGGTTTTACTTACACTGTCTATACTGACGGGGTCCAGGGCGGAGCCCCCTAGGCAGAAGACGAGCGAAGCGAGCCTGCCGGCTAGTGATGTACATAGTACCATGTAATTCAGTTATTCAATCATAAACTTCCCTGATACATGATTTTTTTCAATGAAATTATTTGTAATCAATAATCAATCTGAAATTCAACAAATAATCGAATAGTATCGCGCTTTTGTGTTCAGCAAACTGTGATAGCCTAAATAAATTAATTCCTTTGATGATTCATATCTGGCAGCATATTAAAAATCAGTTATTCCGCTGACATGACTTTCAACTGTTGAACTCTCTCTGTCTCTTTTAAATGCGGTCATCCAACCGTTCACGATTGAATTGATCACACACGCTGTTATGTGGGAAATTTCCACTGGCGGCTCGTGCCCACGAAACTGGTGGAGTGCTGTACAGTAAACGATACGAGCACTTCACCTGTTTCGTGGGTACGAGCCGCTAGTGGTGGAAATTGAAACGCTTCGTTCTCATCGCACGTGGAAAATGGATTAGGATTTTGGGCGGAGAATTTGTTCAGCCATCAAGTTGGTTTTGTTTCAATCTACTGGATTTTATAACTTGAACATATATATTGAACAACCCAACAACAGAATTACTGTAAACTGACAAAGTTTTTGGATGTGTATAGAATCTATAAAAAATCACAGTACCCTTGAAAAAAGGTTATTTCCACTCGAGTGAATTTCACTTGGAAATTACATGGAAGTTCGAAACTATTAGTGAGGAAATTAACTTATTTCATGAGTAATCGAATATCAATTGATTTATTCTACATTAGTAGCCCCAATAATAACCTGAACATTATTAGTTGTTGTTTATTGGATTTTCTCTGATTATTCATAGATAATTTGACAACTTGTGAGATCTTATTTATTCATTTGAAATTCTATCAATTCATCTTACTAGCAACGTGTGATTTTTAATTGAAGGAATTTTATTTGAAAACTATTTTCCTTTTCTTATTATCAACAGCGAATTCGTGATTTTTCTGTAAATTGAACCATTATAAATGACCAAATAAATCAATTTTGAATGAGTCGTTGATTTCGGTATGCTGACTAAGCTCTATCTCAAGTTGAATGACAGTACAGAATAGTCACGATCGACTGAGTGATATGATTGGTTGAAGAATGAACTATCAAACCGAACTATCGCCATTGGTTTAGAGAAGCCACTTCCAAAATGGGCGGGATCAGAGAAACTCAGAGCAATGGCGATTTGAACAATGAAATGGCGAAGGAAAACAATTGATCATTTCCCGTAGAAAGGAATGGCGATTTTTTAATAACGTATTATTGGGAACTAAATATTATGAAAAATGATACAAACATATGGGCCTAATATACATTGGATCACCATACAATGATTGTCTCTTGCCAATATGTATAGTTGACTTTATATTGAATGTTTCGGCGTGCTATATATGTAAAAGTAAAAGTCAAAATATAAATTACATGCCATGGGAACTGAAAGGAGTGAGTTGCTTTTAAGAATTGAATATCGTTAAAGAACAATATTGGTGATGTTACTTATTGTATGAAGCAAGTACAACAGTTTTGAGTCAATATTGTCCAATTTATTGATTGTGAATAGGCTACTTCAACAAGATATAGAGTCGCATGAATGAGTCAAGTCAGAAAATGAGTAGCAGTTGAATTAGATATTTCGCATCATTTAGGAAATTTATATCAACGCAAATCTAAATTTATATACGGTAATCAAAATATTAGTAATAACTCGAAATCGGGAAGTATAGTTTTCTACAATAAAACACGTTACAAAGTAATGTGGTCTGTACCCGTTGTTGATTATTAATTAATTCGTATCGACCAATTAAATCGCCGATAATAAGAGATTAATGCTGTTTTAGTAGCGAGTTTATCCAATTATCTAGTGTTGTGTTAGAATTGATGGACTGCACAGGGAGAAGCTGGGTTTACGACGGACGTAAAACTGGAGTTTATAGTTGAATAGATGTAATTTCCGTATTGGAATACGTTGTGTAATTTGTTTTATACGTTCAACGACGGTATGCGAGTTACTCGTATATCTATTCAAGTAAAGTGCGTCTAGGCTGTTATATGCGTTGATATCAAGTGAACATGTGCAGGAAACCATGGTTTCGGTGGGTTCTATGGTTGTGAAACCATGGTTTTGGTGGATTATAAGGTTCTATTCTGGGGAATTTTGATGGGGAGAACATTGTGAGGCAAGTTTACATTGGTCAGGTTGCAAATTGGAACGCTCGAGTGACATGTCGTGCCGTACAGTGTAATTATTCAGTCCTCGTGTAACATGCACGACACGATTTTGATTTAAACTGGAAAAATGTGATAAATCATGCCTCATGTTGTTGGGAGTGGGGTGGGGTCAACGATGGTTGAATCTGATAAGGGGTTGGTTGTGGCTATCTTGGTGGAGCTGTTTATTGGAATTTTAATGATAAATGTCTTTATTTTTCCACTGAGTACGTTATTGGAAATATCACGACAAAGATAAGAAATCTATATGGTTGAATCTGATAAGAGTTGGTTGTGATTATCTTGGTGAAGACGTTTATTGGAATTTTTATGAGAAATGTCTTTATTTTTCCACTTGGTACGTTAGTACGTATGAGAATAACTTTACAAAGATTTGAAATCTAAATAACATTACAAAAAATGTTGTGGATGAAGTTGAGGCACAAGAGCTCCTTTCTCACTTAATTTATATTAATGCGGAGGGAATTTGTGAAATTCGATGAATATTAATAAAATTTGTTGGATCTGACAACTGGTGGGTTGAGGTTGTCTTGATGGAGATTTTCATGTGATTTTTAATAAATTCATGGAAATAGTTGTTGGTTAATTATTGTCAACTTTATTGGAATTTGAGGGATGTGGAATAAATAAAATCATGTATGATCCAATTTTTCACTATTCAGCAACTTTCAGCTTGATCACTTGAAGTTGATATTCACGAGATAATTTATCAACATAAATCCAATCAACTTGAGAATTTCTGAAAACTTGTTGAATTCCATGCACAAGAAATAGTTTAGGATGTGATTATGTAATTGTTCAATTAGAGTGAATATGATAGAATAGACTCACTCAAATCAGCTACAGGCCCACTGTTAATTTTATATTATTCGATGAGCTTACGAACTTTTCACCTTTCTACTTCAAATAAATGTTGTAGAGGAACATATAAGTACTGAGTCATTAATTTTTGGTTCTAGCTTTTTCGAATTCTAATTTCTAGGTATTTTGCACCCTACCTATGATCCCTACCACATATTCCACTATCTGTATTTTCTGCTTTCAGGTAATCTGATTTCTATAAGATTTTGATTACCAGTATTATACGCAGTATTCCTTTTGTTTTTAATTATGGTTCATATGCTCACATGACGGTCGTTTGTCTATAAATCTGTTTTTAATAAAGAATATCCCATTGGAAACAAAACCAATGATCTTCACCCCGATTAAAATTAATCTATATTTTTCTTTGTTAATTTTCCAGTTCTGCCGACTACTGGGCCCCTAATAACTGGGGAAGAGAAGCAGTACCAGATTGGTGATGAAATAAACCTAAACTGCACGTCAGGAAAATCTTTCCCTGCCTCTGTACTGCACTGGTTCATCAATGATCAGAAGGTGAGACTTCTATTTTTATGAAAAATATGCATAGATTGGAAAAGCAGGAGGAAAACTCAAAGTTCGATATTATCAGGATTTGGATTAATTCTATCGGACTAGTGTTTGCCCACTGGCGGCTCGTGCTCAGTAGCCCACGAAACAGATGAAGCGCTGTACAGTAAAAGATACAAGCACTTCACCTGTTTCGTGGGCACGAGCCGCCAGTGTGTTTGCCATTGATAGGTCTTGTCAGACTTGGCAACGTGAGATGTTCAAATGAAATATCAATTATCTCATACAATTGATGAATAAAAACTAACCAATGATTATAAATTAATTCGAGTCTGATAGATTCTGTCAATTTTCAACAGTAGCGTTTTAAATCTCTTATTTTCAAATTACAATTCGATGCTCTTCATTGAGGGAATTCTGATTCAACTTTCAACATTTGAAATGCAGAAAAGCTCTGTCAGAAAGTTTCCCCCGAAGTTAAACTCGGTAGAATTGAAGTTTTTCTCGAAATTTCACTTAGTTTTCATACTTTTTCTAGCGTCCTGTGTAATTCAGGATCGTGGAATGAGAATGTATATCAGTTAAAAGAACTGTTTTCGAGCGTAACTGTTGTTTTTAGAGACTGTTGAAAACTCTTGCGTTACGTGGAAAAGTCAGAGTTTTTCATTTATAAGTTGAATCGAGTTGGCAGTGGGAAAGTCCAATGCGATGTGCTAGGTAGATCGTTTTTTTCTTTCATTGCTGATTGTTTCTGGAGTTATTGTAGACTGTGAAGTTATGAATTCTCTCATTTTATGAATCACTCAATTTTATTGGGAATCAATCAATTCCCTTGGGGATCAATTAATTCCATTATGAATCAGTCAATTCCATTGGGTATCAATCAATCTCATTAGAAATCAATAAATTCAATTTGGCATCAATTAATTTATTTGGGAATAGATCAATTTAACTGGAAATTGATCATTATCTAGAATGTGGAAAAAACTTGAAATTTTTATTGAGTGATTTCTATACATTCTATTTCTAAACTCATTCAAACAACTGCTAATATTCATAAATACATGATAGATGCCAGTAGTAGTAGTAGACAGTAAGTCTATCATGTATTCCTGTCAGAATCAAATCATAAAGATATCATGCTTAAATAAAAGAAATAGGATCAGGAACAGAATTATTAGGAATGCACCTGATAGGAATACTACTAATCATGCAAGTATTCATAATCATGAAGGTAATATTTTCATTCTCAATGACTCTAAAAAAATCAAAATATTTGAATTCCAATTATAAAAAAATATTATAATAGAATAGACTCACTCTATCTAATAAAAAAATAAAATAATTCTCTTTAAAAAAATAATATTAAGGTGTGTAGTTGTAGCCTATTTCTATCATGTACTCCTATTAGAATTGAAGCTCCTGTTGAACTGAACTCAGTTCAGTAGGAAATTACTATTTCACTTGATTCATATCGGGGGGCGTTGCTGTTGCAAAGTGCGCAGGAATTACCCATAAGTCCTTTCAGGCTTTGAGGTTAGGAACGGAATTCGTGGCTATAGGCTGAGGTTGACGCGAATTGGTTCGAATGTATAGTCTGTCCAAACAAAGAAGACATTCTGGCAAATTGGCAAAATGGCTGCAGCTCGGTCAATATTAGTTCAAAAGTTTTTAATTTGGTCTCAAATTGTAGCTTATAATATTTCCTATATTTTGATACCAAATTGAAAACTTTTGAACTGGAATTGACCGAGGTTGAGTCATTCACCCATCTTGCCAGAATGTCTTCTGTGCTTGGACAGACTGTATCACGGCCTCGATGAATGTTAATGCGTTTATGCGAGTTATGGGTCTAATTATTTCTGTTGCTAGATAGTAAGTTCTGGGTCTCATTGGAATGATGCATGCATAGGTTATGGTTGGGGGCAGTGCTCGTGAGCTGAATGCTGAAGAGAAGTGTTTGTGAATTTAGTGGCCTAATGGCGCGACATTTGAATCAGCGATGACTGTTTGCGGTCTCTGTTGTTGTTGTGTTGAGATTCTATGCTCCCAAGTTTGGTTTCTATGTTATTGAGTTTGTTTTCTATGATGTTGAGTTTGGTTTCTGTGTTGTCGAGTTTGGTTTTTATATATGTTGTCAAGTTTGTTTTCTATTATGTTGAGTTTCGTTTCTATGTTGACGAGTATGATTTCTACCTGTATTTTGTTGGAGTTTTGGTCACTGGCGGCTTGCTATCACAAAACAGGTGAAGTACCCGTTTCTTTTACTTAAAAGTACTTCACTCATTTCGTGGGCACGAGCCGCCAGTGGTTTTGATCTATATGTTACTATGATTCGATAGACGATTGGACGTGTTGTCGAGTTGATCAGTTTGTCATAATGATTTGTGAGGTTTTTTTTTCATAAGTATGGAATATTTGTACAAAAGTTTTTGTAGGAAATTCAAAATTAGCCCACTTTGTTGTTGAGTTGATTGAGGATTATCTTTTGTCGAATCAAGCTTCTTATTTCTATTTTGTAGAGATCGTTTTCTATAATTTTGTCAGTTCTAGGCCTATATCTATGCTGTGGAGATGAGCTCGCTATTGCTGAGTGTGCTACTGAGATTATAGAATAATGATAATAAAAATTATCCTGGACCAATATAGGGGGAGATTGTGTTTAAATGTATTGGAATGATATATATTCTACAGAAATAATAATATCTTATGATTCTATTGGGAGGAAATAACCTCAATTGTGGAGAAATAATTCGGGAAATTATTTAGAAAATATTAATTTATGAAAAGTTGGACAATAAATAGGCTACTGATCTCATCAATCATTCAATATTTATTCCATTCAATTCGGCAGAATGAAGTGAGTATGTGATAGGATGGAAAATGGTGATCTTAGATAATATGAGAATTGAACTTTCCTCCTTCAGCGTCCTTATTGATGGAGCAGTATTGTTTTGCAAACAAGTCAAAATATTCTCAATCTTAGCAACTCATGCTGTATTTATGGATGATGCTCCATGACTGCACTTTGTTTAGAAATCATTTTCCTCGAGTACCTTTCAGAGTTTTCCAAACTTTCCGCCTGAAGCTTTCAACTTTCCACAACTTTTCCTCCACGAGCTGTGGAAACAACAATGATGACTTTCAATAATAGTTGGTCTTTCTGAGTAATGGTCATGGAAGCATTTGTTCAGTATACAATATTAATGCTGCAAAAATATTCACTTGGGTTGAATTCGAACGAGAAAGTGGTTTTGTTCCTCTCGTAGAATTTTTCTAGAAGTAGCTCTGGTCATAATAAATGACTGCTAAAGTTGTCTTTGATGGTATTGGAACTGAAAGTGGAGAACCTTTTTCTAAAATAACCAATACATTCATTTTATTATTCTCTCCAGCTTCAAGTGCAATAGGGAAATGGTTTCTCGCAATCACATAGACATGACCACCACTGGCGGCTCTTGCCCACGGAGCATGTGAAGTGCTGTACAGTGAAAGATACGGGCACATCACCTGTTTCGTGGGTACGAGCCTCCGGTGACGGCCACCCCGTCCTCAGGAGGGGGCGATACCTGAAAAGTAGTAGATCTCTATCATTACCCACGCACAAGCCTAAAACTTCACTATTAGTAAAAATAAAAACGTATCCGTGATAAAAATGCTAAGCTTGCTTTTGACACTCCCGATTCCTTCAATAATTATGCATTGTATTGTTCCTCTATCAGTCAACAATTAAATTTATATTTTATCTCTATTTATTTAGGAAAAGGCATTCCAAATGTTAATTTCGTCACCTAGAAAATTAACATCCGTGGTGAGGTCTAAGCTTAATTTTTCACACTCAAATAATTCAATGATTATGAATTATATTGCTCCACTATAAATAAACAATTAAATGAGTAACTAATTTTTATTCCCATAACAAGAAGCATTTCAAATTTTTATCCCAAGAACCAGGAAATTGAGTATCTTTTATAATCTTTGGAATAAATTTGTTTCAAGAAATTTGTAAATTTGTCCTCAATAAATTATATTGGAAAATAATATTTGAAATCACAGTTGCCCTAGAATATTTGTTCCAGCACATTTTCACTCCAAGAGCACCGTGGTTCTTGAGCTGCGTATCGACAGTCCGAGGCATGTGCCACGAATGCCTCGCGGTACAGTCTGTTGACGCAAAAAAGACCCTCTGGCAAGATGGGAAAATGACTCTAGCTCGGTCGATATTTGTTAAAAAGTATAAACAATCTGTTCTACAATTTGAGACCACATTTATAATAATTCTTGAATCAATATTGACCGAGCTAGATTTATTTTCCCATCTTGCCAGAGGGTCTTTTTCGCGTCAACAGTCTGTACCGCGAGGCATGCGTGGCACATGCCTCGGACTGTCGATACGCGGCTTTAATATTTATTTCCATTACAATTATTTCTGTTCGTCAATGGCTCAACAGCCCTTGAAGGGCCTAGGCCTACCAGCTGGTTGCCAGTTTCATATCCACTCCACTATACAGACCGTCTAAGCAAGGATGACACCCCGGAAAGACGGGAAAACGACTCCAGCCCTGCCAATACCGGCCCACAAGCCATAAATTCTTGAGAACCCACAATCCCCAAACCAACAATGGCTGGGTCCCAAAAGTGGTTGTTATTAGTAGTATCAAATTAGTTATTAATATTATCTTTCTTATTTCTTGTTTACTGAAAGGGTACTGTGATTTTAAATATTTATTTCCTATACAATTATTAGTACTCTGAATTATTTACTCATATTTTCTGTTGTATTTAATAACTAATTTTAATTCTCAGGTGAGCAACCCGCGCAACCTCATCCACCACAAGGGCGTAGTGCACCAACACGGCCTGGTAACGTCATCCCTGGGCCTGCGACTTCCGGTCAGCACCGACCACTTCCGCAACGGGTCGATGCGCGTGCGCTGTGTGGCCAGCTTGTCTCCAGTGCTGTGGCAGGGCGACAAGGAGTCGGTGGTGCAGCGATCGCCGCCGCCGCCTATCTACGAGAATCGGGAGGCGTTGTTGCTCGGTAAGCGGGAAATTCGAATTGAAAAAAATTAGCTATAACTAAAGCCTGATGTAGGTCTACACGGGATAAGTAGTGACGGCCAGTAGGACCTGGCCAATAATTCTAGTATAGTCTTGTCGAGCTAAGAAGACATTCCTCCAAAATGGCCGATTGAAGAGAGAGATTGTGACTATAGTCTGTCCAAGCAAAGAAGACATTCTGGAAAGATGGGAAAATGATTCAAGTTCATTCAATATTGGTTTCAAAAATTATCAATTTGATCTCAAATTGTAGGAAACAATTAGTTGGATCTACTGTTAAGACCAAAATTTATAATTTTTGAACAAATATTGGCCAAGCTGGAGTCATTTTCCCATCTTGCCAGAGGGTCTTCTTTGCTTGGACAGACTATAATCGGGACTGACGGCTTATAGTCTCCTCCGAAAGACGGGGTTGTCGTGAAGACTTATTAATTTATGTGATTATGCTGTTGCGATCAAAGTATTCCTCCCTAGTCGAGATTCGAACCCGGGTCCACCTGATTATCAGGCTGGCGCGTATCACTTCTTGCATTGTTGATTCCAGCATTGACCATCTACTCTATTAAGTACTCTAATTATCTTTGACTCTAGTCAATCGAGCAACTGTCTCGATTTTAAAGCTGAAAATTGTTAATATTTTTCTCCTTGAATGTACAAAATACAGTAGGCCTATGTACAAACCAGTTTTCAATCTCACGGTCAGCAAGTAATGAGTAGAAATGATTTGTATATCGTTAAGCTATGTGTTGGCAATTCTTGGAACAACTGCCTTGATCTTAATATTAAATAGTTATTGTAAATAACTATTGTCATCTACTCGAATGCACATAAATACTATGATGATAATCATAATCATGAATTTAGTACAATAAATTTACACTCAGTAATGTAACTCCTTCATCGTTACAACTTCCAAAACTTTCCCCTTCCGAAAAATAATTTCTGGATCCAATTCTGCTCTCCAAAAATGTCCTGCCTTTAAAAGTATTACATGAAAATCCTATTCGAATCTTTTCAGTTCACAGCATAGATATTGAATAAAACTGGACATTGGACAACCCTACAATACCAAGCTTTGTAAATTATGTCAAACGGATGATATATAAATATTGTGTGGGCAGACAAGGCTTTGGTTGTATAGTCTGACCAAGCAAAGAAGACATTCTGGCAAGATGGGGAAATGACTCCAGCTCGGTCAATATTTGCTCAAACATTATAAGCTTTGCCTCAAATTGTATCCCAGAATGTGTCCTACAATTGGAGACCATAATTATAATTTTTGAACCGAAATTGACCGAGCTGGAGTCATTTTCCCATCTTGCCAGAATGTCTTCTCTGCTTGGACAGACTATTCATTGTGGCCTTTAATTGGGATTGGATAACACCTGAGACCTGGATGAAATAAATGAATGTGGAATGAGAAAGTAGCGGCGGGCAGTGAACCTGAATATTATTGAAACTGAATATTGGTGAAATATTCATGCGATTTCATATCATGTTCTCATGTTTCATATACATATGCTAACCTTGTGCATATTTGTGACATTTCATGATCCTGTATTATCGTGTGGGTGTTTTCAAAAACGATATGTAATCGAAGGGGTGGATATCATGTGAGTGAATAACAAACAACGTTGAAGGAAAAATATTAATATTTTCCAACTAGTTTTTATCGACAATCCTTTCTCTATTTTCTAGAACCCTTGATTTATCAATATTACTCCTTTTTTCTAATCAAATAAAAATAATAAAAAAAAACATTTATTGATGATAGAATATTTTTCACTATACAAAACAGAGCGGTAAATTAGAACTTAATTGACCTCTATGTACCCTTGTCTCATTAATATTACTCCTTTATAAAACAAAAATCATCTATTGTTTGAAAAACATTTTTCACAGCACAGCACAGTTCATTGAAACATAATTATACATGAAATATGTACAAATAATATTATTTAGAAACAATGGGAAGAAAAATCTATTCAGAGGTTCAACAGTTCTGAGGTTCTTTCCTTGAGGTCAATTCACTACCCATTCTCTCTCACTTGATTCCTCAATAGTTTATCAAAAAATACTAAAAAACTCTACTTCAAGAAGACTGAGAGGATAAAGGATTAATAATTAAGAGAGGTACTTGAGAACTTATATCACATAATGATCAAGTCCAGGAAGCCTATTTATAAAAAAATTTATAAGCAAAAAATAAGAATTTTGAAATTGAAAAATAAATTGTTATTCGTATAGTAGGCTACCATGTCGGGTCCTTTATAGCACAGATACAAGTTTACACAAAATATGTGGATCATGAGTAGGATCAAGGATTTTTACTGTTACTATGCTGTAGCAATGAACCAGCCTAGTAAAAAAACCGTTGAAAATTAGTAATAATAGTAATATTAAAAATAGTAATAATAGCCTAAAAATGTAGGCCTGTATTCTCACTCTAATGTCTGAAATGTCAAAATAATGTCTGATTCTTCTCACTCTCATTACCCACGCACTAGCTGAAGCACTTATGTGGGCATTGCCCTAAGAAAAATGTGATGGGAATATGATTTTTGTATTTTTATCCCATTCCATACAACATAGAGCTATCAGGGTCTAATATCGGTCCAATATATTCTAGTTTCCTTGCTGTTTCGTATCGGTTTATCATTGATATTGTGAGAATCCATCTATGTTATTCGCAAAAGCACAATGAGAATACTATTCAACATTCACGAATTTCATGATGGGAGGGGTGTGACATGAGATAGGACACACTTTATCTACAATATTGTGAGAATCCATCTATTTTATTGGTAACATCACAATCAAAAAAGACATTTTGATGATGATAATATTGAGCATTCACGGATTTCATGATGAGAGGGCCCACTTTAACAAACATCGGAAATCTTTTGTGAACCTTGTGTGCGGGTAGGAGAAAGAACATAGTGCTGTATTTGTGAACGCAATTGAAAATTTACAGTATAAACAGGTTACATAATTCATTGTTAGGAGTAGGGCCTGCCTACCCTCCGTACAAAATTATAAAGCTTACCTTTGCAATGTACATCTGCGGCGCTGTGTACCACCAAAAACGACCTGTTAATAATTTGGTGGCGCACCAAAAACGGCGCGTTAATAATTTGGTGGCGTACATGGCTTCTAAACCTCTCTCCCCTCCAACCCCCCTCCTTATCACCCCTTCTCACTAAGGGGAGCCCACTCAAGTCTAATAGACTCACCCCAGCAATGATACTGGGTCATACCTGTTTATCAATTATTTTACATAATGATCACAAAGCCTAGTTGAATAGATTTGTGGCTTATTATGGATTAATATCGATAATCGATGTGAGATACATGATTGGTCCACAGGGATTCAATGGATTAGATTGTGGAGTTATATTCAACTTGTACAATGTACATGGAATTGATAGCTGTTTACTTGCATGGAAGCTATTGTCTCTTGGTTATGAATAAAAATAATAGATAAATAAATGCTGCATGTAATTTTTGAGAGTCATGTATTTATAAATATTGGATCCACTAATTGAACTAACCAAAACTTCTACAGCTCGATTTATTGTTATTGTTGATTGTTTATTGTTATTTTATTGATGACGTGTCTCACCAATTTTATTATTTTATTTTAGTGTTACTTCACGATAATGCACATCCACATGTCTCATGGCTAACCACGTTTACATGAACTGTGGTTCCTCCAGTCATGGCCGTAGACAGGAATCACGGGCCTGACCGGGCCCCTCACAGCAGATTTATATAAAATGTTGCCATGTTTTCGATTTTATAGGTCCCATTTTCCAAAGTGTTGAAACAAGGAGGTAACATCCTCCCACGGAAAATTAAAATAATCACACTTGAATTGGAGCGTTTTTAGCAAATCTGGGCAATGTTTTGTAGCTGTTTTTATAAAAATGATACAAACTAATGATACAATTTTGAAGAATGAATAAAAATGACAAAGCTTTTTGGACCAGGCATGGTTTTCACCATTTCAACAACATTGTATAATCTACATAGGCCATAGGCCTAAATTTCTCTCAAGTTTTAAAATATCCGGTTCATGAATAAAACATGATTCAGAATAAAATTGCATCATGTTAACTTATAATGATTTACAATAACGTGTAATATTATGTTCTAATTAAATACAAAGTTATCAAACCTTTAAAAATTAGTGACTGACATGAATAACATAACATTAAGACATGAAAAGTTATTGTTGTTTGTAATTTTTTTGTTCTTGAGAAAAAGGTATGGGAGCGTCGCTCCACGCGTTGAAATTTATTCAACTTTTAGAAATAATAAGCTAATAATATTCGTGTAACCTAGATGGCTCAGGTCTGGTGTCAGAGTTTTCAGGTCGCTCCTGATCAATTTCAGGGCCTCTGACATGACTTAACGACTGTTTTTAGGCAGCCGTGACCGACAGCTTAACGTCATTTAAAAATGTATGGTATGTTTAAAACAATTAATGGTTGAGTAGTTCAAGAAATCAAGTCTTATTCAATTCTAGTTGAAATAAAAAGATAATTTTCATTGGCTAATTATTATGAACTTGTATGATTGATTGAAAAAATTAACCTAATTTTTCCGGGCCCCTGCCAAAAATTTATGGTCCCGGGCCCCGGGCAAATGACCCGAAAAACCCGTCTGTCTATGGCCCTGCCTCCAGTTAACCCAACTGTCCTGATATGGTACCCTGTGAATCTAATCTCTGCTGATAATTGAAATATCGACGCATTGGACTTGAATTCCAGACAGAAAATAAAGTTGAAAACAACATTAATTTGTTCCAAGCGGCAAACCGAGTGGGTTACGATGAGGTTCGATATGAAAGTATTGCTTCTATTGGAATGTAGGGATCAAAATTGCAATTGAATGGGGATTTCTCCATTTCAAAAGAAAAGATTTTTCTCATTTAAGAGAAAAAATCAGGCTTTTCAATGATGTATGGGAAAAACAAAAACCTATGTAATTATTATTGTTTCATACTTGAAACAATGTGGAAATGTTATTTTATGGACAGCCCTAGTAACATGTAAACAGGGGAAGTTTGAGTTTGAGAAACCACCATTTCAGGAATTTCGTTACAAAAAAGACGTTTTGAAAAGTTTAGGACCACCAAAAATAAATAAAGAGACTGGTCTTAATCAAGTTTCCAAGGAATTGGAAATGTGTAGAAGTGGCCGATTCCTGAAGAGCGTGTTATCATTGAATGAAAGAATGAGATGGCAACTGGGGGGAGTAGGATGCAATCGTCCGGAATAACAAACACGATTTCAAAATCATTTCCAACTGGACGACTCTTTTCTGACCGTTGTCATATTCTTTCACTCGGCGATGGAGCTTCATTGGAGAATTTTTCGTTTCTCTCTCAAATCCTTTCTTACTCAGTTCCTTTCTCACTCAGTTCCACTTTTGCTCAGTTCCTCTCTCACTCGGTTCCTCTCTCACTCAGTTCCTCTCTAACTCAGTTTCATTCTCACTCAATTCGTCTCTCACTCAGTTTCTTTCACACTCAGTTTCTCTCTCACTCAGTTCCTGTCTCACTAAGTTTCTCTCTCGCTCAGTACCCCTCTCACTCGGCTCCATTCTTACTCAGTTCCTCTCTCACTAACTTCCTCTCTCATTTAGTTCCTTTCTCATCTAGTCCCTTTCTCATCTAGTTCCTCTCTCACTCAGTTCCTCTCTTGCTTAGTTCCTCTCTTTCGTAGTTCCTCTCTCACTCGGCTCCACTCTTACTCAGTTCCTCTCTCACTCAGTACCTCTTTCTGTTAGTTTCAGTCTAATGGTTGAATGTTAATGGGAGGTATGTTCTTGAGCAATCCTCTTCAAGAATGGACAGTGAATGGACAAGTGAATGAATCTGAATCTGAATCCAACTCTTTTCTTCTCTCACTCAGTTCCCTCACAATTCCTATACAATTCTCACTTAACATCTTATTCTTATACACTGAAACACACTATCACTCGCACAATATCTCTTTTTCTATCACGCCAACATAACTCAAGATCTGTCATCCTACAAATTCTTGCCAGCACAGCTCATGTTGACACACTTGTACGTTCTTCCCACTACCCCTGCGTGTATCACCTATATTGCTATGCGTATCATTCCTGCTCACCTAGCGTATCACAACTCTATCTTTCCCTCATCTTGCTCATCAAACGCGCTCGCTACGTTGGAAAGGAATTCGATTCGCGATCCTGTGCTACTTGTAGTCTAGGAGGGAGAATGCATTATTGAATGCATTATAGAGGCATTATAGTTATTGGGAGATAGAGAGATGCATTCCACCAACCAGCTACGCTACGTCGATTGCTTGTCTTGAACACCTAGGGGAATGTAAGGGAGGGAAATAGTTGAAAAGTTTGATTGATAAGGGGCAGGGTAGAGAATCCATAGGTATTTCGTTTGCGAATCATCTTATCTCACAAGTCCACAGATGCCAATGGCTGTTATGTGCCAGAGTTTTTGGTCAACAATCACTAAATAACTCTCCAATATTAATATTTTGTATTAATTTTTTGAATTAAATGCATGATAGCAAAAAAATACATTTTCCAAAGAAGGTAGAAAGTGACCAAGTTACACATATGAACAGTTTTCAGTAGGTGCCTATTGTGTGATATAGAATACAATATAAATGATATAAGTATGTATATAAGATATGTATATATATCGTATGGTTATATAGCTGTCAGCCAATACAATACAATACAAAACAGTACGTATCCTGTTTTGGAAGGCTACTGTTCAAGTAGGCTACTGTTTTGGAATGAAAATAAAGTAATTGAATTTATATGTTAATGTTGGATTCAGTAAATGTAGACAGTAATGAGATGCAGTGAATAAATGCTTGATACTGCTTTTAGAACGGGACTTTTCTATTTCTAATAATTACTGTATTTGAACAGACTGATTATTGAGGTTCTATAAAAAATATATTCCAATGAGGTAATTGAAGTATTCTACTCTCAATGATTTAATTCCAATCAAGTGATTGATAAAACGTTAATGCCAATATAGGTTATTGAAGGAAAGTGCTGCAATTAATTTGAAATTATTTCGGACTACATTTATTCTCAACAAAAATTCAGTAGACAAATAGCATAATAGAGGAATAAATACTAGCTTTCTCACAAGGCTTACAAAAACTTAATCTATGGAAATAGTAATGAGAAAATCCAGTTTCATCTCTTCCAAATATTTTTTTTCTATCAATTTTATGTATCAATTGATGAATTTATTAAAGAACCTAATTTATCTATTCTTTTGTTGCAGTTCGAGCGTCGGGCAGCTCGTTTGTGCCATCCGCCAATTTAATTTGGCCTCTGCTGACGTCACTGCTGCTACTTAGAACGTGACTGTAATCACATTTTTAAAAGTGGTGTGAGTGTGAAACGAGTTTTGCCTAAAATGAAACGAAAATAGTGCAACTCAAAAGACAATATCGCATTTTCCCCTTGATGGGTGACCCAGAAAGAAAAACATTTCTACAGGTAAAAGGCTGACTACTTTTTATTTAATGCTTCTATCTAACAAAACCCCATTCCCGAAATTTAAAGTGATCTATTTCAAAGTGATCCAATCTCCCTTGTCCCTATATTCAATGTGACTGTTGATTATTTTTCAAAAGCGTACTCAGTGTTTTCTTATCGTATTTTAAGCTCAGATTATTGTGACATTGAATGAGACATTACGCTGTGAATAGTTGTATTATGGGACAGTGCATTTTAATAGACGGTTTGTAATAATATTGTATATTGTTGAGTAATTTTTTGGCAAAATTATTGTGAAAATTCAGCATAATTTGAATCTTATCGGTATTCTACTAAGCTGTATTCGGTTCTCGCTTTGTATATAACGTTGGTGTTCAATTTATCGTTGTAAAAACAGTATCGCTTTATGTTTGTTGATAATATTCATATTTTAAAGCAGATTAAATTGTTATTTTTATCGACAATTTTGTCTGAAATTATTATTCTCCTTGACGCTGATTCATGTGTATTCTGGAAATAAGGTGCCACATAACAACAAAGGACATATTATTCGAAATAGACTTTTTAAAATCAGAAACAGTATTGAAAATTGTTCCAATAATAATATTATAAAACCTGGAAAAATGTATTGTTGAATCATTATCACACAATGTAGCTTGATTAACTTATTGATGCACTATTTATTATGAACTTTTTGTTATCAATTAAACTGAATCATAGATTAAACTTTGAACTTAGGGCTATTAAGAATAATTGATTAATAAAATGAAAAAATCAAATACCCTTCTTTTAAAACTTTAAAAGTATTACTCGTATTATTCACAGACATGTTTCGGGACTAAGCCCATTTTCAATGGCTCATGTGAATAATAATACTTTTGTAGTTTTAAAAGATGGGTATTTGATTTTTTCATTTTATTAATTAATAATAGATATTAATTTTTTATTAATAATAGATATCTAATAAATATTATAGCTTGATTGGTGATTAGAAAGTATCATAGTAGAATATTATTCTCAGGATGGAGTAAAACTAGAACACACTTTTAATTCACGTTTCTAGAACAATTTAGAATAAAATTCTGGTACTTTTCTAAAAACAAGTTAACGATCTTTGATCTTACCTGAATTTTTATGGATTTTTCTAGAAACAGTAAATGATTCAAAGTTGGTTCACAATTAATTATACGTAGGCAACTGGTAATGTGATGGTGTTGTCGGGTGAAATTAATTGTTAATCCAAATTTTTCAAGTAGCCTACCTATGCTTTTTGATATTTATTTGTGTAGTTTTTGACAATCAAACTGATTTTTTTAAATTGTTATATTTATTTATAAATTTCTAGAATAATAAAGTTATTAACTGAGTCTATTAACTTGGTTTTCAACAGGAGAAAATAAGAAGATTGGCCTGAGTATTTCCAGTTCACTTGGAGTTTTGAAAAAACTTAGTTTGACTGAAATTTGGCTGTACCGCAGTCAATAAATTCGAGTGCAAAAACCTTCTTTCATAATTTCCGAGTTTTATCATCGTGAGTTGAAAAAATTACACTACTTTTTGTGTGTGTTGTGGGGTTTCTTCAGTAGTAGCATTAAACGATTTATGTATTTCTTGTCAGTAGAATATTGAGTAGAAAATTTCCATTTTGATCAACATTGATTAACATTTAACCATACATATTCTTCATTTTCAGTAGTAGATTCTAACATAAAATATTTGATCGATTCTAGTAGCCTATTCACAATTCCTCTTTAATCATTCATCCTAATCAATCTTCAATATTTTCAACTGTTGATTTTAATCATTACATGCATCTATTCTAATTAAGTAGGAAGAATCAAGTATCAAGGTAAGTTATTTTGACACTACTTTTGTTACTCATTTCTTACTCTATTCACTCACCTTCGTGTTATTGTTATGAATATGAGTCATCAATAAATGTTTGACAAGAGAATTAAACATTTCAATGAAAACTGAAAATTACAACTATACGTAGACTACCCTAACGATCATTTTTATCAGACGGAAACTATTCAAAATATTTGATTCAGTCTTTCCGCGCACAAGATTACATCTTTTTGTAATACAAGGTGGATGGTACTTGAATGATTGATGAAATTGTTATTTTCAATCAATGATCATACAAGATCCAAATAAATGATGGAATGAAAATACATAGATTTTTTTCAATTTTCTACACTTTTAGTTAATTTTACACTAATGACAAATTCTATCCATCATGGAACGTTTCTACAATATCGACCACAACTTAGTTGAATTTTTATCCAAATAAATATTCGAACCCCATAAAATGACTTCATTTATACTAACAGAAGCAATGCATCGAGAATTCTATCAATGAGATAACGTAATTTTACGCCGCTTAGATTTAATCAAAACATTCTCATCCAACTAGTTTCAATAATTATTAATATTAATATTAAATTTGGTGTTGGTAGCCAAAGATTTATTCTGCCTTCCTGAAACTTACCAACATAGATTCCTGTAATATTACAGTACTAGATTATGCATTGAAAGTTTACTGCAATCAATTTCTGTCAGAGCCCAGGCCTACTGTAATTTATCGGTGGAGCTTTTCTATGACAGCTCAACATTTTTTATGTTTTTCTTTTTACTTAGAATTTTCACTTCCCCCAGTCTCATCGTAAGTATGTAAAGTACTGCAACTTCGCAAATACCTGCTGTCATATATACGAATATACAAAGCAAGTTGTAATACAGTGATAATTTTACGCACAAAGCAGGTGTAATAAATCTTTGCATACTGCGTATAATCTGTTCAAGCAAAGGAGAAATTCTGGCAAGATGAAAAAATGACTCCAGCTAGGTCAACATTGTTTCAAAAATTATAAGTTTGGTCTCAAATTGTAGGAAATACTCTGTTCTAGAATTTGATACCAAATTTATGATTTTTGAACCAGTATTGACCGAGTTGGAGTCATTTTCCCATCTTGCCAGAGTGTCTTTTAAGCTTGGACAGACTGTACAAATGGAATGAGAGTGGTGCGACATGGGAGAATTATAATACGGGCGAAGTTCGCAAGTAAAGGTCTGGGCCAACATTTGCTGAACTGAACAGTACACGCAAACAAGTCCGGGACTTGATACGTGCCGAGCAACTTTGCAAGTTCAAGTGGGCTTAGTTTCCAGACAGACTCACTATGTACATTATGTATACAGATATAGAGTGATCCATTCAGACACAGATATAATATGATACATTTCGACACATATTATATCACTGTTATACATATACAATATCATTCACTCTCTTATATAGAAGTGTCTGGGTTGAGAAAGGCGTGCTCAGCAGCCGAAATATACCGTAAAATACACCCGAATTATACATTACTGTCTTATAATGTAGGTAAGTTTCTTAGTGGGTTTCTCTTCATTTAGTTAGTTTTTTTCATCAATATTATCATTATAGTTAGTTTTCCTTCTTAAGTGAAAACCTTTGGCTGGATAATATAAATTTGAACTCATATCCTGAAAATTTTGACAATATTTTAATGAAAATTTTGGTAGATATTCTAAGAGCTATGCCTGTGCTTTCTCCTCAATGTATGTTCATCATTACATTAATAAATATATAAATAATTATTCAATAGAGTCTGCTGTGATGTGCTCGATATTTGTTTGTCAATGGCTCAACAGCCCAAGAAGGGCCTAAGCCTAACAGCTGGTTGCCAGTTACATATTCACTTCACTATACAGTCCGTCCAAGCAGAGGAGACAACCCGGCAAGACGGGGAAAACGACCCCAGCCCGGCCAATACCGGGCCGAAAGCCATAAATTCTCAAACAGAACCTACGTTCTCAATATATATTATTATAAACATTCATGTAAGTTAATGTGATAGGATACATTCATACAACATAGATCATTATGATGTGTAGTCTGTGTAAGATGAGAAGACACGCCGTTACAACGTAAAGTTTATTGAAACGGAGTGTCTTCCAAGCTTGCGCGAATTTTACATAATGTTCACATCTAAAAACAGGATCAGACTGCGAAAAAGTAGAAGACTTTCTTCTTTTCTCTTCCGTCCCAGAAATTGTGAAATAAAGAGTTCTCAGCAAAGAATCTCCCTTTCCATATGCTTTGAAGTAGTCTAACTTGCTAAGTTTATTGGGAGTTTTTCGGGGAGCATGTTTTTGTGCTTTGTTAACACAGGAAGCGATCGAAGTGTGGTTTGAATGATATTATTTCCTCGTTTGAGTGGGAGAAATTTTCTTTCTCTCACGTTGGATGGTAACCTATTCCACTCTGAAACTATATTTATACGGTTTGCTCCAAGTAGTAATTAGAAGAAGGTGAGCTATATATTGAACTTTAAGGTAGTAAAGTGAAGACTTTAAAGTAATTGGACTTGGACCAAGGTAGTTGTGAAGGTGATATTTTGGTAGTTATCCATATTAAATGAAAAGACAAGATGTTTTAAATTATTAAAACAATAATTTATTAAAAATTCGAGATACCGGTTTTGGTTGTTACACCATTATCAATCTCTGGTAAACTAAAAGTTCAGAGCAGCAGTATTTATATCAACGGTGAAGCACCGCTATTGGTAGAGGCTTGAGCCAATGACAGTGAACGTCTGCCATTGGCCTAGACAAGCTCCTCCCCGATTAACGGTTCATTCGAACACTACAAAATGGCGGTTTTAACAGTAAATCAAATTGAATCTTCAATTAAATTTATTTATAAATATTCAATTTATTGATTCAAAAGGTTCCTAAAATCTGAAAAGTTTTACCCACATCATTTTTACAAACTTTCATGTCTCTTTAAACTTCAATCGTATTCAACAACAAAGCCATTAAAATAGTTCAATTCTGTGTCACAACAGAATAACGAAAGAGAGTACGACATTGAACTCGAATGTTTCCATGTATGTATTGTCATATGTGTTTCACTTTCACGTGAATAACATCTCTGCAATTTTCGAATGTAATTCTGGTGAATTGATAGACTGACACAGTTACGTTGGGAATAATCCCCTTTCACATGTGTGCATCTGTGATATATTATGTAATCGACCGTGTGAAATTTGTCTGGTGTACTATAATTAATTAATTAATTTCACGTACTGGTGTCCCAGAATTACACACATGCATGTTCCACAGATACAGTCTGTCCAAGCAAAGAAAAACCTCTGGCAAGATGGGAAAATTACTCCAGCTTGGTCAATATTTGTTCAAGAATTATAAATGTGGTCTTAATAGTAGATCGAATTGTTTCCTACAATTTGAGATCAAATTGATAATTTTTGAACCAAAATTGACCGAGCTTGAGTCATTTCCCCATCTTGCCAGAGGGTCTTCTTTGCTTGGACAGACTATGTAGAATACCATGCTTGTAAATGGAATAAGTGAATGATGTTGCGTTTTTGATAATGGAATGGTTGACTACAGTTCTATCTTCCACTTACATTTCACATATTCTATATAGAACTTTTACATCTTACATAGAATTCTACATATTCTATTACTATTCTATTTTACATATAATACTCTACATCAATACAATATTTGTATGATAAGGTTTATAAATGAGAACACAAAATGTTACACTTATTCAAGGAAGTTTCAATGTTTCACTTAGGGAAGAGAAGTGTTACAACTTATCCAAAGGTAGTGTAAGTTTGCAATATCAAGTTAATAAATTCATGCTGTGATAATAATTATAGTAAGTGTGATAACCTAATTTTTTCTAATCAAAATTAGAAGATTGACAGTTAAGGGAAAACCCCTTCTTCATCTATCAAATGATTCAAATTGAATTTAACTTGGTGCTCATGTACAATATTGTACAAATCTCCCTTTAATGGGAATATTAATTAGACGTCGAATCGAACTAAAATTCATATTCTATCACAATTCTGAAAAATACATTTTTTATTGTTTTCAACATCATGCCAATATGCCGATTGGCAATAATTAGACTGTAGTCCATTCACGATCACTTGAGACGAAATAAACAAACCTTTTGCGTGTGTGTGTGTGTATTGGAAGTTTTTCTTCTATGCGAAAAAATTGGCTGCAGTCGAACAGCTGACTCTTCTGGAGCTGTGATTTGCTACAGTGTGACTTGTATTGTCTCAAGACTGTTGTCTTGAGCTGTGGTTGGCTACAGCTGTTGGTCTGTGGCCGAAAGTTTCGCATAGAAGAAGACCATTTACACGCATACACACTCAAAAAGTTTGTTTATTCCGTCTCAAGTGATCGTGAATAGAGTATAGTAACTATTCCATCACGTCTATAGAAAATTCTAATTTCTCAATCCACCCTAATGCATATTCTATCGCTAGATAAGACAAATTCTTTCTTTATTCTTTCTTTACAATTGCGACTTGGTTTCCAAGTATTTTAAGCGAAGGATGAATGAGTGATAATGAATGATGATGATGAATGCATACTCTACTCATGAATATGGTTTTTATGAGACATCAAGAATGCAATCACCACAATAAGCAAGTCCTTTTGAAAATATACCACTGAACTATCCGTAATAAAGTGAAAGAATAGGACTGGGTAAAAAAACAATTATCTCAATAGTCTTCCTTTAGCAACAAAGTCGCTGGCGGCTGATGTCCACAAGACAGGTGAAGTGCTTTACAGTAAAAGATACGAGCACTTCACCTGTTTCGTGGGCACGAGCGGCCAGAGAACTAAGTCTAATCAAATAGAATCTAAAGTACTATCATAGTAGTAGAGTACAACACAACTAACTCCTTCAAAGCGAGATGCAGCTAATTTTGTTCTCGGAAGGACCACTTACACCGGAACTGCATAAAAATTGGCACGGATGATGATGATGACGATTATTACTAAAACTGTGGTGGTGGTGGTGATGATGATGATGATGATGATGATGACGAAAACTGTGATGATGATGCCGATAGTAGCCTCATAACGACGTTTCCAGCTAGTGTAGGTACACAAGGAGAGAGACCGTTACGCGATGTATTATTCAGTCAGAAAATGAAATCTGAGGCCAAGCTTTGTACTGATAATGTGGGGACTATTCCATTAGCTTTCCGGTTACTTGTGAGAAACAGGGTGTAAAGGGTAGGAAGCCTAGTAGGGTACAACCCAACTAAACTGACGGTTGGAGAATTTATGTTATTAATGCTCAGCTCTGTTGGGACTGTCTGAAAACGGTCCACTGAAGCGAAACAGTTCAGCTTAGGGTGCTCTCAACACTTTGTGCTGTAGTAGACCGCTGGTTGACTGTTCTGACGGAGCCGAGCGTTGATAACAGTCATTCGCTATCCGCCAGTTAGTTTGACGTCTATTATAGAGGTGCACAAACGTGAGCGCATTCGTGCAAGGCAATGCTTTATTCCATTTTGTGCGCACAGACCGCTGAATAGAATAGAGAGCCTTGTTTCGGCTCTCTATTATCGCGTTACACGTTGCTAGTTGGTTGTCTATAGTCTGTCCAAGCAAAGAAGACATTCTGGCAAGATGGGAAATGACTTCAGCTCGGTCAATATTAATCCAAAAATTATAAATTTGGACTCAAATTGTAGGAAACATTTTGATGTACGATTTGAGATCCAATTTATAATTTTTGAACCCATATTAACTGAGCTAGAGTCATTTTCCAACCTAGCCAGAATGTCTTCTTTGCTTGGACACACCATACCACCTCACAAACGCTGGTTCATGTGTGTCGTTCCGTTTCTTCCTCAAAGATCCTTTATCTCGCAGTCTCCTTTACTCCTCTCCCTTATTTCTCACTTCTATATTTCCCTCAATTACTCAAATTCTGTTATATTCTAACACCTTTTCTCATATTCCCAACTTATTCCTCAAATTATCTATTCTTTTCCTCATATTTTTTTTCTTCATCATTGGATGTGTACCGAGTACATCGTCCTCTGTCCAGATCTATTATTTTACTTTAGTCATGGTAGTTAAACTTATACAGTACTATGACAAAAAATTACTCACAAAACTAGTGAGATTACAAACTTATTTCATATTCCACCCTCGACTATTCGACTCGTGTGAAAAAGTTAATTCGTTTGTAACCTCGACATTCTCACTCTCGTCGTGTAATATACTATTTCAGTTGGTTGATGCTCTGGATTTATGTTGTTTGGTTATTTCTATTAATCGACTTTCTTACATTATCTTACTGTCTCGTACTTTTATAATTTTTTTTCTTTCTTCTAATCTAATTCTGAATGTTTACTTCTATCTTTTGTATAAATTCAATGATTTGAATTTTAAAAATGTATTTTTTCCATAAATATTTATTTTCCTAATATTTTATCTCGAAATATTTAATCGGGATCAATAAAAAATCAATTTTCTTCTGAGAAATATGAAATGAAAAAGCAAGGGAATTCACTGAGGGGACAAATCTGAGCTGGCTGAAACTCAGAGACCTTATCGAAAACTTGTGGTAAAGGAGTGGGGCTGATGAATAGGGTCAGAACGGTGATGCTTTGGTCTCCCGAAACCACAGCCGAAATCTCCCCTGAGCAAACTCAAGAGCCGAAAACGCAATTAATACTTGCATCAAGTGGCACGCGAGTGGACGGAGTGAGAAAGAGAGAGAGAGAGTGACAGAAGGAAAAGGAGAAAGTCAGAGAGAGAGAGAAAGGAAGAGAGATTTTCAGAGAGAATGAGAGAGTGTGAGAAGGGTAGATGGTGTGAGAGATTGGGAAAGAGGGAAATATGTTAGAGAGATTATTTTTCTACAGAGAAAGGAAAAATATTCTCTCTGCAGAGAGAGAAACAGTGAGAAGGAGAGTCATGAGGAGTTCTGTGTGAGGAAGATTGATAAAAAAATGTGTGAAATATTTTTAGAGAAAGATGGATTGATTGTTCGACATGATAGAAAGGAAAAGAATACATACCAATCTTATTCTTATATTATTCTCAATGAATTCCTATTATTATTTTTCTTATTATAATTTATTTTCAGAGAGACAATAATTTTGTCTTAAAAAGGAAGAAACAAAGACAACTCTTGACAAAAACTAAGGCACATTCGTCTGTTCATTGTGCATTCAAACAGCTGATGTTGTCTGCTCATAATCTGTGTAACTAAACCGAATCAGCTGACTACGGAGTTAAGTAAACAATAATCAGCTGGTTCAACTACTGGTTAGTTATAAGGAACATGTGAAACCGCCTCAATTTTAAGTACCAGATAAACAATTAAACATACCCTATAGGTATAGTCAATATTGATGTTTTAGTCAATGTTGACTAGGTATAGTCAACATACCCTATAAGTCAATATTGGTTCAAATATTATCAAATTGTAGATCAGAATATTTTCTACAATTTGAGACCAAAGCTAATAATTTTGAGCCAATATTGATGGAGCTGGAGTCATTTTCCCATCTTGCCAGAATGTCTTCTTTGCTTGGACAGACTATACTTGTCTGCTACAAGTAGGAGAGTATTACTCAACTGTCTGTTTAGTGTTTATCAATGTAATAGTGTAATAGCATGTATAGCATGTTGATAAAATAATGAAAATTGAAATCACAGTACTTTTTTTAGTAGTTTTCATTTGAACTAAACATGTTTCACTCTCTTAATAGGCATTCCCAAGTATGAATCTATTGTTCTCTTTGTATTGTGGGAATGCTTCTTAAGAGGCATGTTGTGTTCGAATAAAAACTACTAAAAAGGTGACTTAGTTTCAGTTTTTAGGTCTTCGCTGCAGTCAGTAGACTGGGAAATTGTCAAATTTGACTGTGATTCCAATTTTCATTCATCAACATACATTGATAGTAGCCCTGGACAAAAAATATGCACTGATGAAATAAATAGAAATACAATCAATTATTGAAGATAAATATTATTATTAAGATAGCGAATGAGAATGCCTCCCAAGAGAGCGAAACTTTCAGTGTTCGAATAAAACTACTAAAAATAGTACTATGATTTCAATTTATTAACATAATTTAGGTTAGTGGAAACAAAGGTTATCAGATCCACAAAGTTTATTTAGAATACCATACTTAAGTTTGTAGATCCGACAAAATTTGTTTTCACTAACCTAAATTATGGATAAGTTCCACAACATCTCTGATAAGAGTGTAAATTTTATTAACATACTGTACATTGATATAGTTTGTCCAAGCAAAGAAGACATTCTGTAAAGATAGAAAAATGACTCCAGCTCGGTCAATATTGATTCAAAAATTATAAATTTGGTCTCAAATTGTAGATCAGAATGTTCCCTAAAATTTAATATTGAATATATAATTTTTTAATCAATATTGACCGAGCTGGAGTCATTTCCCCATCTTCCTAGAGAATATATATCTTCTTTGTTTGGACAGACTATAGAAGCCCAAGACAAGAATGTAACTTAGTATAGCCTATATTAAGATAATATAGCACATCACAGATTCACCTTATTGTTAAAAAAATAATAATTTTGAGCCAATATTGATGGAGCTGGAGTCATTTTCTTATTATTACCTTATTGTTAATAATATAATATACAGATAGAACAATCACTTACAGATTTGAAAAACACTTGGAAACTTCACTAGCATTTTCAGTAAGGGAATAATTCGGCTGCTTAAGGAAGCCTTTCTCAACCCAGGTCTGGGTCTGGGTCTGGGTTAAGAAAAGCTTGTTGCTCCCTTATTCAAAATGTAAGAGAAGTGTTTTTCAAATCTATTAGTAATATTTTTATCTGTATATATTATATTGAGATAATGGTATAGGCCTACATAATGTCTACTCAATCCACCATAATGAGTATAGCTATAATATTTCCAGTAGATTGTCTACGGTAGAACAGAAGTTTGGTGGAAAACGAAGAGGTAGCCACAGCCACAGCCCACAGTGGCCACAATTCCGCCATCATAGTGACTGGAACTTGTTGGCCAGCATTCAACCACATTGCAAATCTCAACCACTACAAATTTACACTGCGAATGTCCCGAGAGCGTTTCTAATGGCCACCCTTATAACTCTTACCACTGTCTGGTTTGTTTGTCAAGTTTGTGTTCGTAGTTGTTGGTGATGGATGTAGTGCGGCGAGTGAATTGTGAGAAAATTGTCTGTAGTTTAAATAGATTGTGGAATAGGAATTTCAGAGAATCTTGAGATAGTGTAATAATCATTTGTATAAAATATGGGTGAGTAAATTGAGAAAATATTCCGAAATGAAATTGTTGAAATTGTTAAAAAATATTATTAAGACATTGTGTAAATGAAAGAAAAATATTTCGAAGCGCTCTTTGTTAATTTTCGAAAAATTTGAGTCATAGTTTATGTGAATAAGAGGTAATTCCATGATTTGAAAGTTGATAATTTGAGTGAATAATTATTTGTTCAGAGATGAATTTATGTATTTGAATTGGAATAAATTGAATTATAGAAAAATGTGGGTCATAGTTTGTATGAATACAGTGAGAGGTACGTAATGACTTTTGCCATTATTTGTAGGTTAATAGTTATTAATAATTTTTGTTAAGAGTTAATTAATTGCATTTTCGTCAATAGTGAATTTTAAGAGTGAATAATATGAACTTATATGGGACAATAGTTTTATTGAAATGTGGATCGATAGTTCAAGTCAGGGCCGTCGCGTGGGCGAGGCGACCGAGGCGAACGCCTTGGGCGCCGCGGCCTGGGGGGCGCCTCAGCAATGTCAATTTTTCCCCATTTTTAGATTTGAACAACATGTAATAGTGAATGTAAAATATTAGATACTTGATGAGTAAGCAATCGTCGCATCAACATCCTGTCTCTCTTGTTACAATTCCTGTGTTTTGTACAATTTCTGAAGTCTCGTTCTGTGATTAATAATATAAAAAAGTTTTTTATTTGAAGAATCTCCCTCCTTTGGGATATTGGCTGTCGTTAGTAATGACAGACAGTCGTTTCCCGTCTCTGATGAAATAGTAATTGTTGCATTACACTCCTAACTTATTAACTGCATGTTATTCAGAGGTGTTCTGCGCCGCCAATTGGTTGCGGAGACTGGCTTATGATTGAGAGGATCAACGCGCTAACCACACGTTACCTCTATACTGGTTGATGATTATTTGCTTCCTGTATGGTCTGTCCGGCCGGAGGGGAATTCTAGCAGGGTGAAGGGGGCGGCTTTCCCGTCGTGCCGGGGTGTCTTCTTGGCTTGGACGGGCTGTTGAGCCAGACATACATACTTTTTTTGAAGAAACCACCTCCATCTTTTTAAATTAAAAATTTATGATTTCATTACCAGTTACACCCTTTATTGTTGAAATGTCGTGTCTTTTTAGCATATTACCCCAATTATTTCAATAACCGATGAAGTTACAAACTTCTAACAGGTTTCATTGAGTTCCGCAGCTAATTTTACATAGGATTTGTCAGTCGTAGAACCCAAATAAAGCCTCTGAAAATGATAAAAATTGATATTTCTTGAAAAATGACAATTTTCCGCCATTGTTATCTAGATAATTAAGCGTTTTTGGGGGGCGAGTCTCATGGAACGCTTTTCTCTTATTGGTTTAAGGAATATGCCTGAGAAGTATTGCTCATTTCTCCTGTATATTTAATGACTAGAAACTTAATCTAATTAAAAACTATAGATTCAAATTACAAAAAATGATAAGGTTGTCTAAAAACACGAGTTTTCAGTTACATAGTTTGGGAGGGGGGCGCCGCGGTTGCTTTTGCCTCGGGGCGCTACAATCCACGCGACGACCCTGGTTCAAGTGAATGTGAGAAAATATTCCGAAAAAATTGTTAAAAATTATACGCAATTTCAGAAAAAGCTTGCCTGACTCTCATTCATGAGGTGATAACACATAAAATCTATATTTGCATAACTTATGATTTGCTGACTTATTTTCATAATAATACGACTTCCATTCATTATAATTTTTTCTAATATTATCCTAGAGTTTGGTTGGTTATTGATGAGAAATTGGAGGCCCTTCAAAACGTTTTTAGGGGGTCTTAAAGATTTATGTCACAGAAATAGGCCTCATAGAATCTCTGAATGCTATTTTTCCTACTTTATTCGCAGAAGCTACCATTTTCCTTATAATTCTACTGCATTGTTGCTTTTTTCTTATTTTGCCTTATATTATAATCACCCTGAAGTTTTCCTTTTTCCTTCTTACAGTAATTCTTTTTACGATGATGAAAATAAGATAACACAACACTATCTTTGTATAGATGGGAATAAGGAAAATAAGAACAAGAGTTCATTGATGAAAATATGAGAATAAACAATTAGTGAGCTCCAAGGTATATTGAGTTTCATTGATAAGAAATTATTGTGGACTAAGTATACAAATTCAATGATGATGAAGTATTATTCTCGGGTATCATGTAGGCTAATAAGTGGAGCGAGTCTATGTAGCAATTTTCCTGGTCGATTATTATCTGAGTTTCAATTACAAATCGATCTATGCGTTGTTGTGCCAGCCTCACGGTCCCAGGTTCGAGTCCCCGCTGAGTGCTTGTTCCGGGAAACTAGCTAATTAATTTCAAGCTCAAAATTAATCTTCAACCAATCAAAACACGGCAGTACTCATAAATAACTTGAGCACTGTTGTAACAACGTGGAGCGTTGATAACGGGCCTTGTTACTCCAGCAGCTGTGTTGTTGAAAGATTTGTTGGTCCATTTTTTCAAGATCCAAGTATTCAGAATAGATTGAGAGAACTGGATTTGGAGAAATACAGTTAGTTAGTAGTTTCTATCCAGAAGCATAAAATTTGAGCTCTAATCTTCCCATAATATGAAAATAGTTTAAACCAAAAACTATTTTAAAATATATGAAAACTATTTGATGAGTTTTTAATAACTTTAGAAACAATACGAAACCCTCTTTATACTACGGATTTCTGATACGCATCAGTGATACAGAGTCCGAAGTTGATATAGAAAGGAAGCTCGTTGATACGAGACATGAGCAAGTATTTTGTGTCAACGAGCTTCCTTCCTGTACAATTGTGTATCATTAATGCATATAAAAAATTTTACGTCTCTAGAGGTCTTTATAATTGTTTCTAGATTGAAACTATTCCCATATTATGAGAAGATTGTAGCTTAAATTTTATGTTCTGGATGTAAAATATATCTATAGTTTGTGAGGAATAAATTTTATAACTATAATAAATGTTACTGGAAAGTACCTACTCTCATAATATGAGAGAATTACTGAAGCTTTTATTCAAATTAAAGAGGGAAAGAATGTACAAGAAATCCGGAAGAAAGTAGAAGAGATTTGAATAATGTATTAATTACTCCAATAATATTATTATTCCAGAATAATCCAAGTCTCGAGAGGATTGTCGTAATTTCAGACTTGCATGATTGTTGAGTTCGAGTTCAATATTGTTGCTGGAGTCTGGATATGAGCATCAAACAATAAAGAGTTAACAATTTATGATTTTATCATTATAAGCTTCACTATCACAATAATTATATCCTTATATGATTAGTTATATGATTAATCTCTTTTTCCACATACATAGTAGCATGAACCTACTGTACTAGAATATACACTATAGTCCATCCACGATGGCTTGAGACGAGATAAACAAAAGCTCTGCATGTGTATATGTGCGACTGGAGTGACTTCGTTTTAGCCACGACATAAACAAGAAACAGCAATGCAGAAATCCCGAATTTTGTTGTAGGCAACCCAGAATAAGTATCTTTAATAAATCTTTAATGATACATTGGAAAGATACACATTGGGAAATTGCTTGTTTCGTTTGTCTCTCAACTGCAAGAACCTAAAATGAAAAAACAATTATAGTAAAAGTATTTGTGTCTATGCTTTGGTTACAGTCCCGACGACAAAATTCGGGATTTCGGCATTGTTGTGACCTGTTTATGTCGTGGCTAAAAGGAAGCCACTCCATTCACCCACATACACATGCAGAGCTTTTGTTTATCTCGTCTCAAGTCATCGTGAATGGACTATAGTACAAATATATTCTAATCCAAGATATTAAAACATTTTATAATCGAATAATTACATTACTAGAGTATATACAATTGAAATATCAAATAAAATAGTATATTCAATACGAATAATTGTATCCTAATATGATCACTCTCTACTTTATAGTAGCTGTTAGCCTAGTAGCTACTAGGCATTCTATGATCTAAATAAGCAACACTATCACAATTATTATTCTAATATGATTACTCTCTACATATAGTAGCTGTTAGTATAGTAGCTAGTAGAGTACTGGTAAGCTAGCAAATTCAGCGTACATTAAAAGCGACGTCAATTAACTATTGTGGTATTTAAGAAGGTACATAGCATAGTGGTCTTACTGCTGTTGAAATTAATTGAATCGGCTTAAGCTTGGAGCTGTCGCTAATGTTATTTTCGAGTTTCTCTACAACAGCGAAATCTACTGCTCTCTGAGTGCTTGAAAATGGGTTCGAGTGTCTTATGTTTCCCCAGCCTAAAGTTCTCTTGCCTCGCACAGAAGCCGACTGGGGTTTGAGAAATTATTTACTCGTAATATGTGCTTGTACAGTCTGACAAGCGGAGAAGACATTCTTGCAAGATGGGAAAATGACTTCAGCTCGATCAATATTGGTTCGTAAATATAATATTTGGTATAAAATTGTAGGGGAAATTCTGGTCTACAATTTAAAACAAAATTTATTACTTTTGAATCAATATTGACCGAGCTAGAGTCATTTTCCTATCTTCTCAGAATGTCTTCTTTGCTTGGACAGACTCCAACTATAGTCTACAGGAAAGAGAATCAGGTTTCTTCAAATCATTCGATTTTGAAGAGGTCTCATTGTCTTATCTTTAGAATTGAATAGGAGTAATGATAACAGGAGCATACTTCTCTATATAAAGTGAACTAACTTTCTTCCAATCATCATACTTTGGCTCTTTTCAAATAGAAGTATTAGAGCGCTCTTTACACAGTGGCATTCTGATACGCAGTAGTGATACAGAGTTCAAAAATGATACAGGAAGAAAGCTGGTTGATACGAGACATTTGTTATGATAATAGATCGCCGCAATATTGGAGATAATCTGATTCTATTTCTCAATTACAGTATTGAAAACTTTTAAGCGAATTCAAACGTAGTTAAGGTATTTTTTAAGTTCAATTAATAAGAAAGAATGTTAAAATATCAAGTTTCAGAGAGCCAATAGTTATTTTTGTTCAATTTTCGGCATTACAAATGAACGAACCTCACTCTGTAACACGTAAAAATTTTGACTCAATATCTAATCTCGATACGGTTGAGTGATATCTCGACCTATCTACCGTTCAATATCGATCGATAGATATCCTCGAATATATTTCTCCAAGAATGGACAATTATGTACTAACTCCGCTATTTCATGTGGATATATCACAATCATATCAAGCATTACAGTAATCATATAATATATAAATTATAATCATTACAGTCAGAATATTGAATCCTATACTTTTGTAATCTTATGAGTTCACGTACTCTATACAATCACTCTATACACAAGACACCTTGTACTCTTGATTGCTATACAAGTACTCTGATACATATTTTTATTTAATCCAATAGTTTAATTTTGAATTATTGTTATCTAGGATTTTGTATGCTGTTATTCCTTGAATCATGGCCCATTCAATCAAAGCCCCCTTTAACATAATAAGGAAGCTCTATTGAAGGAAACTATTCTTGAATAGAGTGGATAATTTAATCTGTATCTGTCCTAAACTTCACCAACCACAAATAATCATTATAAATTCACAAACAGAAATCTTAGCTTACATCATCTTCAGCGAATCCCACCTTCTAACTTGCTACAAAAAACAGGAGAAAAAAAGCATTTTCACCAGTAGCAGGATACATTTTGAAACCCTTCAAAGTGTTTGCCTCGCCATTCTAGGCGCTTTTAAACACCTCGCTATCACGTTACCAGCAACTGAACAACGGTCAGTTTAGGTAGGTAAAACAAAGAGCTCACCCTTTATTAGTTGGGTAAACTACACCCTCTCGAACCCTAATGGATCGGATGAAAAGCCACCCGGCCCTGAAAACCTAAACTACCCCTATTTTCGAATAGTACTCGACGGGGTTGAGGAATTTTCCGACGATTAAAAACTTCAAGGGCGATTCCCACCTAATCCGGTTCTGTTCTACAGACCGTCCAAGCAAAGAAGACATTCTGGCTAGATTGGAAAATGACTCTAGCTCGGTCAATATTGGCTCAAAAATGATCAATTTGGTCTCAAATTGTAGATCGGATTGTTTCCTACAATTTGAGAATAAATGTATAAATTTTGAACCAATATTGACCGGGCTGGAGTCATTCTCCTATCTTGCCAGAATGTCTTCTTTGCTTGGACAGACTGTACTCTACACATCAAGCAGTTCTACCCTTCACAGCAGTGCTCTTATCCACTGTTGTAAGTGATATTGCCAACATTATTAAGTAACAACCGACTGAATTGTTTCTATTCGATTTTCTCTAGTGTTTAAGTCGGATCAGTTTCTCTATAGTTACTAAAGAAGAAGGAACTTTTGGAAAAGTAATGAAAAACAACATATATATACAAAAAATTCACGGAGAGTTGAAAAAAGCTGAGAAGACACGGCGGTTCTTAGCATCAGTAACACTTCACATTGTGACGCCATGTCTTATCAGTTTGTGCATAATATACCTTCTTCAAATTTGATCACTTAAATAAATATACAAAAACCACTGGCTGCTCGTACCCACGAAACTGGTGAAGTGCCCGTATATTTTACTGTACAGCACTTCACCTGTTTCGTGGGCATCGCCAGTGACAAAGACAATAATCATTGACTTTTTGAGCTGTTGTGAAGGTTATGTTGTGATAGTTATCCTTATTGAATTAAAAAGACAAGATGTTGTCAAACCACTCATTTATGAAAAATTGGAGATAGGCTATCGGGTTCGGTTGTTACACCAATCTCTGGTAAACTGAAATTAAAAGTACAGAGCAGCAGTATTCATACGAACTGTGAAGCGCCGCTATTAGTGGACGCTCAACCAATGACAGTGAACGTCTGCCATTGGCCTATACAATGAATCGCTAATCGGGGAGGAGCTTGTCTGGGCCGATGGCAGACGTTCACTGTCATTGGCTCAAGCGTCCACCAATAGCGGCGCTTCACAGTTCGTATGAATACTGCTGCTCTGTACCTTTAGTTTACCAGAGATTAATAATGGTGCCTCTTTATTTAGTTATCATTGATATCAAGTACATTCTTAGTCTATGTTCTATAATGCAATATGAGATTTCACTTGTCCAATTTTGTAGTTTGAGTCATTTTAAATCAATTGAAAGTTTCACATAATGGAATAAGATGAAATCGTTTTTTTTATTGGTCAACAGATCGGTATAAGCGGTACAATTACCAAAAGCTGTATAAGACAAACTTAACACTATGTGGACTACTGTACAGAATAGAATGATAACTGTATAGTTATCTGTAACTGTAATTGATAACTGTAGTACTGTAGGTAGATACTGTAGTACTATACTTGAACAGTCTAAGCTTCCGTATCGGATTTCATCATATTCCCCATCTTACAAGTATCATGGAGTTAGGTAGGTAATAAGTTTAAGTTACATCTACTGTATTCGAATAAATAGGCTTTAATGTGCGCTTCACATCTAGTAGAGAATTTCTATCACTAGACGCCACCAATTTATAAAATGAAACTGGGAAAATAAAATGGGAGAATAATAGGATTTTATAAGACACTTGAAAGGAGTGATGGAGGAGTATTGAAGGAGTTATAGAATCTGAATAGTCTCTGCCACTTTTTCCAGTGACCTAATTACGGAGCTCATGGATAATTCAGGATGGAAAAACGTTTACTTGAAATATAAAATGCCTTCTAGATCTATATAATAACAATAATGATAATAGGTTATCTAGTGACACAAGATGAAAAAATAGTCCAGGCAATGGAAATGAAGCCAGCAAACAGAGACGTTCCTGGTATAAACTTGCTATTGATCCTATAAAAGCTCAATTTTATTGAAGATTTTTTCAAATGGAATATTTCAGTAATTGTATCGAATTCCTATTACAGGTAATTTAGACTTCATCTGCCTATATAATTATTCAGTGCACAGTATCATTTATCGTGTATGCATGTTTATGTAATGTATTTTCATTACAAGAGCTACAAGCTTGGGTTATGTTTTCTACAAGAGTATTTAGAATAGTTTGAATATTTCGTTTTAAAACTTCTATCCATTGAATCCATCCATCGCTGTAAAATTCAGTTTTTATGGGAACTTAGCACCTTAACTATTATTATCATTAGCAACGTTCTCCTATTTATTCTTTGAAATATCTATTAACTGATTTGAGAATTGAACAATACAATGTTTTGAAATCCTTATGCCGGGCTTTTCCAATCCCACTCAAACTTGAGGGACCCTTAAGTTTAGCCTACATTAATTTAACAATGCACCTTTTCTATCCTGAGCATAGAAAATGACAGCTGTTCTGTCAAAATTTGAGGGTGTCTCAAGTTTGAGTGTGCTTGGAAAAACCGGGCATCAGTGTCACAAGAGGCACAAAAATAAAAACTTTGAAAACATTATTACCTCTTAGGAAAATAGTGATAGAGGCTCACTTTTACATTGTTAGAACTATGGAGAACTATTGAAGAACTAATGGTTTGAAAACAAAATTATTACTACAATGTGAAGATGGCCTTGATCGCTAACTTTGGCTCAAAATCGCTTTCATAGATATAGTCTGTCCAAGCAAAGAAGAGCCTCTGGCAAGATGGGAAAATGACTCCAGCTTGGTCAATATTTGTTTAAGAATTATCAATGTGGTCTTAAAAGTAGATCAAATTGTTTCATACAATTTATGATCAAATTGAGAATTTTTGAACCAATATTGACCGAGCTTGATTTATTCTCCCATCTTGCCAGAGGGTCTGCTTCAAAAGACTATGCGAAAAGCCAGCGGTCTGCTTTTCTCTGCTTGAAAAGACTATACCTCAGCCTACAAAGTTAAGCAGTTTGTTGTGGAACACTCTCACATCTTAAATCAATCCTGAACCAATAGAAAAAAACTAATAAGGCATTATCATACCAGTTTGGGACACGCTTATGGTGCAGTTTTATATAAGTTAAATATTTCATAGTACTTAATATTAACATATTCAGTACATAATACTTACATATTTCAATAGTTCATTCCTAAATCAGGCCTATTTCAAAACACTAATAATTTCAAAATGAGCTTCATGCACTGTAGGCCTAACCAAAGAATATGGAGAGATATGGAGAATTTATACTTCATATTAACTGGCCTAACCCATTTCTTCGGTGCAAGTGTGAGTACAAATTAAACAGTGGCGAGCACATTATTTGTGGTGTAGATGTTACTGGGATGGAAACGCAGCAGCCGTAGATTTAGTGGACAAAAGTTGGCTTGTGTGCGGTAGTTGATCTTGTTGGCGGGATTCACACGCGGTTATAGTCTGTCTAAGCAAAGAAGACAATCTGACAAGATGGGAAAATGACTTCAGCTTGGTCGATATTGATTCAAAAATTATATAATCAGTCTCAAATTTAGATTATGATGCTTCCTACAATTTGAGACCAAATTTATGATTTTGAAAACAATATTGATCAAGATAGAGTGATTCTCCCATCTTGCCAGAATGTCTTCTTTGCTTGGAAAGACTATACCATGTCAGGGGTCAAGGGAGAACTAGAGGAGGTTTGAGGGAGGTGTGAGAGGTCAAGGGAAGCTTAAGGGAGGTTCAACGGAGGTGTGAGGGATGAAGGGAGGTATGAGGAAGGTTCTAGGGAGGTCCGAGGGATCAAGGGAAGGTTGAGGGAGGTCCTTTTGCTAAGAAAACGCAACTCCTTGGGGCGACAGAATGGGGAATTAGGTGGTTGAGGCGCTACCACAGATAACTACCGGCCCTCATAGCAAAGGGCTACGGCGACAGGTCCTTTGTAGTTGTGGGGCAAAAGCCACAATGCTCTAGTGGAGGAGTCCTTCCGGCCCTCTGATTTCCCTTCGCTTGGTAACAACGGACCCTTCCTTACGCACTCAATCTCAAATGCAGAGAGAGATGTTTGAAAACACAAGGAGAAAGAGAACTGAGATGATTATGGGAGAGGAAAGATGATGAATCATGGGGAATGAGGTGGGACTATGGTGAAGATAAACAAGAGATAACAACTGAATAATTATGAGGTAGAAAAAATGATTAAGACAATAGAAGAGAAAAAAAGAACTGAAATAAGTATGAGAAATTAGAAATAGTAAAATATTAAATTAGATACGATTAGATTTCTTTATTCATTTAAATAGCAACAAAATATTTATGCTTAGTTTCTAGATTACAAGAGTTGTTATTAAATCTATCATTTTTGAAAGTAACGCACTAACTTTGATATTTTACACTTCAATTTCTACAGGTAATCCTATAATTCTACAATCTATTCAACGAGAGGTTACATATGGATGCAAAAATCATAGAAAAATTATCCAAACAGTATGTTTCTTGCTTGCAATCTTACTTGTTGTGCATTAAAATATCTAAATGAAAAGACGAAGATTGGGAAGGGCGAAATATGAGAGATTAAGAGGAAGAAATAATGGTAAAGATAATTATTTAAGAGAGGAAAATAACTGGAATAATATGCGAGAGAAAAGACGATGAAATGCGAGAAATTAAGTGTAATTAAAATGAGAGAGACAATACTGGAATAATTATGAGAGAGAAGACGATAAAACACAAGAAATGGAGTTATAGTAACAATGGTAGAGATGAAATAAGAAGGAAAGAAAATGGAGTGGAAAAAATGATTAAAACAACACAAGAAAGGAAGACAAGTGGGATATTTATGAGAGAAGGCGATAATAAACAAGAGATGACAAGGTACACAGATGAGAATACAAGGAATAAAACACGAAAGATAAAGAGAAAGGAACAATGGTGAATACAAGACGAAAAATAAAAGGCGAGAGATGAGTAGGAAGAAACAATGGAAAAGACAAGGAGATGAAACAGAAGATACAAAGATAGAGAAGCAATGTTAAAGATAGATAGATAAAACAGAAGAAATGAGGAGACAAAAGCAATGGTGAGGACAAGGAGGCGAAACACAAGATATGAAGAGGAAGAAACAATAATTATTATGAAGACAAGGAGATGAGACACAAGAAATGGAGGGGAAGAAACAATGGTGGAGACAAGGAAGTAGAAAATGATGAATGGATAGAGAGAAATAATGATTAAAACAAGGAGATGAAACACGAGTCATGAAGAGGAAGTAACAATGGTAAGAACAGGGAGATAAAAAACACGAGAAAAAACAAGGGGATAGACAAGGGGATGAAACTCAAGAGATGAGAGAAAGGTACATTATGTTGAAAACAAGAAGATAAAATACATGAGATGAAGAGGAAGAAACAATGTTAGAGACAATTAGATAGAACACCGTAGAGAGTGGATAAGAGAGAGAAAGCATAAATGAGAGAGATAAAGGGTAAGTGAGTGAATGAGGGTGAGTGAATAATCCTTTGTTAATAATCTCAACCACTTGATGCTTTGTCTTTTCGCCGGATCGGTTTATAAACTCGGTCATGCTCTGGTGCTTGGCAAATTATTGCCTTCCTATACAGGTTACCTTAGATACAGGTCGGGTCAGCAGCTAATTGATTAACTAAATTACAGTGAAGCTTCCTACCAATTTCTGGTTAAAAGATGTGCACATTATTCAGTGGTGAGGAATAAGGTGGTCCAGATTAGGTTACCAATCATGTCAATAGAAATATGTCTCTTGTAGTCAACGAGGTAAATTCTGTCAAAGCAAAGAAGACATTGTGGCAAGATGGCAAAATGACTCCATCTTGGTCAATATTAGTTCAAAGATTATGAATTTATTCTCTCATTGTAGGGAAGATTCTGATCTACAATTTGAAATCAAATTTATTATTTTTAAACCAATATTTGACCAATTACATATTGTACACATTGGCGAGGTAGAATCCATTCGTAATGGTCTCCCTGAAGCTATGAGAATATTTTTTATGAGCTAGTCGCCAGTTCTGTTGTTGGGAACTATAATCATCATCATTCATATTGCAATGCATCCCTGATAGCACAAACAGCTGGGGTCCAGCTGGTTCCCAGCTTGAATGTTCCATTCAACAAGCTGGATTCAAGCTTGGAACTTAGGCTGAGGCCGCACTGCGGGCGGGTGGAGCCTGGAGGGTGGAGGGTAGTTGGTAAATCTATAGAACATTCACACTATCCACAGTAATACATCGTATGAATGGTATGTGTTCAGCCGCCATCTTGAAATTCTTAAATATGGACAACATAACCTCAAAAAACAGATTGGCGTCATATCATTCATACGATGTATTACTGTGGATGGTGTGTATGTTCTATAGATTTACCAACTACCCTCCACCCTCCACGCTCTACCCACCGGCAGTGCGGCCTCAGCCTTACAGTCAACAGCTGTAATACAGCTTGAATCAAGTTAAGAAGTTACCACGTTTCAAGCTGTTTGCAAAGCTTGAAAGTTCAAGCTGGAATCAAGTTTAATCATCCAAGCTTAAAAGTTCAAGCTGGAATCAAGGTTGATTCTAGCTTGAAACAAGCTGGACTGTAGCTGGAACATTCAAGGTTGATTTTAAGAATGAAAATTCCAGCTCGTCACAAGTTTAGAACTTCCAGCTTGATTGCTTACAGCCTGTTACAAGTTTGAATTAGGCTGGTTTGATCAAACTGGAACTTCCAATTCAAAATCCACTTAACTTACAGCTTGAAATGAGCTTACGTGCTATCTGGGATATCATGCAAATATGAAACTTTCATGATTTTCAAGTTTTATCTTGAACACTATGAATCATGATGTGAGCACTTCTATACTTAAAACTTCCATTCACTCAAAAGCTACAAAATAGCTCACAATAACAATAATGTTTGTGAGAAATTCTTGGTAAAATCTTCTCAATCTTTTCCACGAGCCCTGCTCGTTTTCGTTGTACAATGAACTCAGAATTCAACCACTGATTACCATCTCTTGTCACTCATTCACATGCAGTATCTGCCTCTATTGATACACGCTTCAAAAATGTAAGCCCCTATCAATTTAAATACCAGAAGAGGAAAACGAGACGTTTCCCATTACACTCGAACGGAAACGAATTCCCTATCTCTGCTTACACCTTCTTCACATATCTTAACAGTTTGGGTGCTTTCAACTCTTTTTGTACTCTCCATATATTACTCTTACCTCTAACTCCAACTCTTCTTACCTCCTTATAATATATTTATACAACTCCTTCCCTACTCAGATGAACGAAATACCTATATTGAACTGTGACACTCTTACACATTTTTCACATATTATTACAGATAGACGTACCATATCTTTATAATAAGTTCTTTATATATTCATAACATTTTACACACCCTTCTTCTGTTTACATTGTTGTGCATACAATTTTGCGAATTCATAAATGTTGACAATGTTAGGAGATATGGGAGGCTTACCACATCTTTGGTCTCAAGCTCAGTGTGAATATTTGATAAAATCGTCGATGATATTTTGGAAATTTCTTGATATTTCCCGTCTTTGGTTCCATTTTGATAGGAGGAGAGGATTTAAGGAAGAATTCAAGAGAATATTAAATGAGAGGAATATATTATCTCCATCTCTCGAGTAGCATGGGAGAATTGAAATCATTTTAAGGTATATCTTATCTTGGGTAACGCATCATTCTCTCCGAAAGTAAAATTGAAGGAATACCTGATTTTGGGTGGAGTGGATTATAATGAAACTGGCTTCTAGCTAATTACTGATATTGGAGGTGAGCTCCGTCAGAACCGTCTGAAAGCGGTCTGCGATAGCGAAACGATTTACTAAGGTTGTACTCGACTTCATTTATGCTCTCTTCAACCGTTTTCTGACTGCCCTGACAGAGTTTCATTCCTTCATTCATTCAATCATTCATTTTACAGAAATGAGTTCTGCAATAATAACGGCCATACGTCAACTACAAGCTCGTTGACACCTGCTTTACTCAGAATCAGTCATTCCTTAATCTAACTTTCAAGAAGATGGTTAAGTAACCCAAAATCAGATATTCCTTAAAATTATCCAAATCCTCCTGAACCACTATCCTGGTTGGCTGAGTGTAGGAATATCTGAATATTTAGTTCAGTTAGCTGATAAGACACGCCGTCACAACGTGAAGTGTATAGTATTGGCGTATCTTCTCGTGAATTTCACCTATCTCCCGGTTATTTGAGAAGGAGAGGATGTTAGATATACGTAGAACCTGATTGGCAACGATAGATAGGAGGTTAGAGTGGTGATAAGGGGTGTGTGGTACGAATTTAACGAACTGTCATCTGTAAACGACTCCTCGTTATTCATATAACACATCGTGTCAGCCCAGCGCTAACAACCTAAAACCTGTCCGTCACATACTGGCTGTTTATTCAACTATATATATGTATGTTAACTATAATAATTGTATTCGAGAGTCACATCTACCCTACGCTGAATATACATCCACTATCATCTACACTCTACAGGTTCGTAATTCTCACTATATACAGTATATTATTAATATGAAATACATGTATTAAGTATATACTTTTACATTGTGAAATATATTGATATATTGTTGATACATAATATAATGTACTATTTACACATTGTATATTCTGGTCGAGAAATGAGACATTCTGGCAAGATGGGAAAATGACTACAGCTCAGTCAATATAGGTTCAAAAATTAAGATTTTGGTCTCAAATTGTAGAAAACATTATGTTCTACAATTTTATACCAATATTATAATTTATTAACCAATATTGATCGAGCTAGAGTCATTTTCCCATCTTGCCAGAATGTCTTCTTTGCTCGGACAGACTATACATATGTGTAAGCAAACCTTAATGGTATTGTCTGTCCATGCCAAGAAGACATTCTGGCAAGATGGGGAAATGACTACAGCTCAGCCATTATTGGTTCAAAAATTATAAATTTGGTCTCAAATTTGTAAAGCAGAATGCTTCATACAATTTGAAATCAGTTGTATAATTTTTGGACCAATATTGGCTGAACTGTAGTCATTTTCCTATTTTGCCAGAATTTCTTCTTTGCTCGGACAAAATGTACATACGTGTAAGCAAACCTAATGGTACACATGTGTGACATCCCCCTTTCAGAGCCCCAATACCGTGAAATTTTGATCGATTGATCCCAGCGACATCTAGCGGTAATCGCTGTTATCGGAGTTATCATGCGCCGGAAAAAATTGGCGTAGATGATCGAATGTCGGCCATTATTCAAATGTCGCTCTGCCACGAGCCTCAATTATCCGGCACAATGATCTGATTTTTGTCCGATATCGAGAGTATTCAATCTTACGGCGTCATTTTGCTAGGCATATTGTTGTTGGCTGAAAATGGTGTCATTTTTCTGTGAATGCTGTTATTGTCCTTTTTAAGAATGGAATTTTATGGTGTCACTCCTACCATACTAGTTTGTTATGGACTTTTGTTGTTGTATTCATATCACTGGCGGCTCGTACACACGAGACAGGTGAAGTGCCCGTATCTTTTACTGTACAGCACTTCACTTGTTTCGCGGGCGAGAGTTGCCAGTACATATACATTCTTGTAGTGTGATAAAGCTGATGCCAATAAGTTAAGCGGTTGGTGAATGACTGTTATCAATTCTCAGCTCTGTCAGGACAGTCTGAAGCAGGCCTGAGAAGTATTGCTCATTTCTCCTGAAACATTCTGTATATTTAATGAATAAATCCAATTAAAACTATAGATTTAAATTACAAAAAATGATAGGTTTTAAACTCCAGATCCAAATTGTCTAAAAACACGACTTTTCAGTTACATTTTTCCAAATTTTCCCCAGACCCCTCGGAAGGTTCCCCACATAAACCTCTTTGCCCCCCCCTCCCCACAAGAAATCATATCCTGGATCCGCCACTGCTTACATTCGAACATGAATATGGTACCGGTATGTGAACTGTAGCAGAAGGAGTATGGTGGTAGACATTTAAACGTAGGGATAGTTTGGGGGGCACAGTGGTTGTTCTTGCCTCAGGCGCTACGCGACGCTGAATATACAGTTTCATGTTCATATTCAAAAGTCGCGTGGGAACTCTCTTCTTCTTCTTCTTCTTCTTCTTCGTCTTCTTCTTCTTCTTCTTCTTCTTCTTCTTCTTCTTCTTCGTCGTCTTCGTTCTTCTTCTTCTTCTTCTTCTTCTTCTTCTTCTTCTTCTTCTTCTTCTTCTTCTTCTTCTTCTTCTTCTTCTTCTTCTTCTTCTTCTTCTTCTTCTTCTTCTTCTTCTTCTTCTTCTTCTTCTTCTTCTTCTTCTTCTTCTTTCTTCTTCTTCTTCTTCTTCTTCTTCTTTCCTTCTTCCCAAACTTCTTCTTCTAATTTAAAATACAACTCAATAGCTCTATTCTCTTAGCACTCTACCTCCTTTAAAAGCACGTATTGTAGCCCATTTCAAGCGCTCATGTTTAGGAGTCATTGATGGTGACTATTATCCAAAACTCATTATTTGTAGAACTTTATTGTATATATTGTGGAACTCCATAAAAAAATCATGCATTTCACTTCATAGAAGACCATTATATGGAACGATTTATTCATAGATCACATGATTGAGTTACTGGTGACACAATTATTATAGATACTTTTATTTAGAAATATACGAGTATAGTTCTATATAGAGCTATAGTTCTATAGCTCTCGTATAGTTCTATAGAGCACATTCTTAAGTTATCAGTGTCGAAAGGCTTATAAAAAATTGCATAGAATTGTTGATGAGTTATTGTGATTTCATTCAATATTTAATGAATGAATTCTACTAATCAGAATACACAGAGCACCGGTGACAAAATATATCTAGCATCTATTTTGTAAAACTATATTTCTATACAACACATGTAAAAGTCACCGGTGACAAAATATATTGCAAAAATATAGTTATATAGCTGTTTGCAGCTGAAATACAAGTGCGTGCTTGTACAACACAACAGTCCACAGGTATACAGGCTATGTGTCACTCGCCAAGCATCCACTAAAGGCTTGAGTTATGGATTTTGTGGCGGCTCCTTACCGGCCCTATCTGTCATCTTGAATGCTGGCTCATTTTTTAAGTTGCAAGACCAACTTTGGAACCCCTTACCCCCACTCCGAGGCTTCCTCCCCCCACCGAACGTAGGAAACTGAAGGAGCCTGCTACTTTCAACCTTCAGGTGTGTAAATCATCTACAGCGAACTTTTGCAACGTTCCTCCACTCATTCGGGCTACTTTCCACTTCTTGCTCTCGCTTATTTCTTTTTCACATTTTCCTTTCCCCCATTTTCTTTCATTTATTTCCTTCCCCTCATCCCCAATATTAGCTTTTTCACATTCTCCAAATTATCAGATTTGTTTTCCTTTTCCCACTTTTTAATTTCATAATGGGAATAACAAAAACAACAACAATAACATATTCCCGTTAATTAAATAGGATTACAAAAATGCTGGAGCTTCTCAGAATCTCTACCTACTTGCCTTCCAGTATTCCTACTAGCCTTAAATAATTATTATCCATATTGGCATATCGCTATCTGATCGGTAAAACGTATACATTTCTAAATTTTATGAATCAAAAAAAAGGAGAACTCTGTCTATTCATTAAACTAAATCAAGCATTTGTTTTCTCTCCTTTACAGATCCCATTCCTTTCCGCAATATTTCTTGTGTGATTTTCAACCATCAGCTCTACCACACTTTTCAAATCTTACTTCCTCTATCTTCTATCTTTCCTCCTGTCTCATCCTACCCACTCACACTCTCTCACTCACTCACTCTCACTCATTCTCTCTTGTTTTCTCATCCTCTCTCTCCTTTTACTTCCAACTTTATCTTGCTAGCACGCGCTCTCCACAAAACTTCTGTGAAAGCAGCTGCTGAAATATTCATACGGTCCGAAGATCTTTCTTTGTTCATGGGTTTTCTCCCTTTTACCCCATTCCTCACTTTTTTCCCGGTCAACCCTCTCCCAAGCACAGTTGAAAAGGGGTCCCGATGAAGATTAGAGTCAAGCCCAAAAATTATAAGATATATATTTCAATTAGTAATGACTGTAGGATTATTATTAGTTTAATTGAAACCCCAAAATCATATCAAGATATCTAGATTCTTATGAATATCTATTTTACGCTTTTTATTAACTTATATGCATTATTTCAAGAAACTAAACTTCTTATGAATTTTGTTTTTAATATAGGCTAAATGGAATTGAGTTCTTGAAAAAATTGTCATTTTTGTCAAAAATGTATCAATTTCGATGGATTTTGGTTTTTTAGAAAATGCCCATTGTTCTTCTCCTCTTCTTCAAGTATTTTATAATGAAAACATCTTGCCAGAATGTCTTTTTGCTTGGACAGACTATACCATTAGCAAGATCGTTCGTTCTTGACGTTGATTGGTTAGCCCCTCCCACTGTTGGAAGTGGGTGTCAGCTAACTGCCAATCACAGCACAGCTCTGCCATTTTGTTCAATTTCATGTCCATCATTTGCAATGAGAGCCAGCTTGCTAGTGTATCGAACGAATTTCTCACAATTCATGTCACATTTAGATTCATTGGGATTAAAGAAAAACAATTTCTAATCAAACAATACTGTGTGAAATTTTGTAGACCTTGTTCTCACGAAATAGATTAAGAAAGGCTATTACTACTAAGCTGTTAACTACTCTGGATTGTAGGCTTGACGGTAGTTTAACTAGTTAATACAGTTCACCATTTAATATTTAAGTTGGAAAAAAAATCCAATGTCATCTCGCAGTTCCAGTCCTTATCTATATCTAAAGTTCATATCCATACCTAATCCTTCTAATTTGCTCTTGGAAATTCTAAGTACAACGAGAATGACAATATCGTTTCAAGGCTAAGATAGAGCTAATACAAATTAAACGTTCTCAATTATTCCAATTTACTGCAATCCTATTATCTTACTGATAGTAGCCTTGAATATCAATATTATCATAGATTAGTCTTGGAGACTATCGCTTTTTTGTACCTCTCTTGAAAACAGGATCCTAACAACTATATTTTTTTCTGTGATTTAATGATGTGAATGGAACTTTTTCATGATATTGAGTACAAGTGAACACTTTGTTCAGCCATAATACTCTCATGATCAGAATGAATATTAGCAATACAATAAATTCATTGATTTACCAGTAATGTAAATGTAACTGATTCCCTACTAAAAAACCATTCGCAACATGGAAATATCATCCCAGCCTGAAAAATAAAAGTAGCGATTTTCCATTCACAACATTAAGAAAGCTTTAAATTGTAGAAAGGGCCCAAATGAGGTGGAATTAGACGATCTGTGCAGCCTTTGATACTGAATAATAGCCAACTTAATGGGATGGATTTTGGAGGGGGGAATGGCCCACTTGATATGGACGCATATTATACGTGGCATCGCTTAATGCGCCCCTCAAATTGGCTCCGCTTGATCTAATGGCAACGGCTGGGGTTTGGCTTCAGATCATTATTGTATGAAATTCATACTTTTGAAACAGGCTCGATGGTGTGGTGTAATGGAACCATCTTCTGCTGCAAAATTCTGTTCATTATCGTGACTGAATTCGTGTTCTATCTATCACCCCCTATAAGAAAGCTTTTTTTTATTTTCTTTTATTCTTTGTTTTCAAGCAGCGTTAGTAAGGGATAGGAATACAAATAATGTTGATTTTTTTCATTTTCATTCATTTGATTATTATTCCTCTGAAAATATCATTTTTACTTCTACTCCTTATTTTTCTTACCTAAATAATATTGATGAAATAAATTAGTGTGCTACGGAAAAACAAGAAGTGAGTACTTCCAAACAAAAATTCTTTCTAATCACCTAATAAATTCAGTTCAATTATTAAGACCCAATAAATTTTCCAAACATAGCTATAATGTTGAGCTTCAATATGAGGTGAGTGCGTGTTTCATGTATAATCATCATGCTGTATGTAATTTCTTGGGATTCAGAATGTTAAAAAACATTGAATTATTTATTCGAAATTTTTTCTCGGAGTTTTGATGTTAGCTAATTCCAAGATTTGAAATTTTTGACTCTTCTTTTGGAATTGAAAATTAATTTCAAGTACTTAACTATGACATCACATTGATTTGGACTATTGTTGAGAATTGGTTGAGACACAGTTTTGGGATTTATGCCTGTTGCACTTTTGTATTTAATTGATTGAATAGATCATGATTATCTCTAGAAAAATCATGGTGGTTGTGGTATCAGGAATAGCAGTGGTAGATTCTTCAGTATTTATTATTTTCTCATTCTCTAATAAATAATTTTGTCTATTCTGGACGTACCATACATCTGGACGTTGGTATATTTTTTAGTCTAGATGCTGTTACCATTTTTGAAAATCATCACATATGGAAGAAGCTTTGAATTCTTCTCATCTCATTCCAATACGGAGAACTCGAACTCTGTTGAAGTATTGTGACAAGCCATAATGCTTTGTTCTGCTTCATTTCCAACTTTCATTCTTCATTGCGCGGGAGAGAACTTCGCGGACGTGCTTATCTCTGTCAAATTTCTGCAGTTTGTAATGACTTTCTTTTTGGTCTCAGATGTTTGGTGCAAGAACTCGAATATGAATATTGAGATTAACTTCAGTATTCTGCATGTTACAGTGGAAACAGAACTTCGTTCGATATCAATGTTGAAGTGATGATTACACTCTTCTAGAATCTTCGAGAATAATGAACTGATGCTGAGCTTCAATATGAGGTGAGTGTGTGATTAATCAAAACAAGAAAATTATAGTGATATTGGGAGTAGAAGTAGTACATTATTTTGTATTTGTTAACACTAAATAAATAGTATTTTATTGTTATCAAGCATATAATGACATAGAAGAAAGTATTATTATAGGGTAGGCTACAGGAAAATAACAACAAACTATTTGAAAAAATCCCAGTTGCTATATTCAAGCATACACCCGATTGAATTGCAGAGATCGAGATGCAGATTATAGAAGATAGACTCCCGCAATGAACAATTTGAACTGCTGACTGCAATCCTTTTAAGATTTTCCTGCTCAATAAAATTTGCAAAATCCTAGTCCACACTTTTTCTAGTCATTGTGGCACTAAATAGAAACGTTGATACCAGAACAAGATATGATAAAATTACTGAACATTGAAAATTTAAAACTGTAGTGCAAATGACTGATGAGTTATGGGTAATAATTGTAGTAATAATATCATGAGTAGGTAGAAAATATGATGATTTAACTTATCATAGATCTACGTTAAACAAATTATAATAGAATCAAGATAAATATCAATGATAGGCCTATAATATAATAACTATTATACAGTACATACAACGAATAATGTCATAAAACAACAATGTGAGATTATTATTCAATGACACATGAATACAGTGAATTTCCATGCTTAGATCATATTACACATAGAATTCATGAAGCTATGTAGATCATATCCAAATGGGCCTTATATCTAGTGTGATAATTATAACGATAAATTCTGTGAATTTTCATTATTGGAAATTTGACTAAATTCTCCTTCTCAGATATAAAATGTGGCATTTACAATAGAGCTGTATAATTATATAAACCATTCAAAAAATCATAGAATATAATTATTGATATTTCCCAAATTATTATAAACCCAGTAGGTAGGCCTTCCTATTTTCACTTCCACTTTAACAAAAATGGAAACTATTGTTACCAGTCCATGTTCTGGAATATAATCATATTTTTGTTAGGTTTAGGAGAGTGAAATTTCAATGAAATTAGAGCTTTTATAAGATTTTTATCCATCAATTTAGGGCGGTAATAATTTCCTCCTTTGATTTTGAAATATGATTGGAATATGTGATGTGTAGTTTGCGTGATTATGACAAGACAATGGAAATATCTGTTGGGATATTAGCATGATTATGTTGTTGCAAATCCGCTTGTATGTTTGCCCTAACGTGGTTCTTTGGCGCCCTTTGCGAGATTTTGGCGGGCGCCCCCCCCCATTACTAAATGAATTCAATCTGAAATATTAAAATATATTTAAAGACAAACATGATTCTAGCTGCCTAGCATTTTCACATTTTTCTCATAAGCAATCTCAATGTTGCATGTGGTGTGGCAAACATGATTGGCTATAGGGACTTGCTTATCTCAATATATCCCAACATATTGTTTTTCGTATTTTTATGTATTGGATACGTGATAAGCAAAAGTCTACAGGAATTGATTGAAAATAACTAAAAGCTACCTTCATTGAGCAAAACTGTCACATTGCACCTTTCTTTATAATTAAAATATAAAAATTTTTTTATTCAATTAGTTTGCTTGAAAGCATATAAGGTAGGGAATTATAAATTTTTCACATATTTTATTGGGTATCATCATGAATATTTCATTCCACTGGAAAGAAAGATGTATATCGAAATCGGAAACTCAATAACAAACAAATTGAAGATTTCAGCCATTTTAACTGCTCTTTCTTTTCAACCAACTTTCTTGAATAACATTCAAAATAGTTCCGAATTCAGCCAGCAGATGGCAGTAGCAGTAGGGTGACTTGCTTTGACTTCCATTAGACACGCCTTCAAGCTCCACCTCCGATCAAAATGGCTGAAAACGTTGGTTAGAAGAGTTTCCAAATTCAATCAGTAGGCTAGATGGCAGCAGTTGACGGGTGGTGTTTCAGTTTAGGCTTGGACACGCCTTCATGCCCCGCCTGCTCTTTTCTTATTGGTTGACAGTGTTTCGTGAGTTCTGTCTTAGAAAATGGCTGCTAGCAAGAAAATGATGGATGGTGTATCATACACGAAAAATCACGCTGATTTACTATTGACGATCTTGTGCTAATATAATATCTATTCATGTACTCAGGCTTGTAAGATTCTATCAAGTTATTATTTGAAAAATTCATTCATGGAATTTAGACTCAGTTTTACTTTTATCGTGTAACTTCTCGGCCTAGGCCAGTACTAGGCTGTATGAAATGAGATGGAGATTTGATTTTGCACTCCCATCTTATACTCATTAATTATATTTTTTATACGACGAATATAATGAAATAGAACTCAAACTATTCATGATCTAATACCGACCTATTGCCAGAAAAAAGTTTGAAAAACTACAATAATTCGATAAAAATATTAGGGAGAAGTCTTTATTGGGAACGGGCTTGTGATTGGTCGACAGAATGTAAGGTGGTTGCCATCCAACAATAGAATTAAATTTAAGAGGGGCGTTTCTTCTTGCCTTCTTGGCTTGCTTCATACATTGATCGTGGTTTTCAATTGATCAATAATTAATTATGATGAATTAGTTCATGCAGAGGAAATAGTTTCTTGTGGATTCGAGTTGTTGGTAAAATAAGTTTTTCATCAAATAATGAAAAGATCAATTCTAATAGCCCAATTAGAATTTTTAAAATTCCCGTTTCGCATCAGCCACACTCCGGCACACCTCACGCAAGGGCCCTGTATGTTTGCATGTAGCTTGGTGATGAACAAGGAGAGTTCACTTATTATTTGTGATCAACTATAGTCTGTCCAAGCGAAGAAGACATTCTGGCAAAATGAGAAAATGACTCCAGTTCGGTCAATATTGGTTCAAAAAATATAAATTTCCACCTCAAACTGCAGGAAACATTCTTATATCTACTTCTACTTCTAATTCTTATCTTATCTAATGAGCTGGAGTCATTCTCCCATCTTGCCAGAATTTCTTCTCTGCTTGGACAGACTATTATTAAGAATGATGCTGTAGCCAATGAGGTTCGATGTCAACACACCTGCTTGTTGATTAGATTGATTATTAACAGATCACTCATAAAATTTTGGGTCTGATATTGAGTGACATAGGTAGCCCACATTATAGATTATCAATAACTGCGTCGTCTACATTAGATTATCACTTACTGCATGAGATAATTGGAGGATATTTGTATATTGTCCCACTTTGTTTAATCCCTGAATAGTAAGATTCCTGTTGATAATTTTTTCATGATAAATATATAAATAGGCCTATGCAATTATGCATATGGCTTTCTTGGTGGAGTACTTCGACAAGTGAGTTTGGCTCATTCGATTATGTTGAAAAACAGGTAAAATAACTAGTTTCCAAGCTGAGTTCGAATTCTCTTTAAATGCTAAATCATTGAGAATCATTGATCAGCTAATTTCCAATATGGCGGTGATCCTTGAGAATTGTAAATGTCTCGTATCAACGGGCTTCCTTCCTGTATCAATTTTGGACTCTATATCACTAGGTACTGCATACCACCAAAGAGGATCCTATTTCTATTTCTATATAGAGTTCTATTATTTTATGATACCACTAAGCGTATCAAAAATCGGCCGTGTGAAGAGAATGAGGATTTGAAAATTGTGAAGTGCAATGTGGATTGGATAGTAAAAGTAATCATAGATGAATCCATGGTCAGAAAATACACATTTTTTTAATTCCCACAACCAATGTATTAAATGAAAAGTTGAAAAATAATTAAATGTCGTTTTATATTAACTTCAGCTATTCTGAGTTTCAGATTATAATATTTTAGAGGTTATCACTTATTTTCTGTTTTTTTCCTTCTTGATTGTTGTTTTTTCTTCTTACTTTGCTTTCTGCAATGAAAATCCTGCAGTCGAGCAGTTTGTTCCCCTCCGTTAAGTAGTGGCTGAAAGTAAGCTTCCATAGAGTTGGTATGGTGTAAAATGGTATGGACAGATTGTTGAGTATCTGCGTATCAAGACTTTTCAGTTCATATATTCCCTGGAATTATATAGTAGGTTATCAATGCTCCATTCAATCAGATAAATTGAATAATAAATCAAATGATAATTAAAATAATGCATTAGATTGAATAATCCAATTTCAATAAGAATGAATAATAAATAATCAGTGAAGAATAAATTTGATTGATCAGTGAAGTTTATTCTATTTTGATGATTAAAGTTCATTTTCCAGTTTATTTCCAATTGATATTTTTGTATCATTGTATTTCAGGGAATTTTTCTCTCAAATTAGATGTCTGTGTGTCAATTTTGCAGGGATTAAATCTTACAAGAACAAGACATTTTGTGATTTAGTACTCTAAATATAATTTATGAGGGTGCTGTGATCTCTAATTTTCATTCATAGGCTTACTATTAGATTGTCTAGTTCTATACATGATACAATATAGATACAAATCATCAGTATAATATACCGTCCATAAAATCTGTAAAATTCGATGCAATACAATATTTAAATGAAATTATTTCAAATAGAATGCACTAATAAGATAGCCTGAGAAAATGTTATATAATTCGAATGAAACAATCGAGCTGGAATAGTTATTTATGCATCTAGGGACTAATGTTTAACTTTTTCTCCCTGAGGGAAACTGTTGGTGCCCGAGGCATAGCTGAGGGCGACAATTTCCCGAGGGTGGAAATGTAATTTAGTCCCGAGATGCACACAACATTTTTCCTCCACCTACACCAATAAATACTATAAGAATGTAATAAATAGGTGTAATCGACCATACTGTCGTAGAGATGACATAACCTCACAATCAAAAAGCCGCAGCTATTTCCTGTACCCGAAGAAGATGAGGAAGAAGAAGAAGAAGAAGAAGAAGAAGAAGAAGAAGAAGAAGAAGAAGAAGAAGAAGAAGAAAAAGAAGAAGAAGAGGAAGAGGAAGAGGATGAGGAAGAGGAAGAGATGATCAGATGAAAACGCACACTCTCATATGCTGCATTGATGGATGACGTCACCCATGCTATTCTTATGGGTTTACTCTACTCCCTAGGGAAAAATGATCAACTTTTTCTCCCTAGGGAGAAATTGTGAAGTTTTAGCATTCGATTCCGGGAGTAAAATGCGACCTTACATAGTAGGTGGAGGAAAAATATATAGAATTATTATAGAAACTTCTTATACTGTAGGTATTGAACCATATTATTTCTATCGTATCATGTTGTACATTGACTCACTTTGTATTTTTTTATTAAAGTTCGCGTATCTTTTTGGAAGGAAATTGATCCTTGGAAAAACTGCTTCATACTTGATATGATAAAAAATAGGTGAGCTTCAAGGTTGATTAACTTGGGTTTTTTATGAAATAGATTTGATGTTGATATCACTACAATCAAATAATGAAGAAAAAATTAGAGAACAATTACCTTTGGTATTGGACATTGGACGGTATCATTCATCATTCCGGTTCTTCTTCGAATTTCTTTTATCAGAGTTTCAAATACAGAAAACTCAGAGCAAGCTTTTTTTATGGTGAATCTGTATGCATTATTCTTCCAGCCTCCATTTCCCCATGTACTCAAATCGATGACAATCTATGAACAGAATTTCATTCACTTTCAAAATCCTGATTAGAATTATAGAAATCTAAAAATTTATTAGATTGAATGAATTTGAAGGTAAGCCAGTGTGATGCATAGTCTGATAGGTACTTCCAGTTCCCTACAGAATATTCGCTACAATCACAAAGATTAATTTATCTTCGAATAATGAATCAATTCATTACAAAGTTAACTAAGTTATTGAGATGATGGAAGATTCCAAAGTCATAGAGGCATCCCAAAATAGCGTGTGACTTGAATAATATTATTTGAAATTGTAAAGTTTTGTTTGTATTAGAGTGGCTCAGCTTTCGGCTGATGGGTGGAATAATAATAAGGATTGATTATTATTATTATTATTATTATTATTATTATTATTATTATTATTATTATTATTATTATTATTATTATTATTATTATTATTATTATTATATTTTAGTTGGCCTTTAGCCACAATTTTTGAGCAAGGCTCAAGTGGCATGCAACATGTCATGTTCAGGATCAGAATCCTGTGAATGCGCTGCAGCACTCCTCTATGGTATAGGGACATGCCTCTACCAATGTCCTAGTTATTCTAGATAAAAACACTTCAAAATTAGCGCACAACCGAATATCTTCTGGGATACAATTGTAGAACTTAATCCAGGATAATATGGTCCCCTTTCGAATAGTGACAGCCTATGAATTGGGAGTTGGAAGCACCTACATCTCTACCTCGAGTTCTGTATGTATGGTTGATGCGGTCAACATTGAAAATTTCTGCATTTTTATACACAAAACTAACAACTTCTGGAAAATATATAGCTGGAGCCGATAGAAGTTGAAGTCACCTAAATAAAGGTTTGCATGAGGAAGGAGGACTCACCCCCTCAAGAACCCAAAGTGCCTTCTTTTGCATTTTAAAGCATATATTTAGATAGTTTTCTCCTGACCCCAGAAACAGAATACTAAATCTCATCAATGAGATGAAATAATCATGATATACCCTTAGAGCTGCCCTTATATTTGAATGTGCCTTAACAGTTCTCAGAGCAAAGAGAGCATGGAACAGTCTTTTTTGGAGCTTCTCTATGTGGCTATCCCACTTCAAGTTCCCTTGCAGTTCCACCCCCAAAAATTTTCTTCTGACAGAAGCAGGATAATCCCATCCCATCTCTAGTGGATCATTGTCATTTTCTCTTGCAGAAAAGTTCACAACATTGGTTTTACTCGTATTTAACTTTAGTGAGTTATCTTTGAACCAGCTATTGATCTGCTGAACAGCAATCCTAGCCTTCTCCATGACCTCCTGATTATTCTTACCCTTAACTAAGATTGTTGTGTCATCGGCATATAATATCACTTTACCATCCACATTGTAGGGCAGATCATTGATAAAGATATTAAACAGAGTAGGTCCAAGTATGGATCCCTGAGGTACTCCTCGGCTATTTTTCTGCCATGCAGAAAATACCTGAGAACCCTCACAATCATTCTTCACAGCATGATATCTCGCCTCAAGGTAGGATCTAAAAACTTCTCTGTACAACCACTAAATCCATAAAACCTCAACTTATCTACAAGGAGACTGTGGTCATCCATCTCGAATGCTCTTGATAAGTCACAGAAGACTCAAATAGCCCTCTGCGACCCATCCAGAGCACTCAACAAATCCGTCACAACATCAAAAGTAGCAGACTTAGTCGACGTACCTCTTCTAAAACCATATTACCTATTATAAAGAATATTTCCATCCACCGAGTGAGCAGACATCTGCTGGAATACTAATCTTTCAAAAATTTTGGAAAAAGATGTTAACAATGAAATCGGACGATAATTTTTGACGTTTTTCCTACTTTCCTTCTTATGGATGGGTTTAATGACCGCAAATTTGAGCTTTTGTGGGAATACGCCCTCCTTCAGACACAAATTAATGATATTGGTGAGAGGCTGTAGTATAATTGGACATACTCGCTTTACCACCTTGGAAGAAATCTCATCCCATCCACACGAGCCAGTATTTTTTAAACTCAAAACAGCCGTTTTCACCTCACTCTCACTGACTACTCTGAATCTGAACAAGCCATATTGCCTACCAATTTTATTAAGATATTGCTCTCCCCTACTTGACCTATAGTAGTGCTCGACCCTTCAGTACCACGTACTCATTAAAAAGTAATCATTGAGAAAAGATGCTACTTTTACTGGATCCGAGATAATATCATCGCCATTGGACAATTCAATCTTTTGCTCATTACAATTCAACAGGCCCAATTCCTGGAAGATTATCAATTCATTCATTTACTTATGTTACACTCCATTATTTTTCAATTTCAAAAATAGTAAAAAGAAATTAGTAGATTACAAAATAGTATAGAGAAATTGCGAAATCATGAAGCTTCAAAAAATAATTGTCCCTACATCTCTCGACTACAGTTGTCATAAACGAATGTCCTTCATGGATACACTATTCTGATAATACCATGAGAAAAATTCATTGTAATACCTTAATGTTATCTGCATAATCAATATTGAACACTACGTTGCCTTCTAAATCAATTCTTGTTCTCGAAATTCTTTTCAAACGCAAATCCAAAGCAATTTGTTGTGTACCTGGGATTTTACATCTCTCCACCCGTTTGAGTTGAATGTCCCATTGGAGTGGTCCCTGAAAATTACAAAAATAACAAATAATTATATTATGGTGTATTTTATAGCTAGTGTTTGTTTTAGGAATATTTCTTGATAATATGGATTAAAGGCATAATAGTCGTGACATTTTCATCAAAAATCCATGACATTTTTCCAACAATTGTGGAATTTTTTTCGAAAATTGTAATATATTTCCAACAATCGTGACATTAAAAAAATTATAATATTTCTTTTAAAACCGTGACAAAAAAACCGAGACACTTTTCAAAAATCGTTACATTTTTTCCAAAATTGTGTTCAAGAAATTTCAAAAAATTCCCGGGAAAAATACCACAATAAGGTTTTTCCGTATTAATATATTAAATTAATTCAAGATAGTTATTTATTTATTCTTCAATCATACATTGATACAATACTTGAATTGGGAGGAAAATAGGCTTAGCCTGTGCTATTCCTCTCCCAAAACTTTTATCATGAAGTCAATAGTTATTATTAATTGAATAACTATAACTTATTGATGAGGATTCAATATTTTATTCACTTGTAAGCTATAATGCAAGATTCTTAGAAGTGTGATAATATTCTGAGCATTGAATAGAATAGAATAAAATTATTTCTTTATTCTAATGACTTGACATTGAATAGAATAGAATAAAATGACTTCTTTATTCTAATGACATGGCGGAGTTTGGTCAGTTATGTCCACTCTGCCACTTAACTACCCATTGAGACTCACTTGAATCATTCATTAGATTTTGTATAAGTTAGAAAAATTAGTCATTACCGTTAGACCCGTGTCTATCCCCAATAATTCGAAGCAGAGGCCTGAACTCTTTATAAATAGCAAAGAGCTTAGAAGATGATAGATTCCGAAAGCACGCATAATTTTCAATGTTCTACTTCAAATATCTCAAAATAACGTAGCTTGAGAAAGTAAGTAATTTCTCATCTCACAATAGAGCGAACTATTTGAAACAATTATTCTCTGACAATCACAATCTTGAAAAACTTGCTACTTGTGGAAATTCTACTAGCACTGTCCTAAATTGAATTTGTAATAATGCAAAATTGGAAAATAGTGATTTTTTTGTACTTTTGTGTAGGATCATTATGATAATAGGGTCTAATCAACGCTGTAGATTATGATAATGTTGCACAAAAATTGAATCTAGTGATGGTTGTTGCGAAAAAATGATATTCTATTGAAATTATAATTATTCAGAAGATTTTTATCAATTTGGAGAGAAGTTATTTCCTTTTGAAACCGTTGACATCCTTTCATTATTTTACAATAATGATTGATTAGATAATAATGTAACACGAAGTTTCCATGTACGAGATTGAGTGTGATTATGAAAATGATTTTATGACATAATAATGATGATGTTTTGTCATTATGTCAATCTGTCGAGATATTAGCAGCATGTATCAGTTGAATAGAATTTCCTTGTATGTTTTGGCGATGCTTGTTGAGCAAGGAAAATTAATTTACGTATTCAGAATCACCGAACATGGGTGCTTGTAAACCATATGTGAGTTTCTAATCTCTCATGGAAAACAAGTAAACTGTCTGCATTTGATCATTATGATTATAAATTGTAATTGCTTGTAACCAAATGTGATATCTCAATCGCTCATGAAAAACAAGTGAATTTTCTCCATTTTTTCATTATAATTATAGATTGTACATTTCATAACATGGTCAGTATTGTAATGCATAGTGTGATGATAATTGATCATGGATGTTACATGTTGAAAACCCTACGAGTTGAGCAGGAGCTGATTTTTTTGTTGCTATTTTATTATTAGTAATTAATTTGTCTCATTTTTCATAATGAGAAATATTATGATCAATTATTCAATTATAATTATCTTGAAATTTGATTGATTGAACTATTAAACTCTAATTTTTTAACAAATGAGTAAAAGCAGTATGAGTACCTGCTACTGATTTAACAAATGAGTACCGAATAGTACCTATAGTACTACTGAAACCCCAAGGTTTCAACAGGAGCCTATTATACTGGTATCAAATCTCTTTGAAATTGATTGATTCAACCTTAGACTGAGTAATATAAGACAAAGAAAAATCTGTCGATTGTCTTTGATTCAACTTGACCTTTTGCCAACAAACTTCTCCCTCCTTTCCGAACAAATAGAGGGAAACGAATTATTGGAGGATAATCAACTCCTACTCAATATTATTTTGTATCAATTATTCATTTATGTAAGATATTACAATGAACTTATAAGGGTAGAAACACCGACAATACAGTTGAAAACGTCCTTTTCCCAAATTTGGATGAATAAGTTTATGAATTAATTATTATTATTAATAATAAGTTCATTATTATTAATTATTCTAGATATATCAGATTCCAGCAATTTATTATTGTTGCCATTTTGAAATTATTGCGTAATAATTTTTTCTCAGAATACTTGAAGAATAGTATAGAATAGGTTATTAGGAGTCCATAAGTGGGAGTAATAGGAAATAAATATATTATAATACTACTTTTCAGGGAGCTGATGATAGTATTCTCATCTATTTTGTTTTCCATCACGAACTGTTAGTGAATGTTTCAATCTGAACTATTGACTGCAGTGTAGTGAAAAATAGTTCAGAGTGAGATTCTATTCTCTATTTCCGGTTTGTTGGCATTATGAGTTATTACTCTTATCACTATTTTAAACTCTTCAACTTTAAAATTTACTAATCAATTATTTACTTTTCAATCAACTCACTATTCTAAATTGCTTATTCGCCGTAAACCGCATGTATAGAGACACTAATAAAGCTATTATGATAATTATATATAAATTATGATAATAAACTGTTATATTAAAAGGTATTATAATAACGTTCTTTTTCCCCAGCAACTTAGAAGACACGCCGTTTTACATACTTTACATTGTAAAGGCGTATCTTTCCAGCTAGTGAGCCATAGGATTTGGTATAGTCTGTCCAAGGAGAGAAGAAATTCTGGTAAGATTCGAAAATGACTGAAACTCGGTTAACATTTGTCCCAAAATCATGAATTTGATCTCAAACGGTAGGAAACATTCTGACTCCAATTACCTAGGACCAACGATGACTTTTGAACCTATATCAATATTGACCGAGCTGTAGTCATTTTCGAATCTTGCACAATGTCTTCTTTGCTTGGTCAGACTATAACGTCATCCCTTCTCTAGAGTACAATGTTGAGGCGTTTTCGCTGCACTTTTTTTCTTAAACCTGGATAATCAGGTACCTAAAGCTAGGAACAAAGAGGGTTCAAGGTTATGCGTGATCCATTAAACCAATCGGCGATGTCTTTTTTAGCTGATGACGTCACAAAAGTAAAATGGCGACTGGTTTGACAATTTGAAGAAAGGTTGGCCAAATGGAAGGGGACAATGAAATTAGGGAAGACAGGAGGGAAGGGAATTAGGGAGGAAAGACGGCCCTGGCCCCTGCTTTTATTGTAGCCGGTCAGTATACAGTCTGTCCAAAAACAAAGAAGACATTCTGGGCAAAATGGAAAATTACTCCAGCTCGATTAATATTGGTTCAAGAAATTTTAATTTGCTTTCAAAATTGTAGAAAACTTCCTAATTTAAAATTTGAGACAAAAATTGATAATAATTGAACCAAATATTTGCCGGAGCTGGAGTCATTTCTCCACCATGCCAAAACGTCTTCTTTTATGGAACAGACTATTATAGGGCTTGAAAAAGTCCGGGCTGCTTTTCTTCCTGTCAACTGTGCGAATTTCCTCAGAGTCATTCGTTAGGTCACCATTGCTTGTCCGCAGCAGCTAAGGCTCTTTTAAGTGATTGCCTCTAAAGGGACACTCCATTCGAAAACACTGTTGCATGCTCGCTAGTGGTAGTATTTGATTTCGACCTAGGTGGATCTTGAACTCATTCTTATAAATTATTGTTGAATCTTTCGTCAAATCTGGTCTGATTTGATCCAGGCCGCAGAGGTGTGTGGAGTGTAAGACCGCATAGGGCGCCACGGCCAAGGAGTGCGCCGTGGCGGCTGATGCAAAACGGGTATTTTAAAAATTTCAATTGGTATATTAGGAATTGGACCGACATTAACCACGATTAATGTATGAAGCAAGCCAAGAAACGCCCCTCTTAAATTCAATCATTGTTGGCTGACAACCACCCGTCGACCAATCACAAACCAGTTTCCGATGAAAACTTCTCCCTAATATTTGGACCGGAATCGTTGTAGTTTTTCAAACTTTTTCTGGCAAGAGGTCGTTATTAGATCATGAATAGTTTGCGTTCCATTTCATTATATTTGTTGTATAAAAAATAGAGATTAATGAGTGAGTATAAGATGAGAGTGCAAAATCATATTTCCATCTCATTTCATACAGCATAAAACTATTTAAGTACAGTACTGGCCCAAGTTACACGATAAAAGTTGAATTGAGTCTAAATTCTCTATGAATAAATTCTTCTGTCAACCAATAAGAAAAAGAGCAGGCGGGGTATAAAGGCATGTCCAAGTCAAAACTGAAACATCATCCGTCAACTGCTGCCATCTACTGGTTGAACTTGGAAACTTCTAAGCCGATGTTTTCGGCCATTCTGATGGTAGGCGGAGCTTTGAGGCGTATCCAATGGAAGTCGAAGCAAGTCACCCTGTTGCTACTACCATCTGCTGGCTGAATTTTGAACTATTTTGAATGTTATTCAAGAAAGTTGGGTAGAGCAGTGAAAATATTTAATTTGCTTGTTATTGAGTATTCGATTTTTTGTTAAAACATCTTCATTTCCAGTGAAAATGCCTGCCAAAATCTCACACAGGGCGCCAAAAACCACGTGAGGGCCCTGATTTGATCAATCACATTTCTACAGATGTATGCTATTTAATAATTTGAATACTTTCGTTTTATAAACTTCTGTTAGCTGATTGGAGTACTGAAGTGTTGATTACTTTTGGAAGGATAATTTTTAAGATCATGATTTTCTCTACAATTTGAGATCAAATTTATAATTTTTGAATCAATATTGACCGAACTGGAGCCGCTTTTTTCATCTTTTTCAGATATGTCTTCTTTGATGGACCAGACTATTATAGGATATACCTGAACAACGGTTTGAAGGATTTTTACCATCAACAAAATTCCATAGCCTAAGCTGTCTACACCCAAGGTTAGTTAGTATAGATAGAATAATTATACTATATATAATTATGAACCTTGGTCTACAACTTCCAGCTTTATAGCCTGCTCAAACATAATTATGATAATCATAAAATAGATTAAATAAAGAATAGGTTAATGATAGAATAAATTTGATCTGGTTTATGCCCAATACTGAATGGGTGCCATCGTATGTATGAAATAATGGTTGAATAGTCTGGTTCCATTAGAGTAAAAGTTTCTATTTCCATGAGTTAGACATTATGAGGCTTGACTTGATAGTAGTTATTATATTGTCGAGCACTGTTTTCACTTCAAGAATAATCCTCTGGATATAGTCTGTCCAAGCAGAAGAGAGACCCCTCTGGCAAGATAGGAGAATGACTCCAGGTTGGTCAATATTTGTTAAAAAATTATAAATGTGGTCCCAAACTGTGGAAACCTTCTGATCTACAATTTGAGACCAGATTGATAATTTTTGAATCTATATTGACCAAGCTAGGACTAATTTTCTCATCTTGCCAGAGGGTCTTCTTTTCTTGGACAGACTGCACTTTGTTTGTGCTGTTTTGGAACTTGGTGTTTTCGCCAATAATGGACTCAATGGCCGAAAATGAACATCTCCAGGTGTTTGTTCACTTTGTATGACATGAACGGATGAAGGTTCAAAATGCAAATACACATTCTACTCAGGTAGGTTTCACAATAAGACAGAACACGGGTACAATCATTTCCGGGATAAAGATGCAAAGGAAACACGGAGTTCTAAAGAGCAACGACTCAGATAAGGTGTCAACTTCTTGGACAATGACAGTGTGCGTTGTTTGTACAACTGCATGTGTTTCTATTTTGTCTTGTGCCCGTGTTTTGTAGTAAAATTGAAATGTACCATTATCTATTTATCTATTATTTATCTATTTACTCTGTAGATAAATAAATTACAATAAAGGGTTTAAAACACAGACAACAAAGTCCAAAAAGTCTTCTTTTGGGCCCAAATTTCGATACATAATTATTGGGAAGGCTTGTCATCAGTGGTAGAGAGCGTCTAATCGGTGAGATTAGATAAGCGATGTGCCTCTACCACCACTGTTGTAACGGTGACCTGGTTCCTCTTAATTCAATTCATGAGCCTCAAAAATCGCTCGGTGGTTCGGAACCCACCTAAAGCAGTAGGTCCATTCATCTCTCATCATCATCCTTCCCATTACCCACGCACAGGCCTAAGAGCCCATGTGGGCATCATCTTCAAAAATAAATAAATAAATAAAAGAGGATATGTTTACAAGATCATCAACACTATCTGCAATAATTCACAAATTTCCACTGTCAAAAAATTGAAAACTATCATTTAGAATGGAGGTTCGAGGAGGTTGATTTATAGTCAGAATAACACCAAAAAATATAGCAAAACTATTTTTAAATATCAAACTACACTTTAAATTTTGAAGCCAAACATTTCAGTTGATTATTTGGACTCAATTATTGGACTCAACAACCAGAAACTATTTTTGAAGAAAGAGTTCTAATATTCCTGTTATGTTAAGTCACAAACACTATGACTGCTCTTGGATGGGTGCCCAGAATGTAATCTCGGCAAGAGAGGAACCTACCCTTTCCGTGCTGCTCCCCACCAAGAAACCTTGACTGCCTCTCTTGTTAAGTTTTTTTTTCATTATTTGATGATGAATTGGAGTAGATTACAATAGGAAATACTGAGAGAAATGAATGACATACTCTGACTCTTTCAAAGCGGACATGAATACATAAAGAAACATACGGATAATTAATATAAGGCCTAATAAAGCATACATGAATAACGGCATCACCTAAAATATATCAAATAACTCATACAAGGGATTTTCTAATTCACAAACAATTGATTTCTATGATGACTTATCACAACATCCTTCAAATATCTATAGGTATAAAATCAACCCCTAGGTTGGACGATATGATGTGTTGATGCCCTACTGAGAGCGTAATAGGGATTCTGCACAAGTACAGGTGAATTTGGTAGAACGGTAGAATTGAATGTGGATTTAGTGTACTACTAGGCCTATCCACAACACAACGTGTTTCTAGTTCATCAACGGGTTTGTCTTTATAACAAAATCAAATCTCTACTCTAAACTCATTTACTTCTCTAGATTAAATTATCAAGTTCATTGAAGGCTACTTCAATTTTCATTACCTCCCTCCTCTCCTCCTCCTCCTCCTCCTCCTCCTCCTCCTCCTCCTCCTCCTCCTCCTCCTCCTCCTCCTCCTCCTCCTCCTCCTCCTCCTCCTCCCTCCTCCTCCCTCCTCCTCCTCCTCCCCTCCTCCTCCTCCTCCTCCTCCCCTCCTCCTCCTCCTCCTCCTCCTCCTCCTCCTCCTCCTCCTCCTCCCCTCCCCTCCTCCTCCTCCTCCTCCTCCTCCTCCTCCTCCTCCTCCCTCCTCCTCCTCCTCCTCCTCCTCCTCCTCCCTCCCTCCCTCCTCCTCCTCCTCCTCCTCCTCCTCCTCCTCCTCCTCCTCCTCCTCCTCCTCCTCCTCCTCCTCCTCCTCCCTCCTCCTCCTCCTCCTCCTCCTCCTCCTCCTCCTCCTCCTCCTCCTCCTCCTCCTCCTCTCCTCCTCCTTCCTTCCTCCTCCTCCTCCTCCTCCTCCTCCCCTCCTCCTCCTCCTCCTCCCTCCTCCTCCTCCTCCTCCTCCTCCTCCTCCTCCTCCTCCTCCTCCTCCTCCTCCTCCTCCTCCCTCCCTCCTCCTCCTCCTCCTCCTCCCTCCCTCCTCCTCCTCCCTCCTCCCTCCCTCCTTCCTCCTCCTCCTCCTCCTCCCTCCTCCTCCTCCTCCTCCTCCTCCTCCTCCTCCTCCTCCTCCTCCTCCTCCTCCTCTCCTCCTCCTCCTCCTCCCTCCTCCTCCTCCTCCTCCTCCTCCTCCTCCTCCTCCTCTTAACCACAATATCACCTCCACAACTACAAAAAGAGTGAAACCAGTTGACGTTGATCTGTAACCAGCTATGTTGCGTTGATACTCCGTCAACGGAGGTATGAAATTGTAGGTTGTCTGCTTGTACCGGAGGAGAATTTGTGTTAATTTCCGCAATGACCTCAGGAAATTGTGCTTCAACTGAGTCGGTCGCTATGCTCTGTTCTCTGTTCTCTGCATTAACAGGTGTTGAAGACTGACCTACATATTATTGTTGCGGGATTACTGTTGTTGCCCTGCAACTGACTGGAATGGGTGCTGTACACACACAGAGGGTTGGAATCTGTCATGACTAAATTCGACACAACATAGGCTTGGTATATAGACTGTAATATTGTAATCTATACCGTAATTTTGTTATACGTACCGGTAATAGATTTAGGCTCCTTTTAGTTGTAGTAATTATTATCTCTGTATTTTTTATATTTTAGTGATGTGATACTACTTAAAATAATTCACGCTCAAATTTATTGTGATGACGATGTTCAACTGTTTATTGTTTTTGTATGATGAGCTATGTCAAATAAATTTTTATCTTATCTCATCTTAATCATATAACCTTCAGGCCATTTTGAATATTGCTCAAAATTTGTAGAAGAGACGTTTCGTGGTCAATTTCATCTAATTATATATTTTTTATTATTTCTAATAAATAGATATTTATTTTTTTAAATAAACACAAACATATTAAAAGAGAGTGAGATGGGAGAATGATAAGAAGAGGTATGGAGGGGAGAATAAGAGTAGATAGATACCTTTATCTACATTTTGTAAATACTTTTACAAAAAGTTTGTGGGCGAAATTGAGGCATGCAAGCCCCTCTTCCAATTTAACCCACTATTGAGAAGAGAGAAGGAGAGAATAATGAGAATAGGAAGGAGAGTGAGAATGGGAAGAGAGAAGGAGAAAAAGGAATGTTAAAGAGAAAAGAAATAATAGGAAAAAAGAAGGAGAAAAGAGAAGGATAGGGAGAGAGAGGAGGAAAGAGAGTAAAAGAAAGGAAGAATGATTAAAAGAGAGAAGTATAGGAAGAGAGGGGGAAAGAAGAACAGGGAAGAGAAGGAAAGAATAAGAGGAAGAGTGAAGGGGGAAAATAAAGAAAGGGGAGAAAGAAGAGAAAGAATGAGAGAAGATAATAAGAAGGAGAGAAGAATAAGAGACGAATAGAAAAGAGGTGAGGAAAGAAAAAATAGAAAAGGAGAAGGGGAGAGAAGAGATGAGAGAGATGATAAGGAAAAGAACATGGAAGAAAAAAGAGATGAGATTGGAACAGTGAGGAGGGAAAGATAGAAACAGTGGAGAATAAGGAGAAGAAGAAGAAAAAAGTGAAAAAGTAGGAGAGAGGAAACAATTAGTGGATAGTATGGAGAGTGTGACCAAAGCAAAAGTACAGAGACAGGAACCACACTAAACTGCAGAATAAGGAAAAGTGACAACAAAGAGACACAGTTGGTAGAGGGCTCCTTTTAAAATTGATTCAATTTCATTGAGCGCCAGTCAGTGTGTTCGTGAGGTTAGGTTGGAATTAAAACTACAAAAGGACCAGTGTGTGTGGAGAATCGAACGAAAACAGAGATGTAATGAAAACTCGCCGACAAAGGAACGCGGAACTGGTGAAAAATTCAGGGGAGTCTTTGTGGAAAACCCCTCTCAACACTCTCACCCCCGAGATCCCCCTCCACAAACCTCCCCCCAGAATCACCCCCTTACAAAGTTTTTTTGAGACGATGGTTAGGGTGTTGCAACTACACATCTGCATGCATCTCACTATTTCGGGAGTTACAAAGCGTGGGGAGGGCTTCGAGGAAACAGCTCTTCTTCACTTTTAGTTTCTTCGTTTCACCCCAAGAACAAGATATTCAAGACTCCCAACATTGTGGGCCAACGACAAAGTCTGTAATAAACCTTCGTGTGCATTCTTCATGTGGTGTAGTCTGTCCAGGCAAAGAAGACATTCTGGCGAGATGGAAAAATGACTCAAGCTCGGTTAATATTAGTTCAAAGATTATTAATTTGGTCTCAAATTCTAGGTAAAATTTCAATCTACAATTTGAGATCAAATTTATGATTTTTTAATATATATTGACCAAGGTGGAGTCATTTTGTTATCTAACCAGAATGTCTTCTTTGCTTGGATAGTCTATTCACTGTTGCAAACACGGCGCTTTTACGAGCTACACTCAACCTGTTGCAAGGAACGAGCGATCTTTATTCTCTATATTCTCTATCTCAATACTTCCTTTTTCTTGTCCTTCCTTAACTTTTCACAGGGTCCAAGCTCAATCATTCATTCCAGATTCTTCATGTAATGGAACTTTTTATATACTGTTTTTTTTAATAATTATGAAAGTACCATTTTCCAATCTTTTTTTCAATGCATTACATGTTCCGACTATTTATAAACAAAATAACTTTATAAGAGAAATTACTTCATAAGCGAAATGACTTTAAATTGTCGAAACATGTAATGAATTTAAAAAATAATTGAAAAAGGGTACTTTGATAATTATTTAAAATAAAAAAACAGTGATAGAAGTAGCCCTGAGATAAGGGATTTTTTTTATATATATTCTCTGAATTACGATTTCTCTATTTATTACAAATCTTAGATTTCTTAGCTATACTATTTTAATTTTTTTTCTCGAGGTGATGCCCATGGGCTCTAAATGTCATATTTGATGCTCTATTCCAAGAGTGGGAATGTTGATAATAGTGAAATAGTACTCACTATAATTTTTATTTTAAGAAAAGGTTACTTGTTACCATCTATTGTGCTTGACATTATTTATTATAAAATACTGTTCCATTCTATAAAATAATTCACCCATTCTATAGTAGTTTTATATATCTCAGTAGCAAAATAAGGTGATTAGAGAGATTTAAATTGCAATCCATTTCAAAAATTCATCCAAGTCTCTCATCCCTATTTCTATAATTTGAACTACTTCTTTCCACTACTCCATCGTCCGTTATTCCTTTGCCATTTTATCAATATATTCACCCTTTCAACAATTTATTTGAATCCTGTACATGAACATTAATACTTCAACTTTCAACTGTGGAAGACTTTCAAGTTTCAACCCCAACCAATCAACTATGTTTACTGTCATCAACTTTATCAATTTCATTAATATTCTCATCGACCTAATCTATTTAGGCCTACGACATACTCTACTTACGGTCTAACGACCTATATCTTAGATTTTAATAAAGGGTACTTTGATTTTTATCAATTGAACATCTTAAATTTCCCTTTCTTTTGTAAAACATTCACTAGCTTTTTTAAAATACTAATGCTTAATCACCTCTACTTTTTGTAACAGGTGAGTGAGTCCTAAAATTTCACTCTTGTTTCCATATTTCTTGAAACAATTCTTCTCCATCTTTGCTTCTCACATTTCTCACTCATCTCTCTCTCCAACTCCTCTCGTTCATTTTATCCTTCTTTAAGAAAGCTCTCTATTTTTTTGAAAACTGCCTACAATATCATTCCTCTGTCATATTCTCATTTTCTTGAATCCATTCTCTTTTCGCTCTCTCGTGATCTAAGGTATTGCTCATCTCATATCCTCTCTTTTCCACTCTCTTCTCACACTCCTATCTCTCACCCTCTCTCTAACTCTTTCTGTCTCTCGCTCACACAACTTTCATCCCTCTCAGCCTTTTATCTCTCCGCCTTTCCAGATCTTTCAAGATCCTGTATTACTTCTTCATAAGCAACAGATAAAAAAAGAGCTAGCCTCAGAGTGTTGGTATAGCTTCTCAAGACAAGAAGACCCACTTGGGAAGATGAGAAAATGACTCCAGCTCGGTCAATATTGGTTCAAAAATTATTGATCTGGTCTCAACTGCAGGAAACATTCTAATCAACAATTTTGAGAACAAATCAATAATTTTTGAACCAATATTGACCGAATTTTCTCATCTTGCCGAGCTACTTGAACCGGCTATAGCTGCTGGCATCAGAAAGCGGCATAGTTGCCTTTATTTTATGTTGAGAGTAAGTTTTTATACCGAGCGCACACACAAAAGATCTTGCAATGAAACTTGCAAATGGTGTAGGTCTAGGTGTAGTATGTCCAAGCAAAGAATACATTCCGACATGATGGAAAATGACTCCTGCTAGGTGAATATTGGTTTTCAAAATTATGAATTTGGTCTCAAATTGTAGAGTAGACTGTTTTCTACAAATTGAGACCAAATTTATAATTTTTAATAATTTGAATTGGGCTGGAGTCATTTTCCCATCTTGCTTGAAATGTCTTCTTTGCTGAGCCGCTGTACCTCACACGGAATTATTACGCCAGTACTCCACCAGTCTGTACTTGTATTCACGATGCCCCCGGAGATGGCGCGACTGATGTATTCATGGCAACGCGAGAAAAAATGGAATAGACGACATTCACTACTATTTGTTTTCGAAACCTTGTAGCATCCGGGAGACTGTTAAATTATGCGGGTATCAAATATTGCCTGTTGTCATGGCGACTGATCAATGTAGATGGGAGTTGTAGAGTGGAGGTAAGGATCAGTATTTCTTGTAACATTGGTTGATTGGCTATTCAGTTACAATAAATTCTTATAATAGTTGGTTGAAAGATGATGTTTATTGAACGCTTTAAACTCACTTCCATTCATTTCATTGTGTTCCTTTCCTGAAGAAGCTGATTCATGAATAGATCTAACAATTTCCATTGATCTTCATATTCATCTTTCCAACACCAACTATGAATGCACCATACGATTCAACAAGGTAGCCCATGTCACTGCCCACGAAACAAGTGAAGTGCCCGTATCTTTACTGTACAGCACTTCACCTGTTTCATGGGCACGAGCCGCCAGTGGATATAGAAGAATATATGTGTGATATTTAAGTATATATAAGTAATATTTGTGTAAGAATATTGTGTAATAGGAATAGATTTTTCCTCTGGGAGTAACTGATGAAAGATGTACGGTGTAAGAAAGTAGAGTATTTTGTGGATGAAGTTATCAATTGAGTGGAATCAATGTGTTAGTGTTACTTACACTATGATAACATACAGAGTATGTTAAAGGAGTATGTTAAGTACGTTTTCATGATAACCATGAATAGGAAGAATCGAATTTCAGCTGTACTAAGCTGATAACAATGATGATAATTATTTATACAATGCTGGATGGAATTTCCCAGTAATAATATTATTCAAATGGCTCTAAATTGAATTTTATTAATATTATTTTACAAAACAATAATATGGTATTCACTTTAGTTTTAAATGATAGATCTGTAGCTTCCACATGAAACTAGTTACAGCCTAATATTACTATCATTGGATGAATTAATGAAAAGAAGCGCGTTAGTGAACAGAGATGATAGAAATAATATTCTTTTCATATTAATCACTGTCAATAATATCTGACTCATTACAAATACTCTTTTATTGTAATGAATGTACAAAATAAAAAGGGAAAAGTGATGTATAATGAGGAGTGAATACAAAATAAAAAGGGAAGAAAGTGATGTATAATAAAATGGGGAGGAGTGACATGCAATGAATACACAGATACAGTTTCGAGTACTCAGACAATCTTGCGAATATTATCTCAAAGGTGATACCAAAGAGAATTGAAATCACAAGGGATTGTCGCCCTTATTCTATGGTAATACTGTAATATAATCTCAAGCCGACGACAGTTGACTAGCTCACTATTTACTAGCTGTCTGTCTGCAACCAATGGCTAGCTAGGGTGACTGCGTGGGTTTTGGGTGACCCACATCCCCAAATCCCCACATCCCCATGCCACCATATTACCAGGTCCCTATCGCCCTTCACAGAGATTCACAAGACAAAGGCAAGTCACAAACAATGGCGCACGCACGCACGCACACGCGCCCACACTGACCACAAGAACAAACAGAACTCGAATGCTTTGCCTTATGGGTAATCAAGCTGTCATTATTTGAGCACGGCTACTGGGTGCAGATGATGATTAGGATGATGATGATGGTGATTGTGACTCTGGAAATGTCATATTGGGACCTCTTGTATAAATAGTTATATAAGTGGTATTGTGTTGGATTGTTGCTTCACCTCTAATGTTCAAATGGTCAAAGTGATGACGCAATCAGATGATAATTTAGGAATGAATGAAATTTCAAATTCAAGATAATCAACTCGAGAGAGAATTATAGTTAAGGAAAAATATACGGAAATGAAAAATTCGCACTTTGAATCTTGATGAAAAATAATTGTTGGTATGAGAATCTACATAAGTTATGAAAAAATAAAACAGTTCTAAAAATATATTCCTTGATATATATTTATATATTACCTTGATACTGATTGTTAGGAATGGGATTGTGATAACAGAGAACATTTCGTTTGGAAAAATACAAAACTGTTATTGAGCTTTCTGTGTGGAGGAACAAGACTCAACAAAAAAATATACTGATACCAAGTGGTAGATAAATTTATTTGAATCATGACCAAGACATCATTCCATCCTTTGAGCAGTTCTTTACCATACAAAGTATCACATCAGCGTTCGAATACCTTGTACTTTGTTCCAGATGGGTGTGTATGGGTGAATGGGTAGCAATATCGTCCGCTACTCTGTCAGAGAAGTTCCTCGTTCCTCTTGAGAGACGCGAACGGGTAATGTAGATGAGTTATCGCTTCCTGCCGTTGCGGCGCGCGGGGTATCGTGAACGAACAAGAAGGCCTGAGAGCTGGAGAAGAGGGCCTAAGAGACAGAGGACACAAAGAACTACTTTCACTGAGTGCAGGGTGCGCCCAAAAGACAGTCAGATTAATGGAAGCGGGCGAATAAGAGTAATATGACTGCTGCTCTTAGTTTTTCATTCACAGAAAAGACATTTACTTTTCCTTCTCCGGTGTGCTTTTCTTCTTCCGCCGCCCAAGAAAATAATGGAATAGTGCCGGTCCCAGTGCGCGGATGAATATCTAATGGACCTTTCAGTGATTTATGCCGTTAAGGCGAGCGTTAGCGAAACGAATTCAGAGCTAGTTAAGGAAATCTTATCGGCGGCAGAAATGATTAATACTGCCGCAGCAAGCTGGAGAACAGTTGCTGGAATGGATTTTGCTCAATGACGACCGGAATGCTATCTAAAATAGATGACTATTCTTCATAACAATGATTTCTAATCTGGAGGAGGTATTATTCATTTTAATGAGTATTAGATAGACAGTTTTAAATTGAAATTGCATTGTCTATTTGAGCTTGTATGCTAATGTATGGAAAGTGCTATTCATTAAAATATGCCAATTAACATCGAATGAATGAAATTGAAGGTTCTTTCCATTGTTGAAAATGTTGAAAATTTGATTATAGATCACTGGCGGCTCGTACCCACAAAACAGTTGAAATGCCCATATCTTTTACTGTACAGTGTACAGCGCTTAACACATTTTGTGGGCACAAGTCGCCTGTGATATAGATGTTGTTGGATCAACATTTAATAATCTATTTCAAAGTTTTTCTTCTTATAATTTTTATAGTTTTTCTTATAATTCAAAAGTTTAATTATTCCAATTCTATAATAATTATTGAATTTTCAGAATCAGATTCAAATTACATCATTAAATTGAATCTATATTCTATCCTTGTATGAGATAGATTAAAACCACTTTCACATGAATGACCTGTGTGCTTTGGAATACATTGAGTACTTGGTTCTCATTGATAATAATTGAGGAATCTGTGGTATTAATGATTCATTAGAATATTGCTCAACTCATAGTGAAAACTTCAACCATTTGACAAAACAAAAAAGTTGAAGTTCTCTTCGCTTCTTAATCATAATAAAAAGAAAGGGCTATGATAAATCAGTGATGACTGCTCAGTATTGATCAGTAATAATGACTGACATATACAGTAAAAGTTAAAACTCAATCATTCACAATTTTCAACAATCAGAAGTGAGAAGGCAGAACGTGTAGGCAAGACTGTGAACATCAAATGCATGACCTATCAGCTGCTGCAACCTAGTGGAAAGATTTGTAAAGAAGGCTGGTTCAAATTGACAAAAAATCAACATCAAGGAGGCGGAGCTTGTAGGCGTGTCTATAAACATTGAGTGCATGACCCATTGGCTGCTACTACCCAGTTGTAAGAATCAGAAAAAGGCTGATTGAAATAAATGGTCGACTAATTGGGAGGGAGAGTAGGCGGAGCTTATGGGCGTGTCTATAAACATGGAGTGTACAACCCAATAGCTGCTGCTATCTACCGGCACGATACTGAAGTAGTTCCATTTGAAAGATTTGGGAGGAAGGCCGGTCAAATCGTTGACCAATGGGAAGGGAGAATGGGCGGAGCTTGTAGGCGTGTTTGTAGCTTGTTCGTGACCCAGCTGCTATTTAGCGGAACAATACTGAAGTAGTATCACTCGATATGCTCGACAAGGAGAGAGTTCTCTACTCCAATAATTCAAGAGGGATGAGGCAAGGCTTGGATGATTATCATGGCCATTTGAGTAATATATTATTCCTTCTTATAATTGTAAGTATTCAATATTGGTGCTAGTGTTATAATTGCTAGTGGTGATATAAACTGATCTCAATGTATGACCTAGTCTGATACTTGTATTTTCCTTGTTATGTCTATAACAATGGATAATAATACTGTACTTTTGAAAAAAATACAGTGTAAAACTTCTATCTTCTATTCGTGGTCTTCAATTGAATCTGTTTGATTTTTCGTTCTCATCTTTGATTTCAATTCTAAATCCTATATCCAACTTCACTGTCTATCATCGTCGCTTGATTTTCTTCTCAGTCCAACGTCTGAGTCCATCTTCTGTTTTTTTCTAATTGCTTCTTTCTTCAATTGTTTCTTCAATTGATTCCATTTGTCTTCTGATCTTTAAAGATTTGTTTTTCTGGATTTTTTGAAACGGGGAAAGTAGTTGCACACTGAAACGTTTTTAATCTAGTATAAAATATCGTCACATACCTACTGAATTTCAAATTTTAGTTGTCTAGTTTTCATATTAAGAAGCCTTATCCCACTGGCGGCCCGTGTCCACGAAACAGGTGAAGTGTTCGTATCTTTCACTGTACAACACTTCACCTGTTTCATGGGCACGAGCCGCCAGTGCCTTATCCTCACTTAAACTGTCGGGCTAGTGTAATAATTTTAAAATAATGATCACAACAGTAGGCTTCCTGGTTGTGATTGTAAGGGTGATTGAAGGATTCATTGAATACAGTGAATCCATCGTATCTCATTCTCTAATAAATTCAACATAACATATATCAATAACATAAAATCAATACGATTTTTGAATGTCCGGTTTTCGCCTTCCTTTTAAATTCATCTATTTTAAATAGAACATGGACAAACACATGATATGTCTCTTCCTTCATCATAATGTTTGCCTCACTACATTCAATCAATAATAAAATTTATAATAACCGGACGTACCAAAATCGTGGTGTGTGATCAGGACTTATTTATCCTAGAATGTCAAACTTTGTTCCCAACTCAAGTTGTGTATAAGTCCACCCCTCGCTGTCTTTTCCAATAAGAAAGCATTACTTGGCAATATTTATGAACATATGTTTTGGTCGTTAAGTTTGAGAGGGTTGTAAATCGATTGCAGTGGGAGCTCTGCTATTGTCTGTCCAAGCAAAGAAGGCTTTTTGGCCAGATGGGAAAATGACTCCAGCTAGGTCAATATTGATTCAAAAATTATAAATTTAGTCTCAAACTGTAATAACCATTATTATCTACAATTTGAGTTCAAATTTATAATTTTTCAACAGATATTGACTGAGCTAGAATCATTTTCCCATCTCGCCAGAATGTCTTCTTCACTTGGACAGACTATACCAAAGCCATAGCCTGAGGAATAACCTGCCGTGATATATGAATAGCTTGGGGAATACTCTAGTCCTGTATTATTGTTTTTGTTTCCAGAAAATATTTCCCAACAGTCTGCGACAATATTTCTACTGGAGTTCTATTATTAAAGCAGTATCCAACGAGACTGTCGTCTGGTGAATGACTCTTTTATTGGTCAGCTCTGTCAGAACAGTCGGGGATTAGTCTGCAAGAGAACATCCAGTTGATAGCGACTTCAGCAGAACCGTTACGCTCTCACAGACCGCTCCCAGACTGTCTTTACAGAGCAGATGATTAATAACAGTCATTCGTCAGCCGCCAATAATTTTGGAGTCTTTAGTACCTGTACTCCTAACCCCTTGACCAAACACACCCATTTATCACTAGAATCTTTACTTTTCTTGGGTGTAAACATTCTTGGAACTTTTTGAGTACCTTTGAAGTTGATAATAAGTTTGATAGGTCAGAAACAGTATAATATAGTACTATAATACTTATTTTCTCTTAGGGCTACTGTATTCGTTAATACTTTAAATAATTACAGTCAAAGTACCCTTTTTCAAATAAGAATAAAAATTAATTGAGTAAAATAAGATTATTTTTTCAAAAAAAGGGACTTTGATTGTAATTATTCAAAGTTTTATAGTACTGTAATATGAAATGTAGCATTCTCTTGTTATGATTCAAGTAAATTAAGTAGAGTTCCAACGATCACTCAATATTCCTACTAGAGATGGATATAGTCTGTCCAAGCAAAGAAGACCCTCTGGCAAGATGGGAAAATGACTCAAACCCGGTCAATTTTAATACAAGAATTATCAATTTGATCTCAAACAGTAGGAAGCCGTTTGATCTTCTATTAAGTACACATTTATAATTCTTGATCTTCAACAAATATTGACTAAGCTGGAGTCATTTTCCCATCTTACCAGAGGGTCTTCCTTGCTTGGGCAGACTATATCGATTCTTAAAACATCGATGTCTCAAAACGAAATATCGATGTTTAACCTATCGCTTCAATTTCCCATCGCTGGATGGGAAAGTGATTCCAGCTAGGTCAATATTGATTCGAGAATTTATAAATTGGTTTCTAATCGTTGGAACCATTCTGATGTACAATTTTAATTAGAATGTATAACTGTTATATCAATATTGACTGAGCTGCAGTCATTTTCACATCTTGCCAGAATTTCTGCTCTGCTTGAACAGACTACATTCTTTTTGTATCTTCTTCATTCACACCTACAAAATGTTAATCAATATTTCTGGAATTATTATTATTGTCATCCAACCCCTATTTGTTTTAAAACGTTTTCATAATATACTCCTTTGTCTCTAATACTAGGCTACGTATTGTTCTGTTTGGCGTTTACTGATATTATTCCAATTTTCATTGATGGTACACAAACTGCTCTTAACTGGAATCATCATGTTACGAAATCGAACAAGCACAACGACAACTCTGTGAATATCATGTTTAGTCTGTACAATCTAAGAAGACATTCTGGCAAGATGGGAAAATGACTCCAGCTCAGTCAATAATGGTTCAAATATAGGTCCAAAATTGTAGGAAACATTCTGATCTACAATTTAATACCAAATTTATAATTATTTTTGAATCAATATTGATTGAGCTGGATTCATTCCCCCATCTTGACAGAATGTCTTCTTTGCTTGGACAGACTTTACAATGACAACATTGTGAATATCACATATGGAGCCTCCCGCGCACGCCAACGTTCTCGCATGCACGTAGTATTGCCCCTAGGTGCAACATCGGCCCAAAGGTGTAATTAGGAGTCAATTATTTTGCCGGATCAAACAGGTACAGTGTGCATTCGCCATTGTTAAACATTGTTCTAGGGCTTTGGGTAAATAGCGTGGACAATGTGCATTGAACGTTCTACTGATCATGTACTCACTTGATGGTCGTGTTATCTCTCTCCCGACTTCTATCCATTTGTTTTCATATAGACTTGGTTTTGGTTGATTTAGTGGATCGACTTCGATCCTTGCTATTCAAAGAGCTGAGTAGGAGAAATTTACAATACGTAGATTTTACTGGATCTGAGTGTTTTTTTTTTTAAGTTCAGTCTCCTTCCAAGAATACTCCCATACTACAAAAGATGATCAATGAGTATCGAATGAAACTGTCGAAACACCTAAAGACCTCTTTGATTGAATTGTTTTATTTGATACAAATATCATTTATGAAAGTTTTTGGAAAGGAATTAAATTGTGGAAAAACAGCTTTATATACAAATGTTCAAAGACCCATGTTCATTTTTTTAGTATTTGTTAAGGTGATATTGTGGTAGTTATCCATATTAATTGAAAAGACAAGGCCAAACCACTGATTTATTTTAAATAAATTGATTTTTCAATAAATAAGTGGGTTGACAACGTCTTGTCTTTGCCCATATTTATGGTTTGTTCAGGAAATCATGATTAAAAATGCATTATGTTCAAAACAAGATTTCATGATTATAGCTTTCATAAAGAATTGTACTACCCCATGAATGCTTCTAGATTGTTTGGAGACTTAAATCTCCCTCTTTTGGGGGATTGGCTGTCGTTAGTAAAGATAGTCAGCCGTTTCCCGTCTCTGGAGGAGTAGTAATTGTTACATCACACTCTAACTGATTAACTGGATGTTATTCAGAGGTGTTCTGCGCCGTCACGTGGTTACGGGAACTGGATGGTTGAGAAAATCAACGTACTAACCACACGTTATCTCTATCCTGGTTAATGATTGGGCCTATTCATTTCTGCAGTATAGTGCAGTTTTTCACTTCTTAAACAATTATTATGGTGGCCCTGAACGACTTATTGGACATTGAACAAAAGCATGATTATTCAACGTTAAAGACCAGGAAGAGTAGATCTTCAATGAATGGTAAAGGGGAAAATCCATCAAAATTGCTCTGACAGTAGAACTGCGATGAAGAAAAAAGGAAAATTCCACGGCATTTTGGTTTTTACAAAGAAACGGAGATGAAATCGTTGAGTCCCATTCCGGAATCATTTTTTGTACGGTTGCTACGTACTTTTCTCTTTCTTTTTCCGCATGTCATTGTTTCTACCTTATTTCCCTCTTTCTCACGCATGACGAGTAGCAAGGAGGAAAAGGCGAGGATGAAAAAAGAATGACGTAATCGTATTGGTCAGCTGTCAAGGTACGCGCTGAAAGGGGAATTGGCTTCGATTCTTGAATAAAGACTGAAAGAGAAAATACGTGGGAGGAAAAGGATGCATTGAACAAAGGGGGAAAAGAGACGGATGTGTGGTGGGAAGGTAAAAAATGTAGGTCGAGAAAAATGTGGGTTAGCCTTTGTTCATCGTTTTATGTAGGGGAAAGTCGTGTTCAGGGTGGTTTTTCAAGGGAAAATATTGAACTTGGTAATACAATGAAGGTCATTGAACGATAATTGAACGTTATTTATTTATTTAACAGAAATTTGAACGCTTATTGGTTAAAAACTCAGACTAATGTCCGAAACGTCTTTTACAAAATTTTGATGGATAATGAATGTCTGAAATATTATTATTAGGTACTCATTAAGAGTGCAATCCAGAGTTGGAACAGTAAAAATGATTAGCTATCACTGGCGGCTCTTACCTACGAAACAGGTGAAGTGTTGTACAGCACTGGCGGCCCGTGCCCACGAAACTGGTGAAGTGCTGTACAGTAGAAGATATGGACACTTCACCTTTTGCGTGGGCATGAGCCGTCAGTGTGACCGATATGGAGCCTATTGTAACAAATCTCGCAAATATTGATAAAATAGAAATATGCTACACAAACTCTGACAGAATAAATCTATATTTTGACATGAGTCAGAATAATTTCATGAATATCATTCTAGTTTATGTCAAATATTTAAACAGGTGTTAAATTGTGGTATAGGTGTATAATTGTTATATACAACTCGATATTTATCATTTCGTTCTACCAAGAGACTAGAACTGAATTAATTTCATATTGTGATTCATTTTACATGATGATAATCATTCATCCATCGTATCATCATACTTCCTCAACTTCAAACATCTTTTGAAAAGATTCTCAGGAAATGGTACAATCTATCAGCTTATTCTTTTAAAAATTGGAAACTAACTGCCCTTAGTTTTTTCGCAGGTGATGCCCACATAAGCATTTTAGCTTGTGCGTGGGTAATGGATATTGAGTGCGATGGTGATTGATGAGGTGAAATTAGTTTCGTACAACAAATTCACATCTTCAAAGCAGAACAAAACCTTTCATCAAGCTTCTATGTGATTTCATTATTCTTTCTCAGGAGAATGCATAACTATGTCTAGAATGAGTGAAAACTAATGTGAGGCTTATTTTATAGTTTCAGATAGAAAGGAGCAAACAACGACAGAATCTGTCGCAACAAAATGGAGATCAAAATTGGTAAGTGATAAAATTCTTCAAAATGCAAAATAAATATTCATTTTGTGAGAAGTATCGTACATTGAGACATGCTCTATCATAGATATCATAGTTCAACATAATAGTTATTTTTCCAACATTGAATATTTTATTCATGAGAGAATGTTTCAATTAAAAGATAGGCTACACTGCAATCCTCATGGCAGTACAAGTACAAGACATTCATTTTATCAATTTGTATGTCTTATAGTTGTAGCGATACACTCTGTTCCATCCTCTTGTCGCCTTTAAGAGGTGGTCTCAAAGGAGCGAAGGAAAATGCTCTGTTATAATAGAAAATTATTATTTATTTATTTATTACAAATGGAGACAACTGGTTTTCCCTTGTGTTTCTCCGTGATACATTACATCATTCATGGATAATAACTATAACAAAATCAAATACAATTTCCAACATGAAAATATTAATGAAAGATCAATTTGAATGTTCAAAGAAATAGACTGAAATCATGAAACTTGATTTAATAAACCTAATAGAAACATTAATACATTAAGATAAAAACATTATCACTCCTGTTTTTCATTTTAAATGTTAATTTCAGTACCCTTTTTCAATTATTTTTAATCATGCATAACATGTTTCGACTATTAATAGTCATTTTCAAATTAAAATTTGAAATGAAAGAACAGTAATAAAGTAGCTTCAAGATAAAGGAAACATCATTATTCCATACGATTATTCATGACTTTTCATTCCAGTTTTATAAATCAGAGATGCTTGCAGTTGTATAGATATAGTAGTAATTGTACTGGGACATACTGTTTCAAAGAAGGGTTTTGTGAAGGCTAGCATGAAATAGAAATTATTAGGGAGGGTATTGGGTATCGAAAGTCAAAACACCATTGATTTTAACAAACATCATAAGTGAATAACAAATAACAGTGAACATCGATTCATACCTAATCAATACCCACACTCAGACTTGAGTCTTTATGGGGAATATTCACTATAAACCTAATCTTTTTTTATGTACTGTATAAATGCCTACAATCATGTGAATAAAACACTATTTGAATTTGAATACCTATATGAAGATCGATACCCAATGGGTATTACCAATACCTACTAATACATCGTATTAGTATTGGTAGGTATTGGTATTCCCCATCCTTGATAGGAATCTATATTCTATTTTATCTGAATTGGAATAATTGTGAAATGTGAAATTCTAAAACTTCATCTCAACAGAATTTATCCAGATTCACGTATGATTCGTCTTCGTCATAAAAACGGTTACAACGAAAATGCGAGGACTTACACATAGCATATTTTATGAAGGTTGAATACCCAATCTTGAATATCTAAAAGTTCAGGAGATCAAACAGACACAGCACACTAGTGAGATGACAATAGGACCTTGTCAGTCCTTATTAAAGCTGGTGCCAAAAATTAAGACGGTTTCGTTTGTTTCTTGTAGGTTCCAGCAGAATTTTTTCTCATATTACATTCCCGTTTATAAGTAGAATCTTATTATCGACGAGAAATCAATTAAGCTTTCGTGGAAGCTTTCTAAAAACGTTTTAAACAAAGGAGTAGAGTCAGTCATTCAGTGGACGAAATTCCCCCTCTGCAGGCATTTTGGGTGGGTTAAAATAAGAGTGATTATGTTACAGTCTGTCCAGCAAAGGAGACATTCTGGCAAGATGGGACAATGACTCCCGTTCGGTCAGTATTAGTTCAAAAATTGGGAATTTGGTCTCAAATTGTAGAAAACATTCTGATCTACAATTTGAGACCAAATTTATAATTTTTGAACAGATATTGATCAAGGTGGAGTAATTTTCCCATCTTGCCAGAATGTCTACGTTGCTTGGACAGATTATACTTAGGGGACGCCCCGAGAAGAGCAAGCGGGAACTCGACTTTGAAATTTAAGTTGTCTGACGCGAAATTAGTTGTCGGCGTTGAACTAATGAAGGAATAATCTGAGGTGGAGGTGTTCTGCGTTGTTAATGATTTTCCCATGGGGGTTTCGCGGTTCCGAGTTAGGGGTGGATTTTCTCCATTCAGCCCTCCCTCCTCTTTTTCCCTACTCTATCTACTACAGCGTACTTTAGTTTCCTCCAGCTTCTCGAATTCCATGTTCTTCAACTACGTTGTTACAGTCTGTCCAAGCAAAGAAGACCCACTGGCAAGATGGGGAAATGATTGAAGCTCGGTCAATTTTGATGAAAAAACTATCAATTTGATATCAAATTGCAGACAACAATTTGATCCACTATCAAGACCACATTTTAAATTCTTGAACGAATATTGACCAAGCTGTAGTCATTTTCCCATCTTGCCAGATAGTCTAAGAGGGTCTTCTTTGCTTGGACGGACTATATAATTTGGTGGTTCTGAATCAAGACAAATTAATTGATTCTTATTTATTTCTTTTTTATTTATTATTATAGCACGCAGTAAGAGACTAATAAGCTATTCCCAACTAAACTAAGAATTATTCATAAATCTCTGACCTTTTGGTTTAGCCTTCTACAATTTGTATAACTGGTTTATTTACCATCGAATTTGTATAACTCGAATATTTTTCAACTTCTTCAATCTTCTACAGCCTGAGTTATCACGAATAATTTCAACTATTTCTCTTCTTTGTTCTTCTTTTGTACTACTTTCTTCTAATCTTATTATTGTTGTTGTTGTTTTAGTGCTCAAGAATGTTCAGGAGCCCACCTTTGTTCTTAAAATGCTGATACCCAACATTCTCCCCGGCCTTGAACTTGTGATATTTTCTCATCAAATTTGGAATCCTCAATACATTTATTCCAATCCCTTATATTATGTTCTGTTACCCTACTTTTTATCCTGAAAAATGTCTTTCATATCCATGATAACTGTTAACACTGGTAACTGGTAACTGGTAACCCGTAGCACATTTTCCTTTTCAACCATTGAAGCTCGTAGTAACAAACTACCAAATTACTAGTAACAAACTTCTAACTGGATTCATCCAATTTCTCAGATAAGTTTATAAGTATAATGTGATATTCATTTCATGCCTGTGGATCTGAAGACTCATTGGGCCGGTTGCTCGTACATTAGTTTAATCGCCGTTATTTCACCGTGTCAAAGTGGAAAAACGTTCAAATGAATAAAGTATTGAAATGTGATAGTAGTAGCAAAATATTCAAATGTACTTCATCAAAATAGATATTAGAATCAATAATTATCTCATTATTGTATAAATTATTTATTTATTAAAACAAAAACATGATCTGGAAATTGTATGCTGATACAACTTAATTGTTGTCAGGTTGGTAGAACCACAAAAATCGAAAACCTTCAGCTGCTATTGTTTTCAGATATTGAAAATTTAATCATCAGCTGATGGTTATGTTAAAATTTTAACGCCTATAATTCTGACCGATTAGTTTAGTACTGTGAAATTAGTATTCAATTCTAATTAAAAAGCTGCTGACCTGTTAGATTTGAAAAAACCGCCATTGAAATTTTCCATAACCTCATTTATATCATTGCCTCAATGATAATAAATCTAAACTTGATTCATGAATTTAAAAGTAAGTAATATTTTTAGGTAATAAAATTTAATGTAAATAATGTGACATCAAGTTTTGTAAATCAAACTATTGAAACTCAAGGCTTTTTAATAATTTATATGTTTCTATTCTCTATTTGAATTTAGTTAGTTTGCCGTTGCTACAAGATGTCGTTATCCAGGCTAAGCACGGCGTTAAAACTTAACAAAGTTACGAACAACCGGCCCATTGAATTATAGATTTCTGAAAAATGTCAGTTATCCGTCATTTTTATCTCGGCAACAAAGAATTTCTGGGGATAAGTCCTGTAGAACTTTTTTTGTACTAGTCTTGGTGTGAGGAGTCATAAGAAGTATTGCAACATTCTCCTGGAACACTCTGTATATTATTCTATTGATTTGCGCATTCTTTCTTTTGACATTCACTGAAAACAAGTTTATTCATTATATTGGACCCCACTGTTGGAATGGTAGACCTTGCCGTAATTATGTGTTCTCTATTATAAGTAAAACGTTTTCAAATTGAATAAGGCGAGAATCTGCTCGAAAATCAGAGATTAATAAATATCAATGCGAGCGAAAACTGTGTAAGAGTCCTGCGTGTTTTCAAAGTATTGGGAAGCAACAGGTAGTTCTATCAGGCTGCTTCTCAACTACTGTTATCATCACTCCCTCTTCCACTCATACTTTCTCTCTCTCTCTCTCTCCCTTTCGCTTATTCCGAATCACCTTGCGAATCTCTTTTACTCCTTTTTCTCTTCCTCCTTTTCTTATCGATTATTATTGCTTTCTCTATTCCCCATACCCCATCTTATACTTTTCGCTTGAACAACAATAAGCTGCTCAGATCTTATCTCTCTCAGGTCTTAGTTCAATAGTTGTTGCTAGTCTCCTGAGAGTGTGAATTACCCAACAAGTTTTAACGTACTAAGTTACCTCTGAAGTTTTTCAATCAAAAGAGATTTAACCCCATTGTTAACCTCTCAACTGATTCTCTCTGTATCTGAGTTACTGTAAAACTTAGTTATTGTATAGGTCTAGTTTCTATTCATCAATTTGAATTATTTTTATCATTCTATTATACAACTCATAAATGTTATCACAAGATCAGGATTAATGTATAAACTACTGGTCAACAAGAATATCAGGCACTGGCGGCTCGTACCCACGAAACAAGTGAAGTGCCCGTATTTTTACTGTACAGCACTTCACCTGTTTCATGGGCACAAACCGCTAGTGATATCAGGATATTTTATGAAGAATATTCTGAAATTATTGCTCAACTAAGGGAAAAACACCAGTTTCAGTAGTGGCCACTTGAATGGTTTTTTTTCAAAATACGGATTTGATGCCTTCAAATGGGTTCTAAACCTGCTAGAGACTTAGGTCACACTATTTAGCATCTAAATAGTTCAAGTAGGAGCTCGCAGAGTATCATCAGATATTTTTGAGAGAAATTTATTGTCGCCATTTCACTCGAAAACGTAGTTTCAGTAAGAAGTTCAGTTTTCTCTTAGGCCCACACGTTTCAGTAAGAAGGCATGCATACAAATTGTTGTATTATGACTAGAAAGTCTGTAAATTTAGCAATTTCTGGTGTTATAATCATTCCCTAAAATGTTTAGATGTTGTTCAGAAGGTTTCTAGCCAAATACAGCTAATATTTTTGCGTAAAAGCAGATTGACCACTACTAGAGCAAGAAACCGTCAATAATCTAGTAGTGGCCACCTGATAGATGATGTTGTAGAAATTGTAGATATTGTTGTAAAAGTTCATGTAAATTGAATTTATGTTCTCCTAAGACTGTTTAAAATAGGTTACAGAGAAAAAATAACTTCAAAACGTCTATTTTATGGTTTAACCTCACTTTTCTAGTGGCTTGTAACAAACAACAATGCATTACCAATTCAACTCATTTTAATATAACCTATTATAATTTCTGGCGTTGTTATCACGTTATGGAATGTAAAATTATCTTACTTAAATGATTACGACAAGCAGCTTGAGAAATTGAATTTTAAATAAGCATATAACAACATGTAGCCACTATAGAATCAGTACACTTTGGAATCAAAATCAAGTTCCACGAAAAGTTGAATAATTATTTTTTGAATTGAGATATCAGCCATTTCAAGTAACGAGTCAATCAATGAGGATCTGGGCTACATGTTCATTACGTTTAAGATGAGATAAAATGGACTCACAATTCTGCATAAACTATAAAAAATTCTTTAAACATGGCCACTACTGGTGCTTTTACCTTACTTTATACTTCTGGTCTGTTATGTGATTGCACAGATTTTTTTATTATTCTAATTTCGCAGGTGAAATTATTAACTTGTGAGACTTTGAGATTGAATTAAAAACGTTTTTTTTTTAAATATGATACATTTCCAAAAAAGCTCCTTGTTTTATCTCAATTGCGCTTCTCTGCACCTCAATGTTTGAAGTTTGAAGTAACATGATTACATTAGAAATTATTCTATTCTCTATTCTCAATTCGTTGTATCTATTTAAATGTAAACCATACGTTACACAAAAATAAGTATCTTAATGTTTCTTTGTTAGAAGTGAAAATTGTAATCACATTAAATGAAATCCATTTGTATCTATATAAATTGAATTCTTACTTTCATAGAAATGTTGTGATAATGATTTCATAAAAAAATCATCTAATTATCTTCAATGGAGTCAACCATGGAGAAAGTTATTCTTAGGGTAAGAATATGTCAAAAAGGTTAGAGTGCGGGTTGGGCTGCTGGCTATAAGCTGCGGCTCACCTCCAGGTAAATCAACCGCGTTGTTTCTTATGAGCGCGCTTATGACACGAAGGTGATGAAGAGGCTTCAGTTGCGGGTCATGAGGGTAACATGTCAAATAAGGTGAGGTTTAAGTTAGGCTGCGGGTGCTACATAGTATATACATAGTTCCACATCTATATCATATAATATGATTTGTATATCATAGTATATTAGAAACCTCAAACCTAAGCCTCACCACTTTGACATATCCTTACCCTTACTATAAACCTATTCTTTCTATCAGCTCTATCCTCAATCCTCATGTGCAGTATTTTCTTTATGAGTTTTGTGAACTCTCTAGATGTATTCTCCTGTATTCTGATAAGTTGAGATATGTCTCATATATCCAGTTATTATTGGACCACAATTATATATTGATCTCATCATAATCACGAGTACAATCAACACCTACTAATACATGTATTAGTAACAAGGTATAATTAATATACAAAGAGTAAGTCCTATTATCTAAGGATCACAATGATTATTATAACATCACGTTACTGGATGCTATATGCGATTCAAAATTCATAGAATCCGTAACAACGAATTTCAAGATATTGTCAGAGAATGATATAGGTAGCAACAGTATAATGTGATTGTCCCAATTAGTGTGTTAGTCGAAATAATTGGAGAGATTCCAAGAATTCGTTTACATTGTCGATTTGCATATCCTGGAATTCGGCATTGTGGTGCTCTTGTGATTGGGGAGAACGTTAGGAACTCTCTGCAATTATTGATAACAATGTTCTGGAATTATTGCAAACAAAACAATTATAATAACGCAATAGATTATCGCATTCAATTTCCCAATGGCTAAATGAAAACTACGAAACTTTGTATTGAATCATGCGGTGCGGTATTTAATATTCTATCAGAATGACGTATTAGTGTAGTCTAAACGAGCAAAGAATACATTCTGGTAACATGGGAGAGTGACTCCAGCTCGGCAATCATTGATTGAAAAACAATAAATTCAGTCTCTAGTTGTAGGAAACATTCTGATCCACAATTTTAAGAATTTTGAACCACTATTGACTGAGCTTGAGTCATCTTCCCATCTTGCCAGGATGTCTTCTTTGATTGGGTACACTATATCAAGAGGATTTCCAGTTAATGATATCACTGTAAAGTAGGAATATCAAGAGGATATTCAATGAATTTCACTGTGCATCTGCAATAAGTTGTGCCCAGAAAAGGGATCGAACCCCGTACTTTTGATTGTCGGTCGATTCGCTTGAAGGTAACTGGCCCTAGTAAACAAAAGCTTCCGTACTAGTGTATTGTTCACGTTAAACTACAATAATTTTATCACTGTAGTAGGACTTGACTTGAGATTATAGTCATTTTAAGTTGATAGTTAAATACGATTGCTCCCTTAATCGAGTTGAAGTAAAATATTTCCATGATTTATCACTTTCACTATATAGTCGGTCAAATATTGAATTTCTTGAAAAATTTTGTGTATTTCAACATTATGCTCTCCCTTTCGTGGTAGTCTCCTAATTTTTGATGATTTCTTGGCTGCCCTTTTTTGTAACAACAAAGGAATAGGGTTGAAGGAGTCATTGATTCTTCAGAAAAGACTAGCCAGCCTACTGGTATAGTCTGACCAAGCTAAGAAGACATTCTGGCAAGATGGGAAAATGACTCCAACTAGGTCAATATTGATTCAATAATTATAAATTTGGGTTTAAATTGTAGATCAGAATGATTCCTACAATTTGAGACCAAACTAATAATTTTTAAACAATTATTTACCAGACTGGAGTCATTTTCCCATTTTACCATCTTGTCAGAATGTCTTCTTTGCTCGATAAGACTATTACCAAAGTAATTGCGCTGTAGTAGGCTGAGATATCCCGCCTGTGATTTCTTACATGGGAGAGGGTGATAACCTTTGTAGTTTTTTCTAGTTGGATTTTTTCAATAGCACTCTTTTTTTACCTTGTCAGGGGACCTCACTTGATGGTGGAAGGGGGGTTGAGTTGAGGCCCCCTTTTTATATGTTGCGTGGTACACGCGATACTGTCACAGTCGGTCAGAAGGGAGCCTTTTGGTTCAGGCTAAATCTGTGCCTATGGTTCGCGAGAGAAAGAATAGGGGAAGAGGAGTGAAACCAAAGGGAGAGGAGAAGGCAAACAGAAGAGAGAAAGAGAGGGAGAGGTTGAGAGAAGGGTAACAAGAGAGAGGAAAAGGGAGGAGGAAGAGGAGGGAGGCATAAGAGAGAGAAAGGGTGCGAGGAAGAGGAGGAGGAGGGAACGGAAGAGAGAAGAAGAAAAGGAGGGAGCCAGAATGAGAGATAAGGGAAAGAGAGGCTATGAGTTCAGGTTGAGGAAGAAGGAGGTTGAGGAAAAGAGTGAAAAGGAGATAGGAGGAGAAGAAAGAGAGAGATTAAGAGATGATTAAGAAAAGGCTACGTAATAGTGTGAAGAGAAAAAAAGGAGAGAAAGTAAGAGAACTTTCAAAAAATAAGGAACAAAAATATGAGGAAGAGGAAAATTGATGATGAGGAAGCAAGAAGGAAAGAGATTGTGAATGGGAAGATTACTGAGGAATAACTGTCAGCTGAAAATATCAATGAAATCACAGCAATACGTTATTGCAGGCAGGGTCATCCAGTGATAGACTTCAGTGTTTGAGCTGAAAATAGAAGCCGTTTGTTTGAAACAGAAAATTTTCATAAATGATAATATAATGAATAGTGTTGTGAAATAGTAGTTTATCTACGGGCGTATTGAAAAATTCCTATTTCAGTTTTACAATTGATATCGAAATGACTACCATTTCAAAATGGAATCTTAGAACCGTGTCGTAATGATCTCACGTTTTTCGATACAAGGAACTTTACGATACAACCGTTGCATACATTCCTATTTTATCTACGACCACCAGTGTAGTTATCAGTATCAGACCAGTGTTCAAGCTATAGACCACCAGTATCAAGCGATTATCTGTAAGTAGTACCGCTATTATAAAAATTTCAACATACCGTCGTTGAATATTTAACTTCTTTTGTCTTCATCCTACTTGAACTGTTATGATAATCAACTTATTACTTTGTTAAATATGTTAAAAATAACATATCAGTCAGAACCACAAAACGCATTTGACAAGTCAAATCGTGAGTGTTCTGACTGATATAGTTATTAACATATTCACTAACAAGTTAATAAGTTGATTATCATAAACTAGTTCAAAGGACTATTCAAAAAGTTAAATATTCAAATACGTATTGAAATATTGACGAAAAAATAGCTAGTAGGCTACTCAATAGCTTCAATCGCAGTTTTAATTTTGATACTGGTCTGATACTGATAACTTTTTATCACCTGATTTCGAAACGAAACAAGGAATGTATCTTAAAGTGGAATTTGGACTGTATCGTGAAGTTCCTCCTGTATCGATAAACGTTCATTACGACACGGTTCTAAGATTCGCATTTTGAAATGGTAGTCATTTCGATATCAATTGCTAAAACTGGAATAGGAATTTTTCAATACGCTCGTAGATAAAAGATCTTTCAAAATCGTGTTACTCAGATTGAATGATTTTATATTCACTATTATTCTTGTTTTAGTATCAATTGTAATCATAGTACTTCATCCATAAATAGTAAATTCACATTGAAAAGTGAAACAGACTTCGCCTATGCACAAATTTTTCTTTCTTTATTAAAAAAACAGTGCAATTGTTCAAACTTTTACCTTCATTACTTTGTCTTGAATGAATATTTCCTCTAAGGGTCCATACACATCTACTATCAGTTCGGACTGTGACAGTCACAAACTGTGAGTGGATGGGGGAACCGGCAGTCCAAAATAGTTGTAAACCGGCAGGCCAATCGATGGACGATCAGCTGGGAACAATTAACTGCCACTCCAATTATTGGAAGACGCTGACATAGAATAGCTTGAAAGTACATAATACTTGAAAATGTGTAATAGAGACCTCAAACTATGAATGAGAAATGTTAATTTACTTGAAAAACAAAGTAAATTTTCTTGGAAAAGGTGTCTTTTATGGAACCTAGATTCCTCTTATCGCTAATTTTTCGGGTTAAAAAATCCTCCTTTCGATTATGTTTACTACAGGAATATGTGACCATAAATCATTTCCTTAGGTTTTATGCAGCCGAACATCTAAGCAACAGTTGAAGCTCGACCATACAATTTTTTATCTTCAAGATCTACTTATCAGTAGGAATGCTAAGAACTAACATAGCGTTGGTTGAAAATTAGCTACAATTTAGTTTGTCCATGCAAAGAAGACATTCTGGCAAGATTGGAAAATGACCTGTGCTCGATCAATATCCGTTCAACAATATACATTTTGTATAAAATTGAAGGAAACATTCTGATCTATGATTTGAGACCAAATATTTAATTTTTGAACCAATATTGACCGAGCTGAGGTCATTCTCCCATCTTGCTAGAATGTCTTCTTTGCTTGGACAGACTATACCCAGGGGCATGCAACAAGATTGTAAAAGCTCAAAGATTGGCTAAACCCAGTGTACTAGTTCTCTCTTATTATAAAAATTGAAACTTCTGATAGCGTGTTTGAGCTTGTACGGGGCACGCACGCTAGAAAACGCTTAAAAAGTCGATGTACTGTGTGTACTCCAAGTTTAGTCAGTCCAAGCAAAGAAGACATTCTGGCAAGATGGGAAAATGACTCCACCTATATTGACTCAATATTGGTTCAAAAATTATCAATTTTGCAAAAATTGTAGATCAGAATGTTTTCTACAATTTGAGACGGAATTGATCATTTTAGAACCTGTATAGACCGAGCTGGAGTCACTCTCCCATGTTACCAGAATGTATTCTTAGCTTGGATAGACTTTGAAACAAATGACCAAGCCGTTAATGACCTCGACTCTCAACGTTGTTTTGTACGCTGTGGATTTATTTGTTGTGGTTGCCACTTCTTGTGGCAACAAATGCTTCGAAGTTTGGGGATAAATCTGTGTAATGTTGTGGTTGTTTTAAATGAACATAAGACAATGGATAGGATTGCTTTTGGTGAATTTTAGAATTGGCGAAGAGACTCAAGCTAAGTGTTTGAGATCAGATTAGGCCTATTATGGGAATCCTTTGGTCATATAGAGTAACTTGGAAGAAATTTTATAGTCTGTCCAAGCAAAGAAGACCCTCTGGCAGAATGGGGAAATGACTCCAGCTCGGTCAATATTGGTTCAAAAATTGTTGATTTGGTCTCAATTGTAGGAACCACTCTGATTTTCAATTTGAGACCAAATCAATATTTTGTAAATCATGTATAATTTTCAAATAGGCTATTTTTTGGATAATTTTGTAGTTCATTAGGATAAGCCCCGAGTTGGGGTTCAATTATAGCCTCTTATCTCTTGAAGTATTAGAATTCTATTTGAATATTTATCATTTGAATATTTATTATTTGAATATTTGACTGTCGAAGGGAGACTCAGAGTGATGATGTTGTTCATTTTATTAAAAACATTTAAGTTGAAAATAATTCTGGATCGAAATCATCAACATTAGGTACTTCATCAAAACATATAAATGCACTTGGTTTAGTATACACTATAAGAAATTCAATTTTGTACATTTGAACTAAAAATATGCTAAATCTAAATAATCAACTTTGCTTCATCCTCACAAATGCACATAGTTGAGTAGAAAACGATAATTCAAATTCACATTAAGCAAACGGTCAACATGACAAACGTAGATTTCAACATCAAACACAGCTGGCTTTATGCAGGCGGCGCTTTGTGGCGCGCTCTTGTGACAGAATGAATAAACATGGCCGAGACGCCTCAGGCTCACTTCCTGCGCCGTGCGACGTCTTAAACATTCATAAATCTCAGCTGGTGACCGTCTTGCTGTCCATTCAAATCCCTTTGATAACATCTTTCCTTTTCCTGCCTCGTGCCTTTAAACATTCATAATATCTCAGCTGGTGACCGTCTTGCTGTTCCATTCAAATCCCTTTGATAACATCTTTCCTTTTCCTGCCTCTCCTTATCACACATCAGGCTTCTAATATTAGTAGCCTACTTGTTCTGTGTTCTTGTTCTTTTCCTCAACTTCTTGTTCTTGTTCTTGTTCTTGTTCTTGTTCTTGTTCTTGTTCTTGTTCTTGTTCTTCTTGTTCTTCTTGTTCTTGTTCTTCTTGTTCTTGTTCTTGTTCTTGTTCTTGTTCTTGTTCTTCTTGTTCTTCTTGTTCTTCTTGTTCTTGTTCTGTTCTTGTTCTTGTTCTTCTTGTTTTTTGTTCTTCTTCTTCTTTCTTCTTCTTCTTCTTCTTCTTCTTCTTCTTGTTCTTGTTCTTCTTCTCCTTCTCCTTCTTTTTTGTTCATGTTCATTTTCATGTTACTGTTCCTGTTCTTGTTCTTGTTCAACCGTTCTCTTCATATTCTTGTTTCTTCCCATTTTTGTTTTCCTACTCCTGTTATCACTGCTCTTACTATTATTATTCTTACTCTCACTCATTATTTCACTATTCATACCATATTTATATAAATATATAGTTAATACTTTATGATATAATATAGTTTATCATTACGTCTTCTCAACGACTCCCTCCTTTTCTTTTCATAACTCTTTTTCCTTCTTTTCATACTTCAATTTCTTCCTCCCTTTTCTTCCTATTTATGTCTTTCTACTCCTTCTATTCTCTTGTTATCCCACAGTTTCCACTGTCCAATTTCATAATTACTACTTTCACTTTATTTTAATATTTCCTCATCCTCCTTTCTACACTCCTCCTTCATTCTCACCATTTCTCTACCTCCTTTCTCTCTCTCTACTTCTACTCCGTTATTTTCTCCCCGCCTTCTTCTTCTTTAGTCTTCTCTATCTTCCCTCTCCCTCATTCTTCCTGCTTCACAACTCCATTTTTCCATCTTTGATAACCTACAGTAGACACCAAAGTAATTTGCGGTTTTTAATGAATTTTATGGATACTCAGCTCTGGACAGCTAGAGACAGTCTGAAATCGGTCTTCAAGTACGTAAAGGTTCAGCTGAAGTCGCTCTCTTTGTTACAAGCTCTCGCAGACCGCTCGCCGATTGTCCTGACAGAGCTGAGAATTGATAACAGTCGCCATCCAACCGCCAGTTTCGTTGGCGTCTGCGTGCTCTGTGCGACTGACAAGTCGGTCCTTCTGTATAGTCTGTCCAAGCAAAGAAGACCCTCTGGCAAGATGGGAGAATGACTCAAGCTCGGTCATTATTTGTTCAAAAATCTAAAATTATGTTTCAAACTGTAGGAAACCTTCTTATCTACAATTTGAGACTAAATTTATAATTTTTGAATAAATATTGACCAAGCTGGAGTCATTTTCCCATCTTGCCAAAGGGTCTTCTTTGCTTGGACAGACTATACCTTGCGTTGTCGTTTCCCTTTGCGTCCGTACAATGTGGCCTAGCGGCCTTTACACAACGATCAAGTCACCAGCAGCAGTAGCAGCACTCATTTGATTTTATCAGCACTAGTTGGCGCAAGCTGAGGTGACACAATGTAATAATACACAATGTAACAAGGCGTTTTTCAGCTTGAATTTACTAACTTGTATAATTGTGGCGCAGTCTACAAAAAAACTCAACCTTATCCATTGAGCGAAAAATTCGAGAAACTAGTGCTCTTGGTGAGAGAAAAGTAAGCTTTAGTGGGCTTAAGCATAGCCCCCTAATAGAATGCCCAGGCCTAATGAAATGGAAACATTGCACCGTAGGTAGAATCTACCCTTATTGTAGTATTGAGTACAGTTACACAACATGCACGTTGACTTTTTCCTCTCTTTAAGCATAATTTTCATGCAATATGATGATGAAAATTTCGATGATGATGAAAACTCTTGACGAGGCAAGATTTTTTTTGCACCCCCCTCTAGGCCCAAAAAAACTTACCATATTCGACCATTCACAAAAAGGTTTATGAGGCGTATAATGAGGTTTATACAAGGTTGAATTCACACATAGGACACAATTTTAATAAATTATATATAATAATTATATACAATTATAGTCATTGGACATTTTATATATATCGCAAACATACAGAATATCCTTGTACATTACAAACCCCAACCTATAAACGACGTAGGACATAGCGTAGACACATCATAGCATTGGCAATGCGCATGTCTGCGTGTGTGTCGTTAATTGTTTTCGTCGGGTATGTCTACTGTGTAGGCCTAGTAGCAACGATACTGTAGTTCATCATTGGAACAGTAGCAGTCTACTTTGTGGACTTGGTCGTTATAGTAGTCACTTCTATGGAGCACCATTTATATTCTGAAATTTGAACGTACTTTTCTTTAGACATTGTCGACAATCGTTTCATGGTAATAGGAGAACTTTGATTTCCTTTGTTACTCAACTCATATTACAAATAATGTTTATACAACTTTACTGATCCTGTCCAGTTGGATTGGATAATACACATATTGAGTGTTGAAGCGAATGACATTAGTAGTGATACTGCTTATTTATGCGAACCCGTCCTTCAAAGTGGGGTTGTCCACAACTCATGCTGTAAATGGCTACTCCAGTTGACAAACCGCGACGGGGAGAGGCTGTATGAGTACTCCTTCCTAGAGGGGGGTCAAAGAGTGCCTCTTATTGTGAGTGGGGAGGGGGTCCATGAGTTCCCCCAATTGGAGGGGACGGTTCTATGAGTGCCCCTGACACATGTAGAAATATAATATGGTGTAGCACACGTAACCAAGGTATAGTCTGACCAAGCAAAGAAGAGCCTCTGGCAAGATGAGAAAATGACTCCAGCACGGTCAATATCAGTTCAAAAATTATTGATTTGGTCTCAATTGTAGAAAACATTCTGATCTACAATTTCAGACCAAATCAATAATTTTTGAACCAATATTGACCGAGCTGGAGTCATTTTCTCATCTTGCCAGAGGCTCTTCTTTGCTTGGGCAGACTATACCTCAAATTTCGTTAAATATGTCACATTGGACATGCGGTCAAGGGTTAGCGTAGGTGAATGGGGGGGGGGGAGAATTTGGGTAGAACCAAGGTAGAGGGTGGGTTGATGGTTGTCGGGTATGTGAGTGGGGAGTAGAGGAGTGAATTTGGTACCTGTGCTGTAGAGGTATTCTTTAATGTAGGATTTGTGTACAGCTAGTCTAACCCTCTCAGCTTGATGGCTCCTGCTGTAAATTAATGGACCACTGTCCAACAGATATGTGACATTAGCACTCAACTGTGAATGCTATTTGGAGTCAGGTGTGAAACGGCTAAAACGTGAGTGCCAGTCGATGGCAAATATCAAGCAAATATTCGTAGAACTTTTAGGAGATACACAATGTGTTAGAATATTTTTTGGAAAATTTTATAATATTTTCTTCGAAAATATTTATAATATTTTCACCAAAGTTGGGTCCAGGGGTTCTTCCCCGATTTTTCAAAAATTATTATCTAGAAACCCCGCATTTTTACTCGCTATTTGACTTAGATACCTGAAACACACTTCATTGAGTGTAATGATTATTCAGACAACATAAGTTACATGTATTTTTTATGCACTTGGCTACTGAATGAAAGTATTGAGACTTCAATAGTATATCTTTCATGAGACTGCGTTGCGTTGTTCAATTAGGCCTATTATGTTTGGGATTTTTCAGTATTCTCGAAGTATGATTCATTATGTGCAGCTTATTATTGATGAATAATAGGCCTAATATTAATTAGGCCTTATATTAATTTTGTGGAATAAAATTGTTGAAAATTGTTGAAACAGTTGTTGTAGAAAATGTTTGAATTTATTATCATCATCATCATTATTATTATTATTATGATATAACATCGATAATTCTCTTGCTAACAGCCATTTTTCAAGGCAGAATTCACAAAACACAGTCAACCAATCAGTAAAGAGCTGGCAGTTCATGAAGGCGTGTCCAAGTCAAATCTTAAACACCACCCGACAACTGCTGCCATCTACTGGTCGAAATTGGAAATTTTTTGAGCCGATATCGTCAGCCAATCAGAGCAAAGTCCTACAAGACATGTAGCTTGAAGGCGTTTCCAATGGAATTGGAATAAAAATTTTATCTAGTCACTGTAAAGTTACCCTATTGCTACTGCCATCTACTGGCTGAATTCGGAACTATTCCGAGTTGGGGAGAACATTGAAAATTGCTGCAAGCTTGAACTTGCTTGTAATTTAGTGTTGTCAAAATCTATATTTTAAGTGGAATGTGAAATGGAATATGGAATAAGTACTTCTCCGTTAATAATTGATAAAAAATTATTTTCTTAAGTGTAATAGGTCTACAAACATAATAAAATAATGGAGTAACACTCAAGAAGTACAATTTAAATGTATGAAAACGAAATTTTCATTTGTGCTCTTACGATTTTTTGTAGTGATGTAAGACTTGAAAATGAACTATTTTATGTGAGTTTTATTCTGAAATAGTGCCGTTCGACTGCCTCATCCTGTACCAAAATTTTTAACAAGTCATTCCTCATTCTTCCAGTTTGTGACTTTTCAATCGTAACAGTTGGTTCACTCTCAATCTCTACAGTCAGTTCACTTTCAATCGCTACAGTTAGTCACTATTGATCTCACCTGTAACTATTATTCTTAGTTACTACTACAATAGTTAATCTATTTTTAAAGTTGCTATTCTGCTATTCATAAGTATTCTAGTCTCACAGTATCACGTCTCGCAGATTAAACCACCACAGAACTCGATTACGCGTATATTCCAGCAGTATAAATTCGAATTTCAAACATCAACACATGCAATTTATGCGGAGCAGGTTGGTCGAAAGTCGAAAAATATGTGTCGGCCCGATCTTAATCTGTAAAGTTGAGTTTCTAACGATAAAAGTTGGAACCCGGTGTGTCGATGAATCGAAAAGCATTCGATAAGTTGCAGTCGAAGTCGAACTTGAACGAAAGTTCGTCGTTTGTGACACTTTATTTATCGTTTCTACTTTCTTAGTCAGATTTGGCAGGCGGTTACCTACTCTTTTGTAATTTGTGGCGGTGTTACTTCAAGTATTCGACAGCAGTTAGATTTTATTTGTTGATCAGTGACGTGCGTTATTTGGCTGGTTCTAGTTCTTGAATCACTCAATTGACGAACGAAATCCCGTTCATTGTTGAAAGTTCATTTAGAAATCTCAATTTGCAATGGAACTGAGTCTGAAACTTGAAGTAGAATTCAATTGAGTCTCTCATTGTTGATTCCAAAACTGTTCTATTGATGAGCATTATGTCTGAATTAGAACTGTGGAATATACCATTCAAACTGGGAAAGTTCAAGTTCATTTCATGATGATTCAACATACTATTTTATACTCAATAACAATATTAATTATATACAATTACAACTCCTAAAATTTTCTTTGAATTGAAAAATAAATTACAAAAGCCTCCAGATTAACGTTTCGATTGCACCAAAATGAATGATAATAATGATTGATTAATTGAATTTTGAAAGCATTGGACTACTTTCAAGAATTATCATTACTTGATAGGACATTTTTAATTGGAATAAATAAATAAATTGAAAGAACAATGATGATCAAGCTCAACAGATCTATGTACAAATGAAACTTACTATAGTATCAATACATTAATCACCTCAAAATCTTTTTTCTAGCTGCCTAGGCCTCATTAAAAAAAAATTTAATGATGAATGATTTGAAAAAATCAGTTGGACTCTTGTAAATATAATAATTAAAGATGGTTTGACCATCGTTTAAAGGTTTGAAGGTATCCATGGTTTCAAGAAAGTGTAGGTTTGAAACCTATAACATGTCATGGAACTTCATACAAGCTCTATTCTAGAGCTTTGAGTATTCTATTTTTGAAAAGTTTTCCAACAGCACACAAAACCTTGTAATAGATTTCAGGTCCAGCTCGCTTGAAACTTCCAGTTTCGTGTATAAAACCAGCCAAGACAAACCCAAGCTGGTTGGTGTAGTGTTCTCGAGTTTTTTCCTAATATCGAAAATTAATTAACAGCCGCTGTGGTGGATAGGCTGGTGTGGGGAAGGGTTGTATACTGGCATGAAAATAGGATGACATGGCATGTGAAGTGGAGGGGGGAAGGTTTTACAGGGTGGAGGGGGAGTTTTGAGGGGGAATTTCCCCGGGTAATTGTTTCAGAACAGCGGTTGGATGACTGACAATGTCCATCAAAGTTCACGCCATATACCCCCCTGAAATACAAGACCACCAACTCACCAGGTGATTTCCAACTACTTTTCTGATTGCTGCATAGTTCCCTCGCTTTGTCTCTCTCAGACACTCATAAACCTCCCTTCTTTAGCTGTCTCTCTTAGTTTCCAAACATCCTCTCTCCTCCTATCACACTCTTTCCTTCTTTATCACTCTCTCCTTTTAACCCTCCTCTCCCACACTTCCCTCAACTACCTTCTTCTTCTCTTTCTCCAACTATCTTCTTCTCTACTCCTCCTCTTCATCCATCCACGGTTCTCTTGACACCTCTGGGATCACCTGTTCTACTGGCCTGCACTGGAAGTCAATGCGCCCCAGTTCCCAACCATCAACTGTTGAAAATTAATGATCCTAATTCTAGTGAACGCAAGCAGTGTGGCATGTTCTCTAGAAAACATTATTAGTTTCATTTAGCTTTTGAAGTTTGTCAGATCCAAGCAGGTAACCTCGATGGTCAGATATAAGATAATTAGGTCAGCAGGGTTTTAATTGGTTCAGGAATGAGATACATTTCTATAATTTATTTGTCCAGTTTTTGGGCTTTATTACATGATAAGACAAATGCAGAACAATATGTTTTTCACTCTCTGCGCTATCGTTTGAAGAAAATTTCTAGGCTTAGCTATCAGCCTCTAAGGAGTAGCTGCATTATTTTTCTCTTTCAGGTGGCACAATATACCGTGTGGCCCATAAGTCAGTTGAGCAATTTTCAACTAACTAATGGAAAGTATGTATATTTGTCAATTGACTCGTGGTCACTGGCGGCTCGTACCCACGAAACAGGTGAAGTTCCCGTATCTTTAACTGTACAGCACTTCACCATTTTCATGGGCACGAGCCGCCAGTGCTTGTGGTACAATCATGTTTAAGGTGATGCTGCAGCATCAAACACGTTTCAATATAGAATACGAATTCCATGAAGTGGTAATGTTAGGACAGGAGTTTTTTTCTACCACTCAGCTTCAATGAAATAATACAAGACTTTTAATAAGATAAGAAATTAACATTGATTTCAATATGATCCCACATGTTCAATTATTTCTTGTATAGTTTTTAAGACCCATCCATTGTGTCGTCCAGATTCTTATGGACTCTTTTGTCTCATTAAAATTAATTTGAACGGAGACACAGAGCTGTTAGATCTGAATGACAATCTTATTCACAATTCACAAAAATTTTGAATAAAATTAAAGTTTGTTAATATTTTAATCAATGTATTTTTGATAAACAATTTCACACGCAAAATAAGTAATTTTCATCTATGATGCACATTTTTCAACGGAGAAATGAAGACATTTGCAATCTTGCCGAAACGTTCCTTTCGAATCTTCTTACTTCTGACGAAATTTCCAATGGAAATTATCAACCGTGAAACACTCTGTGACCAACTGAGGCGATATTGGTGAGTGGGGGGAAATGAAGGGAGAAACCTTCATCGCTGTGATAGAAACAGACCGAAAATGAAAAATGGAGGTTTAACAAAAACGAGAGAGGAGAGAGAGATAGGTGAGGAAGAGAGAGAGTAGAACGGAGAAAGTATGAGAAGGGTAAGAGAGAGAAAGAAATGGCGAGAAAGAGTTGGAGAGAAGGAATTGAAAGGGAGATAAGGGAAAAAGAGAGAAGTGAGGAAGGGTGTGTGGGAGATAGTGAATTTGAGAAAGAAAGTGTAAGAGAGAAGGGCTGACAAAGAGGAAGAATGGGTGAGAAAGAGTAAGAGAGGGTGAAAAAAAGGTAAGAAGGAGGAATAAAAGGTGAGAGGGAGAGAAAGGGTAAGAGATAGGGAGAGGATGGGGAAAAAATGGCGGGTGTGGGAGAGAGAAATAAAGGTTACGAAAGAGATAGGAAGGGTGGGAGAGGACTGGTGGAAGAGAATAAGTGAGAGAAAGAAAGAAAGGTAAGAAATTTGTAAAGAGAAGGAATGAGAAGAGAAAGAGTGACAAAGAGTGAGAAGGGGCGGAAGGGAGATAGTAAGGGTGAGTAAGAAAGAAAGGGTAAGCGAAAAAATCTGATAAAGAGGAAGAGTGGGTGAGAAAGAGAGAGGAAGGGTAAGGAAGAGGAATAAAAGGTGAGAGAGGGAGGAATAGGGAGAGGTTGACAGAGAAAGGGAACGAGAGAAGTAGTGTATGAGAAGGGTGGGAGAGAGAAAGAGATTAGATTAAATTACTTTATTCAAATAGATAACAAAATTCGGCTTAGATTCTACATTGTAATATAATAAATGAGTAAAACAAAAGTATCCTATAAATTTCACAAAATAGAAACTTCTAGTAAAAATACGATAAAACGGTGAAGAGAGAGAAAGATTTTGAAAGAGAGAAAAAATGAAAAAGAAATTGAGAGAAAGAGAAAATTAAGAATAAGAGAGAATTAGAATTGAGAGAAAGAGAAAAGCCCGCAGTGTTTGCAGTGATCTTGACAGTTATTGGCGGCCAGATTGTGTTTGAGAAAAAGCGTCTTCAAAATAAGAGAATCGAACAAGAGATATTACTTTCCGTAAAATTTTCCGCCGACTCAATTGCAGTGGCATTGACAACGATGACATTTTTCGGTTGCCCTCAAGAGATATCACTCACTGTATAAATATAGAATGAGCTCATTCAATGTGATTGCCTTTCTTTAATAACAAGGAATGAAATCAGATTTACTTCTATACTTGGAGTGAGCCACACGAAATGTGAGATTTGACTTTCCTCTAAAAAAAGAGATTATGTGACATATTGAACCAATAATTTACAGTGAACTATACTAAAAATAAGGCTTGATATTCAAGATTCGTTTGAAAATCAATCATTTTGACATCATGAATAACAAAACTACAGTAAGCTTGAAAAAATTGGGATTCAACTTTGGAGGTTCGCTTCGAGAATAAATTATTTTGGAGAATATTGACTTAATGATAACATTTTTCAAGAGGAATAGCACAGGCTATGCCTATTTTTCCCTCCCAATCCAAGTAGTTGTATCGATGTATTAATGAAGAATAAAGAATATATTAGAACCATAGAACCACAGTAAGCTACACAAGAAGTCAAATTCGATTCCAGGATGAATTTTGTGACGTCATGACCTAAATAACTATTGTGAGCTAAATGAGAAGTGAGATTAGCACTGGCGGCTCGTGCCCGTATCTTTTACTGTACTGCACTTCACCTGTTTCGTGGGCACGAGCCGGGCAGTGGATTAGACTATCTAGATTATATTAGAAAGTACATTATTGTCACATTATGAGCCACAGATGAGACTCTTCAATTTGAGATACACTTTGCATGGTTCTCGAAGCTGACTTGGACTCCTATAAACTCCAAAATTTGTATGAAAAGTCACATATTTGAAATCGAAGACTCATTGATATGGATATAGATCTCATTTGAGTTGAGTTAACAAAATAATCTAATAAATAGGCCTATATTGTAACATTAACTAAGATAACATCAACATCAAAACACTGGCGGCTCGTGCCCACGAAACAGGTGAAGTGCTGTACAGTAAAAGATACCAGCCGATGCACTATCAAAGTGATTTTCAATGATACTGGAATGGATTCGATTTCAAAAAATGGAGCTATCAGACGAGGAAGCCTTGTGACTCAATTATATTATCTCCTCACTAACATAGCAATTAATACTTGAGGAAAGTCAAAACAGCAGTTCTAATAATGTGTACCTCATCCTATTCATTTTTCAAATAATCCAAATCTCGGTACAACGATTTTGAAAACAGAAGAACGCAAATTGAGGAGTGACTGAGGAAACAATAAACCGACACTGACTGTATGATCATTGCCCATTAACAGCTGAGTGGCTCTTTACAGTGAAATGATGTTGTTAGTTTCAAATGAGGCAGGAGAAAAAGCAAGAGAACTGAATGAGATTTAATTGTAAGATGGCGTGAGTTGGTGGCTAACTTTCATTCTTCCTCATAATTCTGTTTTTCCTCACTCTCTCTCCTTTCACTTTTGTTCTCCTCACTTTTTTCTCCGTCCTCATTTTACTTCTCACTCACACTCTTGTTCACACTCATTCTTCTTTTTCAATAGTGGCTTAACTTTCATTCTTTCTCATAATTCTTTTTATCCTCACTTCTCTTTCCTTCAACTTTCGTTTTTCTCACTCACTCCCCTTCTTCCTCATACTTTTTCTGTTCCTAATTTTCTCGCTCTCCTTACACACGAGACGAGAAAACAAAGAGAATCGAAAGAATTTCCGTGTGACTTCATATTTATGTCAGCCGTTAAATCTAATTGAGAGCTTGCCTTTAGGGGTAGGGGGAGCTATACCGCTCAGCGGGCAAATAAAAAAGATAACGTCGGGGGGTCCAAGTTGCCATTATTTTGAGTACTCAAGGTGGTGTAAGGGTGTCCGATAAAGACTTGGAAAACGTTTAAATTTTCACATTCACTTTTCTTGCGCAACGTATTAAACCCTTTATCACTTCCTTCTCCAAGTTAATCACACTCTCTCTCTCTCTCTCACTCTCTCTTCCTCTCACTCTATCTCTTTCTTCTCCTATCACGTCCTTTCACACTCTCTTTCTCTCTTATACACACTCTCTTCTTCTCAAGAACAGGTGGCGAAATCAAAAAAACTCCAGAGCCAGAGTGTTTGTCTTATTTTTCGTTCAACTTCTCTGCTCCTACAAAACTCTTAAAACTGCCTGAAAGAATATTTATATCGTTAAGAGAATTCCTGGGAATCTGATTATGTTGTCTATTCATAAAGTATAATATTTTCTAATCCAGGAAGGATAGAAACTGGAAAAATGCGGATGGATTGGATTTCAATCATAACTCTTCAAGAATTCTGATACTTACATGGAATCTCTATGTTATATTTCTTGCATAAGAAATTTAATAAGTAATGTTACATTCTCAATTAATTAATTATTATAGACCCAATCAAAAACAAAAATACGAGTAGGCCTATTTCAAAAAAATAGAGCGTGACTACCCTTAATTTGAGGGACCCTCAAGATTGAGTGTGCTTGGAAAACCCGGGCATTAGTCAATTTTATCTATTCTACGATTTATTGCAGAGATGTTGATTCTAACCGATTGATAGAAAAGTAGGTGTCAATTTTCATTTTTATAATAGTAATCGTGTAGCTTGAACCCAAGCTACCCAGAGCTCCAGGTGGGCTGATTGTTTCGGAATAACAATTCATGTGACGACACTAAATTTCGACAGTATCACTCTCTAGTGACCAAAATAAGAAGCACAGCTGATAATTAGAATATTATTTCCCTTGAAGGATTATCAATCCTCTTTGCTACAACTGTTCACATATAAAATTAGTTCCTTTTTACTACTATTCATCGTTATCATAATAATATTTTATTTTTCTTAGGGCTACTGACGTACTGAGATCTACATTATTATTGAAAAATTTATCATAATAATCATTGAACAACATTTATTTCGTTTTCCCATTCTTCCTCAGTACAGATATGCTAACAGTATAGGATTCTTAAAGATTTTACAACATTATCATACATGATAACAAACAAAACACTTTATTGTAATAGAGACTACAAGTGGTAGTTAAATAACTATGTATTTAAATACATGTATTATCTATGTATGTATCTAATACATGTATTAGACTATGTATTTATCATTAAATACTATGTATTTAATGATAAATAGACGACCGTTGAGTTATTCCGTATTAGGACCGCACTCACCTGTAATAGTCTGATCGAGCTGAGAAGACATTCTGGCAAGATGGGAAAATGACTCCAGCTCGGTTAGTATTGGTTCGAAAATTATCAATTTGTACTCGAATTTCAGAAAACATTTTGCTCTACAATTTGGGAGTAAATTTATAATTTTTAACCAATATTGACAAGGCTGGAGTCATTTTCCCCATCTTGTCAGAATGTCTTCTCTGCTTGGACAGACAATACTTGCTCTTTAATAGGTTACCCGGTTACCGCATAAGACTGAAAGCTTCGTTATCGCTTCATTCAGCGAATAGAAATTAGTTTGTTGATGAGTCGACTCGACTTACCGGGCGACTTCGTCATCTCAACTTCACAATAATCCGTCGCTAAGTCGCTCTGAAGTCGTCGTTTGGTACCCATTTGCACCACAAGAGCGCGTGGTTGTCGCTTATTGAAAGCAACAACTAACTTCTGTTCAGGGTCTTGGAAGTTTGGCTTTCTCAATCATTGGTGGCTTGTATTAGATTTTGGGTTACCTGGTGATAAATTTGGGAATAGTATTCTAAAATTTTCAACTTTTTTTTCTTATTTGCATGCAAATTTGCATTGTTTTGCATGAGAGATTTTGATAAAAACTTACCAACCTACTAACTAACATGAGCTATATTTTTATAAGAAGAGTTATAGGTAGAGTAAAAGGCATTCTAGAAAGCTGTAAGTGGTGTCTTAAAGTAACTTACATGTTAATGACACAAAACTACTTGGAATATGATATACAAAAGTATATTGTGAAAGACAAGCAAGTCCAGAATTTGATATACTAAACTTGTACGGTGAAGAGGCTCATACAAAACCTTTCTATTTGACTTGAACTTTATATAAGTTGATATTATATTTTATGAGCTGATATTCTTTTATCACCTTTTATATAATATCTTATTACAATGTAGTTCACACACCGCTGACGAATCTTTTGAATTCCAAATTATGAGGGATTATTGATATCTTTTATCTTTTTTTAAGATATTGAGAGAGGAGAGAAATTAAAAACATTCTTGCACTGTCAATATTAGAATAACTTTTTCAATGTTTTATCGCGACTTTTCTTGTTACAGTGATGCTCACCAAAGTTTAAGTCAAAGTAATCAGATGTCATGAAGCTAAATTGCCGTCACACCTAATAGAAATGCTGATAATGGTGAGTACATTATTGAATAAATATACTCAAGTGTTGTTATATCGGTCATCGAATCACAACTATTGTAGGCTATGTAATCTAGAACTCTAGATGATTGAGATTTAGGATGTCTTGAAATTCACATGAACTTACAAACTTTTCATCAGCTGCAATATTTTGCTATAAAAAGACTTAAATAAAATTGAAAGATGAATTAGATAAATTTTTTGTTATTCACCATTTCATTTCATCATTTTGCCGGCCGACAATTCAATTTCCAATCTAATAATGATTTTCCTAGGGCAAATGATGATTTCCAATTAACTGCCGTGAAGTAATCGTCATCAAACAAAATCCCAATTTTTCTTTTGGGAAAACTAAATTCAATTCTAGAATTCATTTATTCCATAGGCCTGCAACACATTAATACAATCTGATGCAACCATGCAGGTTATCTTTATAAAATAGAGTAATATTGTTTTCCACCTACAAACATGAAGATATGACGTATTTTACCACCAACCATCTACAAGCTATTAAAAATTACCCTATTTTTCAGCGGTGGGATATTCATTTATTTATCGGCTTGTTGGAAAAGCGGATTTAGGACCCACAAGTACTCTCAAAATATGTAGTAATATAATTTGCTCACGTGCAGTCTCTCCGCAGCCCAAGAAAACCCATTTCCCAGTGAATTATCCCATTTTATGTAATAAGTTCCTGATATATCTCATGAGATAAGAGAGCATATTTATGAAGTGTCCTTTTCACGTCAGACAAGATTGTTAATGGATAGATATCACGTGTTTACAAACCATTAGAAAGTATATTCCTTCCACCCCTAGGGAATGAATAGAGGGCGGACAGGAACTGTAAATCGGACACCGACCTCCAAGTAAGGGATGTACAGTTGTGTCGAGCAAAGAAGACATTCTGGCAAGATGGGAAAATTACTCACGCTCGGTGAAAATTGCTTCAAAAATTATATATTTGATTTTAAATTGTAGAAAACATTCTGTTCTATAATGTGAGACCAAATTTATAGTTTTTGAACCAAATTTGACCGAGTTGGTGTATTTTTCTGATGTTGCCAGAAGGTCTTCTTTGCACGACCAGACTAAAGGAAGCTGAATTATTTGAATAGATGACAGAAAAGTGTGTGGGATGTTTAAATGGTGGTAAAGAGGAATTAAGGGGGGGAAGTTGATGGAAGGGCGAGGAAAAAGATGGGGGGTGAAAATGATGGGGGGGGGGAGTTCGTAGTGAGAAGTGGAGTTTGTCAGAGGACTTAGCAGATGTCTGGATCAAGTTCGTTCTATGTTAGTGACTGGGAAAGAATGGCTTTTGGTAGTATTAGGAGTATGGGTGAAGTTTTAGAGATATTCATTTTAATCGGGATTTGTTTGTGGTAATTTATTCTTGACGACCTGATTAGAACAAAGGATGTTGAGGATTCATTCATGCAAATTGTTGATAGATAGGCCTACTCTGATTTTTACTATTTCTACTATTTTATCTTCTACTAATAGAGAATGCAGTACTGTATTAGCTAGCATAACCTCCTATCATTCTATCAATGGTAGATGATTTTGGCATGAGTTATTACCGTTTTGCAGACCTGGCGCCAAAATGTAAGGCGGTTGGCGAACGACTGTTATTGATGCTCAGCTCTGTCAGGACAGTCCGAAGCTGTCTTGAAATGTGAATTATTATAGCTCGGGTCGCTCTCCTCCCAATGTTACCTCGCAGACAGTTCGAGATTGTCTTGACAGAGCTGAAAATAGAGTAAAAAACTTAGATTCTATTATTTTATATCCTCGTATAATCATTTTCAATTTCGATTTTATTTACAATGTTTAACAATATAGGTCAGAATTAATGAGAATAGAGTTTTTCTCCAAGTATTGAAAAAAATCTTCCGGTATGTTTATAATGAAATTGAACTACTCTTCAACGTATGGAGCTATAGTCTGTCCAAGCAAAGAAGACCCTCTGGCGAGATGGGAAAATGACTCCAGCTTGGTCAATATTTGTTAAAGAATTATAAATGTGGTCTTATCAGTAGATCAAATTGTTTCCTACAATTTGAGATAAAATTGATAATTTTTTAACGAATATTGACCGAGCTTGAGTCATTTTCCCATCATGCCAGAGGGTCTTCTTTGCTCGGACAGACTATATCTAGCGGATTTATTCGATTATTTGAATTCTTCTCAAGTGGTATATTTGCGCGGTTTATTCATTTAATACAGTGAATATTACAATATTCATCGAAATTGATTCATTCAAGCCTCTACAATCCCATCTATGGATGAAAACGTGCATCAAAATTTTATTCGTTGTAGATTAATTCCCAAAGGCTAATGATAATTTTTTATCCAACATAAGTGCTGTGAAATCAATCTAGCTATTATCACTGAACACATACTCTTTGGATCGTATTGCATGATTTTTGTGAGTTTAATCATTTTAGTTTTGTTTTTTGTGAGTCTAGCGATTTTAATTACGTGAAGAAACTGTTTGATGAATCATCGAATTCATTTTTTTGAAAGTCATAGACGATCTACAAAGCTCTAAATCATTTCCATTCCTGGAATTAATCTCCTCGAATCAAACAACGCTCCATCTCCGATAAAAATCAACCCTTGACAAAATTCTCAGAATACGGTTTAGTCTGTCCAAGCAAAGAAGACATTCTGGCCAGAAGGAGAAATGACTCCAGCTCAGTCAATATTGGTTCATAAACTATCAATTTGGTTTCAAATTGTAGGAAACAATCTTTTTCATAATTCGAGATCAAATGTATGCTTGTTGAACCAATATTGACCGAGCTGGAATTATTTTCTGATCTTGTCAGAATGTCTTCTTCGATGGGACAGACTATACATCGTTATTGGCAACGTCTCTAATATTGCAGCTGATATTGTTGAAATTGTTATTTGAAAATCCCGAAATTGAATGCAAAACATCGCTAAGCGAAAGTAGCTTGCTTGCTTTATTGTGCCCGCACTCAGAATATAATTGAGTTACATTTCAGTCAAATTACGCTTCCCAGCTAGAGTCTGTTCAAGCAAAGAAGACATTCTAGCAAGATGGGGAAATGACTCCAGCTAGGTCAATATTGATTCAAAAAAATTTTAATTGGTCTCAAATTGTGGATTAGAATGTTTCCTACCATTTGAGATCAAATTGATAATTTTTGAACTAATATTAACCGTGCAGGAGTCATTTTCCCATCTTTTCAGAACGTCTTCTCCGCTTGAACAGACCACTGTATACTACCTCAATTACAAGCCGTAAAATTGGAAAGCTTTCTGGGCGCAATATAGTAGGTTCCAAAAGTTGAGACGTCCCAGAAATATCTTCTATTATTTCTCAGCTCTGTTAGGACAGTTGGTGAGCTGTCTGCAAAAGTAGATCAAAAAGATAGCGATTCCAGCTACATTAAATCCCTCTCAAGGACAGCCTCAGACTGTCCTGACAGAGTTGAGCATCAATAATAGTCACTCGTTAGTCGCCTCAACTTTTGGAACCAGCTGTATTATGAGTTGTGGTTGGGGCGTGAGTGGGTTTCCTTTCCAATATCAGCCGTCATGATTGAATATTATAATGAAGATATTATTGCCATCATCATGGTAATTGTCGTCTTCAATATCAACAACAATGTATTAATGTAATATATCATTATGTAATAATGGAATATAATTAATGTATTATAATCATTTTAGTAGTCCAATATAGACTCAATTTTCTATATCAAAACGTGAAAAGGATTTCTACAAAAATAGAAATTTTTTGATGGATTCAATCAAATCGTTGGGATTTAAATGATGACATTCAAGTAATAATGATAATAATACTCGTATCACATTCAAGATATGTGATAATAAATATATTTTACAATTGTCCAAATTTGAAGCATCAACACTAATAAAGCAGCGTTTTAATGTACAATAATTTTTTCAATTTTCAAACAATTTAAAAAAAAAAAGTTTATTCAAAATTTTTAAAGTTTTAAAAAAATTTTCTATTTGGATTTTTTGATTAGATAATTTATTGTAAACTGTGAACTTTATTCAAAATTCAATTTTTTTAAATTGAAATCTGTTTTTCAAAGTAAAAATATTGTAATGTAAACTTTCATCATCCTTCATTCACCAAGTAAACATAACTCATTATCACCTTTGCTTGAAATACTTGCTATGAAGCCGCAACAATAAAAAAATAGTAAGGATTTAGCAAACAATTGTGAATTGTGGAGTTGAGTTCCATCAGCTATTTTTGAGATTGAAAATATTTCTATTTTCTCTGAAATGCATTACCTATAATGGGAGAGGTTATAAAGGATGAGTTGATATTCCACGTATTGAAATGATAGGCCTATACAGGATCTCACCATAAGAGTTTCTACTATGCAAGAACAAAGGTATACAAAATTTACCAATATGACACAGCACTTACATTACACAGAACAAGATTGGCGAGTAATAGAAGTTGCAATGGAATGAATAAATAAATAGGATTATAGAAAGAAATGACAAAGTTGCAATCATTCTATGGTTATTTAAGATAAGTTTCAACACTACCATCATCAATTTTAGCATACCATTCATGTAATAAATAACTTGCCACAAGTACACAAGAATAGTGTACTGGATAGAAGTATTAGAAGTAGGCTATAGTCTTAGTTTAGTCGAACTAATAAAAAAAGACATTCTGGCAAAACGGGAAAATATTGGTCAATATTGGTTCAAAAATTATAAGCTTTAGCTAAAATTGTAGAGCAGAATGTTCTCTACAATTTGAGACCATATGTATGATTCTTGAACCAATTTTAGCCGAGCTGGAGTCATCTTCCAATCTTGCCAGAATGTCTTCTTTTCTCAACCGGACTTCCTGGCATAGCATACTTTCTGGTACTATATTTCCTGATTAGAACTGTAGTCTGTTGAAGATAATAAGACATTCTGGCAAGATGGGAAAATGACTCCAGCTCGGCCAATATTGGTTCAAGAATTATACATTTGGTCTCAAATCGTGGATCTTAATGTTTTCTACAATTTGAGACTAAATTTGTAATTCTTTAATCAATACTGACCGAGCTGGAATCATTTTTCCATCTTGCCAGAATGTCTTCTGTGCTTGGTCAGAATAGAGCAATACTTTCCTAATTCCTTAGTGCTGCAAGGGTTAATACCGAAGCAATCATTTCCGATTTGCATCGATGAGTTGTACCTTTTTAAACCCTAACGGCAGTGCAAAGATGTACGGTCCGCGTAAGATGAGAAGACACGTCGTTACAACAGATTTCTATTGTAACGGCGTGCCTTCTAAGCTTGCGCGTACTATAACAATAATCCCGACAGTTGAAGGCTTACCTTTGACGTGAATTGCGTCATATTGGAGTCGTACGATCTTTTTTCTCAAATGGAAAGCCGGGGAATCGAAAAGCTTTAAATAAATTATCCTCTCTTGCTAGCTTTAATACTCTTTCTATTCCTTCCACTTCATTTTCCATCTCGTCTTCGTTTTCTTCTTCCTCTTCCTCTAATTCTCATTGTTATTCTTCTTCTTCTTCTTCTTCTTCTTCTTCTTCTTCTTCTTCTTCTTCTTCTTCTTCTTCTTCTTCTTTCCTCCTCTCCTTCTTCTTCTCTTTTACTTCTTCCACTTTTTTCATTTTTCCCTAATCTTCTTCATTTTCACCTTTTTTCACCCTTTTCACCCTTTCTCCCTCCATTTTCAATCTTTTCTCTTCCTATTCTTCTTCTTTCATTTCACCCCTTCTCTTCCTATTCTTCTCCATTTCACCCTTCCTCCTCCTTTTCATCACCTATTTTTATTTCTTTTCTTCTTCTTCATCATCTTTATCATTCTTTTCGTCTTTTATTTTTTTCATCTTTCTTCATTCTTTTTTCCACTCTCTTCTTCTTCTTCTTTTTCTACCTCTCCTACTTCCGTCTCTTTCTCTTCTTCCAAATCTTCTCCATTTTCACCTCTTTTTCCACTTTTTCTTCTCTCTAATATTCTTAATTCTTACCTCTCCTTTTTCCTATTCTTCTTTTTTTTACCCCTTATTCTTTCTATTTTTCTTCATTCCACTTTTCTTCTCCTTCCTATAATTCTCCATTTCAACCCCTCCTACTTCCTATTCTTCATAATTTTCACCCTTCCTTTTTATGTCCTCTCTATTCTTCTTTTCCTCCCTCTCCTCCTCCTCCTCCCTCCTCCTCCTCCTCCTCCTCCTCCCTCCTCCTCCTCCTCCTCCTCCTCCTCCTCTCCTCCTCCTCCTCCTCCTCCTCCTCCTCCTCCTCCTTCTCCTCCTCCTCCTCCTCCTCCTCCTCCTCCTCCTCCTCCTCCTCCTCCTCCTCCTCCTCCTCCTCCTCCTCCTCCATAATCACCTCGTTCCAGATCTTCCTCATGCATTTCACTGTTCCATCATTGTAATTCGTTGTGAGCTTGATTTTATTCGAAGGGAAGAAGCCTCCCGGAATCCTCTTCTGGATTTGTCGAATTACGAATGATCCTTGATGCATTGCTTACACTGGAAAAAGCAGGTTTCACGGGAAAAATTGCTTGTGAATTGTAACTTGTAGTGTTATAGGTGGATTTTGATGGAGATGAAGCTTAACGTTTCATCGAAAATGAACTGTGACCTAAGTGACTTGAAGAAAAAGTAGCCAGCTTAATCCCTCTGAATGAGTGGAGTTATATAGTTACCTATAAAGTTATATAGTTATCTGAAAAGTTATAAAGAGGATTAATAAGTGAATATTCTTGACTAAAGAAAATTCAAGTTAGAAGTTTGTTGAGGATCGACCATATCGATCAATAATGAATTCTATCAATGAAATTGAATTCGTTTATTTCTTCCATCCAATATACGACATTGATCCATCATCCGTCAATCAAGCAGCATGACTGTTGTTTACTGTACAGCACTTCACCTGTTCCGTGGGCACGAGCCGCCAGTGGGTGACAGCTATACTGATCAAAGGGATTGAGAGTGAGAAAGTGAGTGTGTCAAGAACTGAGAAGTTGATGTGAAGAAATGTGTAGGGAGAGAAGTATTTGACGGGTCTTGACAGTGACAGTCGGATAGGACACAATGTCAAGTACACTTCATTTTTCACAGCTCTGCTCTTATAGCTTTGTTGCAACGCTTCACTTCACTCTTATCTATAGAATTCAATTGTGAAATCTGCTATGCACAGACTATGTCCGACATACTGTCACATTCAACTGCCGATGGAATCCTTCCACTTGTTTCATAGGACGATCTCTTTTAAAATGCTCAAATTTCATCTCTATTGAGAATAGTTGAAAGGATCAGAAAAGCTTCAGTGGATGTGCTTACAGTTGATGATCTTGATAATCCTTCGAGGTGTTACGAAGCATTGGCGGCTCGTATCCACGGAACAGGTGAAGTGCCCGTATTTTTTACTGTAAAGCACTTCACCTGTTTCGTGGGTACGAGCCACCAGTGTTTCGAAGACAGATCTGTTTCATTATTTCTAAACTGAACAGTCAAGTATAGTCTGTCCAATCAAGGAATACATTTTGGCAAGATGTTGAAATGACACCAGCTCATTCAATATTGGTTTAAAAATAATTATTAATTCGGTCTCCAATCGTAGAGCAGAATGTTTTTTTACAGTTTGATACCAAATTTATAATTTTTAATCAATATTGAATGTCCTATTCTCTTTGATGGACTATACAACTTGTTTCAAGAACCTGAGAGATACTTGAAGATATTAGAAGTAAAAAGTTAGTATAGGAAATTGATAGTAATTAGGTAATTGATAGGTGAAAATTAACCTTCACAACTACTAAAAAAAATTGATATTAGATTAATTCGAATTAGGAAAGGTAGTGAGCCTGCTTTATCTCTTCCAAGTGTTTAAGTTGAGATCAGTTAAGTTTAGAACATTTACAGATGAGTTTAAATGACCAGATTCATTTCACCTGGTACAACTTTACAAATCAAGTTCAATCATAAGTATTTGTTAGTGATAGCCTATATTTCGGTATTAGCTTATTCTGTTGTTTTCTCATTCTTCGGTTACCATTCATTCCAATAATAATAATAAGAGTTGGCCTCCACATCACCCCTTACAGCCAACCCGATCCACCACATGGCGCCAAGTGACTATTTGTGAAGTAATACTTAAGCTTTTTCGTGCAATAGAACGGCTTATCTACCTTTGTATAATGCAACTGTCAATATAATGGGAAAAAATCACATTCATGTCTTTCGATTATGTGTATTGTAAAGATTTTATCTTTCTTTTAAATATGTTGGAGGCTTCAAAAAAATCTATTTCATTTGACAATTTATTAGAAACTTCAATGCATCTTTCTACAGGAGGAATAGATCTTCTAAGAAATGCGTGAAATTGATGGTGATGCCTTAAATTTCGAGCGGGTACAACAACACCAACTCTCTGTTGCCCATGTAGACAGTTGTACAAGAAAATGGCATCACATTTTGTTCTTCGCCCCTCCAAGAGTTCAAATATTGTCGTTTCACAAAACCGTTTATAAGATAGTTGCTCCGAATCTGGCATAAGCCGTTTCAATACAAGGCGTACAAAACTTCTTTGAATGGATTCGAATTTCTTTGTAGTACACAATCTATCTCTATTCCAAATGGTTGAAGCATACTCCAAGTGACAACGAACAAGGAAGCAATAAAGTGTTTTCATTGTGAGAGGACTTCTAAAATCTCTTCCTACTTATCTCATTACGCCAAGTTCTCTTCTTGCTCTTGCTACAATATCATCAATGTGTACAGTGAATAGAAGCTTGCTGTCAAATGTTACACCAAGATCTTTCATGATGGAAACTCGCTGAATATGTGTGTTAGCAATCCTGTACTGAAATCCCAGTGTATTTGTTCTTCTTGAGAAACTCATTACAAATGTCTTTCTCACATTGATAGGCATGTAATTTTTCTTAGACCAGTCCAGAGCTTGATCAATATTGAACTGCAATGCCAACAAATCCTGTCTTGAGTTAATCTTTTTGAATATTTTAAGGTTATCAGCATACATCAGGACCTCACAATCAAACTTTCTCACAATATCATTTCTAAATAAGCTGAATAGTAATGGACCAAGATTGGGCCCTTGTGGAACCACAGACATTGTAATGAAGATCTTGGAAGTAGCTCCTTTGAAACGTACGTGAAATGTTCTATGTTCAAGATACGAATTAATCCAGCATAACAACTTGTGATTGAAACCAATATTAGAGAGCTTATTTTTTTCGTAGCGATAGAACAGAGCATTTTTTCGTGAGCAAATATTATTTCGTAGATTATTGTAACTTTTTATTGATCCTCAATCGTGTTCTGTATTTGAATCGCCATTTTGCAACGCATGAATGAATGTTCGAGTCGGGGAGGAGCTTGTACAGGCCAATGGCAGACGTTCACTGTCATTGGTTCAAGCGTCTACCAATAGCGATGCTTCACCGGTAACATAAATACTGTGGCTCTGGACGTTCATTTTTAGTTAACCAGGAATTGATAATGTTGTAACAACCGATACCGATGTCCCGATGTTTTAATAAAACAGTGTTTTGACAAAATCTTGTCTTTCTCATTTAGCCTAATGGAAAAATAAATAAAGTTATAAATCAACTAATAAATGAGTAGATAGATGAATTGTAGGAGAAATTATGGATTGGAGAAGATAGATTGCTAGAGTACAATACATGAAAATTCAGAGTTCTTAGTAGGGAATATAGAAAATTTAAAGGAGGAGAAAAGTGTAAATACGATGGGAAAAAATGAAATACCAGAGAAAGTTCGAGTGTAGAGGTTGAGAAAGGGTAAAGATGATTGGAGACGAAGTTGGATGACTGTAGGTGCAGACGTGAACTCAAGATGCGATGGTAGCCTGGACCAACCAATCGACTTCCCGCCAATTTAGCCAATTTCGCATTCGATTGAATGGCCAGCTGACGCTGGGACATCTCGACGGGAGTCCTTTGGTGGTCGGGGGCGGGGGTTCCTTGAAGGGTCCTTTAGATGTGCGTCTTCGTCCTCCTTTTGAACCGCGAATCAATTTGGTGAAGATGGCCGAAGATGTTTTACTATACAGCTGCAGCTGTAGTGCCGGGTGATTACGTCTCAAGAGCGTACTGATTGAACCAGACGCTTCGGTTAGTATCGCTGGTCGATTTGTGTGCTGCATGTAATTGAATAGTTTCTTCAGGTCTACATTTGGTCGATTTTGTGTACTGGACAGCATGCTATCAATACTAAACAGCATGCTGTCCGACTTACAAAAAGTTGATAAATCAACTCTAACTTGGTCAATATTGGATAAAAAAGGTGAAGTGTCCGTATCTTTCACTATACAGCACTTCACCTGTTTCGTGGGCACTAGCCGGCAGTGAAATACAGTATAAATTCAATTTAAAATTGTAGAGCAAAATGAATCCAACTTACAAAAAGTTGATAAATCTACTCTAACTCGGTCAATATTGGATAAAAAAGGTGAAGTGTCCGTATCTTTCACTATACAGCACTTCACCTGTTTCGTGGGCACTAGCCGCCAGTGAAATACAGCATAAATTCAGTTTAAAATTGTAGAGCAAAATGTTTTCTACTACTTGTTTTTGAACCAATATTGATCGAGTTGGAGTCACTTCCCATCTTGCCAGAATGTCTTCTTTGCTTGAACAGACTATAGCAATACTAAAGAATATGCATATTATATGGAACTATACTGTATATACTATTATATACGTTATATACACTAACTTGTAAACTATCATACGGTATATACAATATCTTGTATATCGCAATTTATGTACGTAAATATAAACATTTCATTTTATTTTAGTTCGATCGGTTAGGTTATCGTCTCCGGCTTGTTTTTTGAGGCACGGAAATGACACCACAGTCTCAAAAAAGGTATCTTAACGTTGTCGTTGAGAAAAACGTCGTGTGAACGCGCCCTGAGTGTAAGCAGAAGATAAGACCCGATGTGTTTGTTCACATTTACATAACGGTATTGGTACCATTCACTCGCGTAATAAATTCTCGTTTCTTTTTATTCAAGATGCAGTCTATACTCAAACTTGAAACAACATCCAACTCAGTGTGACACGTATAAGATATAGAACATAATGTAATCTGAGTAGGAAGTTACATGAAATAGAGCGTAACCTATAGTCTACTCAATTTGACGCAACTTCCAACTTGGAAGGACAAGTATGAGATGAGTAAAATATTTAAATCCAAGTCGAAAGTTACATGAAATAGAGTGTAACCTATAATTTCCAACTATTGTACTCACTATTTTACAAGTGTTATGCCAAGTCGTGGTTTAGTTTATTTGATGTAATTTCCGGCTTTAAATACATTGTATTTTTCATCTCAAACATGTTCACTGTATTCACTATTTTATACATGTTACTCCAACTCAGAGCATAGTTTATTTGATGTAATTTCCGGCTCTGAATACATTGTATTCTTCATCTTATACGTGTTAAGCAAATTGGGAAGTTACATTAGAGTAAAACAGTTTTCCTAAAACTCGTAAGATTCCGCAACTCATAACCAACCACGGTATAGTCTGTCCAAGCAAAGAAGACATTCTGGCAAGATGTGAAAATAACTCCAGCTCAGTCAATATTGTTTCAAAAATCATAGATTTGATCTCAAGTCATAGAAAACATTCTGATCTACAATTTGAGGTGGAATTTATAATTTTCAAACCAATATTGATTTAGCTGGAGTCATTTTCTCGTCTTGCCTGAATGTCTTTTTTTTGTCCAGACGACACATAGACAAGAAACAAACAATCGATACTGTCAAACGTAGCTGAATATCAGGCTACTTCGAGTCAATATTTTATAGAAGAAAATGGAAATTGGTTGAGTCAAGCGATGTGGAATACTGTTTAAACTTATTTGTGGATGGTGATTTTTTGTATAAGATATGGACCGAGGTTGAAAATACAGGGGTTGATAACGGAATTGCTTGTGGATAAAACTTGGATAGAGTTGATCTCACTGAGGTCGCATAAGTATAGCTAATGCCACGAAGTTGGGTGGTTGGTGAATGACTTTTATAATTTCTCAGCTCTGTCAGGACAGGACAGTCAGCGAGCTGTTTGCGAGAGTAAATCAGATTGAGAACGTCCACAACTATACTAATTCGCTCTTCACTATGAATACTTCTTCACTATTGAAAAGTTATGTATAAATATATAATGAACAGTTCACCTTCTCAGGGCAAACCTTCGTCAATTCGCAGATAAGAGAAGAAATAATCTTATTTCTATTATTGGAGCTCGTTCATACTACAGTGACTATATGATCACTTATATAGTCACTGTAGGTCATACTATCTGATCTCTATTTCTATTCTCTCTGTAGAAACTACTTTCAACTATTTCCGTCACACTATGACCACTTTACTATCCGCATTTATCTCATAGCACCGCACTCATCTCACAGAGATCAACACATCCATCTCATAGTACAGCGACAGTGGTTAGTTACCGTCTGTCCAAGCAAAGTAGACATACTGGAAAAATGGGAAAATGACTCCAGCTCGGTCAATATTGGTTCAAAAATTATAAATTTGTTATAAAATTGTAGAAAACATTCTGATCTACAATTTGAGACCGAATTGATAATTTTTGAACCAATATTGGCCGAGTTGGAGTAATTTTAACATAGTGCCAGAATGTCTTCTTTGCTTGGACAGACTGTTGTTACCGGCTGTTAATCAGTGCGAATTCCGGCATTACTGGTGTTAGCCGGCCTGTAAACACCTACTAATTGCGATCTACATCATGCTGTGTCGCAAATCAGTGCAGGGTCGGTCGCCGGAACTGAGTTCATTGCACGGTTAATGTGCTCAGTATTCTGGTGAACAAAGTGGTAGGAGTATTTTCTCACACCTGTAATGTATCCCAGTGAATGAAGTTCGTGTTGAGGGGTTGATCGTGATCGGATTTGGTTAGTTTTCGGGAATAATTGATCAGAGCAGCTGTTTTTTAAGTTTGATTTGGTTAGTTTCCGAGAATAATTAATCGGAGCATTTCTTTTTTCATGTTCGATTTGATTAGTTTCCGAGAATAATTGATTGAAGCAGCTCTTTTCTGAGATCGATTTGGTTAGTTTCCGATAATAATTGATTTAAGCATTTTTATTCAAGGATAGGCTTATTGATTACTATTAGGATAGTTTTGTTTGGAGTGTTAGTTTTTGAGTCGTTCTGAATGGATATTGCTGAACCACAAAATTTAGTAGTTTTAATTAATTGATCCAATGTATGGAATGATACAGATGAAAATATTCTTTATTAGGCGTTGTTAGTTAAAGTTAGTTGACTACTACTCAACCTTAAGTGTTCGGTTGTTTTGAAAGAATTATCTTAAAATGCAAGGCTGCATGTATTTGTTGGGCAAACGTCGATGAATGACAGTTGAAGGTCATAATTTTGCGGGAAGAACGTTGATTGTGAATATTGTGAGAATTGGCGGGAAAACATTCATTGTGAGAATTTGGCGGGAAAACATTTATTGTGAGAATTTGGGGGGGGGGAAATAATTATTGTTAGAATTTGGCGGAATAAACGTTGACTACAAAAATTTGGTGACAAAAATTTGGTGAAAATTGTAACAAGAAAAATCTTGGCTATGGGAGCTAGGTGTCTTAGTGACTTCTGAAGCTATCTTTATATCGTGCTAATCGTGAATTCATCCAAAACATTTTTCTATCAATGTGAATTGATAAAGTCCAATTAGGCCTAATTTAGACCTTATTAAACAGTAAGCTAACTCGCTGGAATTCACTCCAATACTAATCACAGCCTTGGGATTTTAGCGAAGGAGCAGAAATTGTCAACAAATCTGTTGCAATTTCAGTTCCAGGACACATCATAACCAGGTAGAATATAAGTTTTTACAATGTCTGTCACCCGTTATCCGGGGTCACCCAGTTGACTCTATGCTGTGACGTCACAAATTCAGGGCTCTACATGAAAAAGGCCGGCTTTGTAAACGACAATCGCGTCATATGTCGCGACAGATGTGACGACAGTCGCGTGAGGTATAAACAATTGTCGTCAGCCGGGTTTCTATAGTCTGTCAAAGCAAAGAAGACCCTCTGGCAATATGGGAAAATTACTCCAGCTTGGTCAAAATTTGTTCAAGAATTATAAATGTGGTCTCAATAGTAGATCAAATTGTTTCCTACAATTTGAGATCAAATTCATAATTTTTGAACCAAAATTGACCGAGCTTGGGTCATTTTCCCATCTTGCCAGAGGGTCTTCTTTGCTTGGGCAGACTATATAGTAGAGAGATGGTAAGCATGCACAGTATTGCACACGACAGTGTTCTCGTGAAGTGATCAACCGTTTGAAAAGTCAAACATTATTTCAACGCCCACGTCTGACAAGAAGGAAAACTAGGGGAGAAATGAGTGGGGTTCACAATTTCGCACATTGCAATAGTAGGATACATGACGTTTCTAGGCTAGAAAAATCCTTGTTGAAGATGGGAAAATTTATGACTTTGCGGTTAATGTTTGCAGTAGCAGAAGTTCTACACATAGTTATACTATGTGAAGCTATCTTTCAAAATTCGAATTAATTTATTATCGAATTATTAATTTTCGTATTGTCAGTGAAAAATTGAATATGAAGGACGAAACAGCAATTAAACTGCAATTCAATAGACTTCAATTGAATTAATCTTCAATTAGGTTCCAATGAAATGGTTTGAAATTAGTTGATGTGATATTATTCGGCTAGCCTACTGGGTCACGGATCTTTGATCCTTCAAGTGAACTGTTTCAATCCTTGTTCTGTACTGTGGTACTATGTTTAATCATTTTTGGCACCAGCTTGCTGCACTGACCTCTGTTTAAAATTGAAAATGGGTTATGAATACAAATATGATCACATGATGTACAGGATTATCAATCAAATAATGCCTGATAGACTCTGCCAAATAGCGTAAGCTTTCTATTGAATTTATAGCATGGAGAATCAGTATTATAAAGGCTAACTAGCCGGCAGGCTCGCTTCGCTCGTCATCTCCGCCTAGCCAGGGGGGCTCCGCTAAATTTGAACACATTCGGCTTGGTAGATTTTTGGTTCTGCTGATGAGTGACTGAATGAGTGCCATTTCGCTTTTACATATGCTGATTTGAGAAAAAACTGAAAGCTTTTACAAGCCTGAATTCATTTTACGAGGTCACTTTAAAGTAGTAAAGATTATTGGAGTCACTTTCCGTTTTTAAATGAATCATGACTGTTCATGCGTGAATGAATGAATCACGATTGAGAGAGCGTGTGCCTGTGCGTGTTGGAATATTACGCTCAAATTTTAGAGCAAGTTCAGTCTTTATCACGTCCTAAGTTTAAAAGCACGTTAATCTTTATAGGTACTTAACTACTTAATAGCTGAGTAAATCTCGAATCATATCTGGCAAGTGGCCTATCAAGTTGATAATAAGAAATGGCCTGAAACAATCTTAATGGCATGTTTTGCCCGAATATGACACAGTTTATATGACCTATTGTCCTAGAAAACATTATTCAACACAAATTTCAAAATTATTTCTCTGATTTATTGATCTTTAGCACTGGCGGCTCGTGCCCACAAAACAGGTGAAGTGCCCGTATCTTTTACTGTACAGCACTTCACCTTTTTCGTGGGCACGAGACGCCATTGATCTTTAGGATCTCAACTGGAAAGTAGCCTAAATAAATGAATCATCAATGTATTAATTTACAATAGTTGTAATTACTAAGCTGCTAAACAAAATAGTTCAATCAATTCAAAGCAGTGGTTTAGTACAAGGTAATTAGAATAGAAAGGTATCAGTCATCAAAATAGTAGCCGGGAGAAACCGTGAATTCTGACGTTAACGGTACCCCAGATGTGAATTTCCTAACTTTTAGGGCCAGCTAGGTTTGCTTAACAGCTTGGATTGTGATGACGTCAGTACACACGGTTTCTTCCCGGCTACGATTTCGATGACTGATTCCTTTCTTTTCTAATTACCTTGGTTTAGTATACCAATAAATTCATTATTAATGTTATTAAACATCAATACAATTTCTCCCCGTCCTTTCTGTAAATATTTTCTGCCAATGAACTTCCTTCCTATACGATCGCGTATCAATTTTGGACCGCCTTGTGAAGAGGCTTTGAATACGATTTCTCAGTTTCAATCAAACTATGAGGACGTTGAAAGTTGTTTCTGAAAAACATGTCTCCATGAATCAATAAATCTCAAATCTGATGAAAAAAGCGGTTGAAGTCATTCAAACAATGCACGTTTCGGCAATAAAATGGCCAGATTTGGCAGTGATATCCATTATACAGAAGCGGAGATCAGGTTTCAAATTAGAAATTCTCCAAACAGAAGACAGGTCGCTCGCTTTTACGTCTCATTTTTTCGTCAATCAGATATAGTCTGTCCAAGCAAAGAAGACATTCTGGCGAGATGGGAAAATAACTCCATTGGTCAAAAAATTATAAATTTGGTTTGAAATTGTAGAGTAGAATGTTCCCTACAATTTTAGATGAAATTTATGATTTTTGAACCAATATTGACCGTGCTGAAGTAATTTTTCCATCTTTCCAGAATGCCTTCTTTGCTTGGACAGAGTATACCAGTTCACGCACTGGGAAATAGCTGAGTCGACGTTTTATGACTTGGTAGTCAATCACGAATAAAGCTCGAAAACGATAAGCTCTTCACGTACTTATCGTGTTACGCCACGATATACCGAGTTCTTTAGTAGGTTTCAATAGTCGACTTTGAATTGAAATTCGCGGGCTCGCGTGCTTTTGTGTTTGAAATTGAATTCTCGCTTTGACAAGTGAGTAGTAACTACAGAGACTATAATTATATAGTCTGCCCAAGTAAAGAAGACATTCTGGCAAGATGGAAGAATGACTCCAGCTCGGTCAATATTCGTTCAACGATGATGAATTTAGTCTTAAATTGTAGGGAACATTTTAATCTACAATTTGAAACGAAATTCAGAATTCTTGGATCAATATTGACCGATATGGAGTCATTTTTCCATAATGCTAGAATATCTTCTTTGCTTAGACAACCTTCAACTAGAGAGACTAACAACGCTCACAGTGTGAGACAGACAGACAAACAGTGCATTTCTTCTTGAAAATGGAGGAAATTGAAATGGGGATTGTTGTACACAATAATACTAGATTACGGGAGTGATCTATATATATATATATAGCTGACGCCGAAAGACGCCTGTTATTTTCTCTGTGCGGCTACCTCAAAAGTAAAGTCTACGACCAACGCTCATTTCAAAATCGCCCGATTCGCTGCCGCACCCAGTATATCGGACATAGTTACAACTTGATTCATTATCTTCTAAATTAGTTCATCTATAATCTCGCTGAACCATTGAATTTACAGTACGGTAGGGATTGGTGGTATCAAGGCGGAAGATATGCAACCCGCAATTCATTTACAATTTTGAAAAAGTGATTACTGGCGTACTCTTGAACGGATTTCAAAAATATTTCAACACAACATTTCTAGACCTTATCTGAACCTGCCCATCAAATTCCAACATTTTCTACCAATTGGTTATTGAAAAAAATTATAAAACGCTGAAAAACATTGGAAACCTCGAATATCTGGCGTATCCTCACGAAGTTTCAGAAATCCTTTCTTAGCGCGCGTCTAAACGTCCAACTGAGCATGCCTGCTAAATTTAAACGCACTCGGTTCAGTGGATTTTTAGTTCTAGTGATGAATGAAGAATCAGTGCCATTCCGCTTTTATAATTATGTAGAGATTGCATGGATATTACAGCGTGCATGCACATTGTATATGCATATGTATGTAGACATAGGAGTGTGAATCAAGCTTTTCATTGGGATTGTACACCCTATTATAAAGTGAGTGCCAAATTGAAAAAGCTCCATGAGCTTTCCTCAAATCGATTCGGAATCTCCCAGATCCAACTTGAAAAACAATTGAGCAATTGTTGGGTGAGAGCTATTGTGTTGTTTTGTAACTATTCAGAGATGGAATGGAATGGATATATTGTCAATTTCAAGCTGTATTGTGCTTCTGATATAGTCTGTCCAATAAAACAAGACACGCTGGCAAGATGAGTGAATGATTACAGTTTGGTCAATATTGGTTGAAAAATGATCAATTCAGTATCAAATTGTAAATCAGAATGTTTCCTACAATTTGAGACTGAATCTATGATTTTTGAATTAATATTGACCGTGCTAGAGTCATTTTCCCATCTTACCAGAATGTCTTCTTTGCTTGGACGTTGGACAGACTGTACTAACTGTGATATAGTTATGTGATACTCGATTGTGAATGGTGTAATATTGATGATGATTGAGAAAAAAGTGATATTGAAATTGCACTTTTTGTGGATATATGATACTTTATCTCAGATGGATTTTTCGACAAACAAGAATTGCAATATTGGGTATCAATTAGAGTGGGATATTATTATTTGTTTGTTACGTTTCGAATCAAATCATACTTTCATTCAGGATTACGGCTAACCGACGATATTAAAAATTCATGAATTTTCATCCATACCCAGGGTAGATGGAAAATTCGGAAACGACTTAATATATTATTTTTTCTTGTACAAAGATGATTTGAGGATCATACTCAAATGAATTGATAATATTGGAGATCATACTAATACATTGTAGATAAAAAACAATTAATTTTGAAATAAAAAAATTGGTCCGCCATATTGAGTGCAGCTTTATATTTTAAAATGGAGGTGGTCATATTATACATACATACATTTATTTATTTATTTATTACAGATTTTCGAAGACTACAGGCAAAGCCCAAAACAGTCTTGATTAAAAATTTACCAACATAAAACAAACTTATTCTATATAAAAGAGAATAATATGAATAATAATAGTATATTAAATAAAGAGAATAATGTAATGTACAACAGACCAAAGTAAGATAAAACAATGTTGCAAATTTGTAAACAGAGGAAAAACTGTTACAAGAAAAGAGAGAATGAATAAAAAAGGAGGAAAGAAAAGAATTAGGTAAAATTAGAGAAAAATTCAGAAAATGTGGGAAAACTGAGCAGTCTAGAAAACTTCACAGAACCAATCACTAAGTAACTTTCAAGAGAATCCTTCAATCAAATAGTCATTTCAGGTTAGAATAGCCTTCATTACTTGTCTGCTAACCATGCTTACAGACCTTTGAATATTGATTCTCTCACCCACTTGATCAAAAAGTCTTAAGACCCTATTCTAGACCCTATAGGGTTCTAGATCTGGGAACAAAAAAAGTATTTACTCTTCGAGCATGGAAGGCAGGAACCTGAAAGCCAATCATTGACAGGAGCGAAGGAGAGTAGACCGATCCATTCAACAGTGCGACCAGGAAGAGCAAAGTGTATCTATCACGTCTAGCCCTAAGGCTGAGGCCGCACTGCCGGTGGGTAGAGCGTGGTGGGTGGAGGGTAGATGGTAAATCTATAGAACATACACACCATCCACAGTAATACATCGTATGAATGGTATGACGTCATACTTTTTTTGAGGTTATGTTTTCCATATTTAAGAATTTCAAGATGGCAGCTGAACACATACCATTCGTACGATGTATTACTGTGGATGGTGTGTATGTTCTATAGATTTACCATCTACCCTCCACCCTCCACGCTCTACCCACCACTCATCTCCTTATTATTAAAAAAAAACAATAACATTATTTTACATAAACATTAAACAAAAACAAAACTTATATTTGGTGGGGAGTCCCAAAAGGAAGTTCCACCGGCAAAATAACCTCAATTATCCTCGATGGGAAATTGTGGTATTTTCTTGAAATGATCCACGTAGTGAATCACACTTTTTGACATTTTTTTAAAGTTAACTTCTATGGTTCTAATGAAGATTATCAAGAGATTTCCGATATCATCATCAAATTGATTCATTCCGTCATTGCCAATTCAAGTGACTATTCAAAGAGGACCGATTGAAATTCCACCACTAATGTTCACGTGTTCATTTTTTAATTCAAATGATCTGTTTTATCGAAAATTGGAAGAATTTTAAGCCATTCAATGAACGCAAAACGCGAATTAAACTGGATAAAATAACAATACGAATATATCAATTTCAAAAATGTTTATGATTGATTTTTAATTTCAATTGAGTTTTATCTTATTCAAATGTATTCAAATAGTAAGGTCAGTCTATGATATAGTAGCTAGTCTATACTTGGCTATAGGCTACTTACCTATAGACTAACTAAGATAGACTAGACTAACTAAAATAGACTAGCTAAGTACTAGTCTATTTTAGTTAGTCTAGTCTATCTTATCTTATAAGCAAATCTTCAACCAAATCATTGTTCGAGTCTCATTTAACCAAATGGTGTGCTGGTAATCATCCAAATCTTGAACAGTTCATTATTTGTCCGAGAACAGGGAATGATAACAAATAGCTTTGAATCCTAGAGAGCTGGTTCAATTAGCACATAGCATCTTCTAGGATTTCTCACAGGGCGCAAGTTTCTGAAGTCATGTTTCTTAATCCAGGCATAGTGAGCTGAAGCATGAACATTGAACAAGCTAATAACGGCTCTAGAGGTTCACAAATTCACGAGAACTTGGAGCCGTAAATGATCTAGTAGGCTCCCAATAATAACTTGTGGATTCTATCGTGTTCACTTACAGTCTTATGGGAATCAATTTGAGATATTTGTACCAGAACAATCTGACAGATGTAGCTAAGAATGATGTATATTCGCTTAATGTTACTGTTGTTTGATAATAACGATGATGAATATGTGTTAAGTTCTGGCGTAGATATAGAAGACCTTACTTAGTATAGCCTATAGTATAGATAGTTTATGATACAGTAAACTTAGTTAGTCTATCTTGGATATAGTATTAGTATTATTAGTCAGTACTTAGGTTATGGGCTCCATAATGTTTATTATAATACTATTATTATGAGATTCATATTTCAAAATGTTATAATCTGTGACAGGGCCCTCACGTGGTTTTTTGGCGCCCTGTGCGACATTTTTATATGATGAGTATAATGAAATAGTACTCAAACTATTTATGATCTAATACCGACCTCATGCTAGAAAAAAGTTTGAAAAACAAAAAAAAATCTTTAAAGATATTAGGGAGAAGTTTTTATTGGTGATTGGTCAACAGAGTGTAAGGTGATTGTCAGCCAACAATAGAATTAAATTTAAGAGGGGGTTTCTTGGCTTGCTTCATAGCCTACATTGATTGTGGTTTTTCAATTAATCAATTCAGTACTATGAATGAGTTTATGCAGAGGAAATAATTTCTTGTGGATTCAAGTTGTTGGTGGAATAAGTTTTTCCATCAAATGTTGAAAAAATTATTCCAATAACCCAATTAAAGTTTTTAAAATTCACGTTTTTCATCAGCCGCCGCAGCGCCCCCTTGGCCGTGGCGCCCTGTGCGGTCGTACACTCCGCATACCCAATACGAAAGCCCTGATCTGTGATGAAAATGGTTGAATTGAAATCGATCCATAGTTCCGCTAAATCATAAATGATTTTGATTATTATAGCCCTATGAAGAACCTTCTCATTCAGAGAATGGTATCAATTCAAATAGGCTTTCAGATTGAAAATTGAGGTCACGTATTCAAAATTTTCTTCATGTGAGATTGGAGGAAATTGGTTTTCATCACATTGAAACACACATGTATCCCAATGTAAAGGTTTAACAGCCCATGAAGGGCCTAGTCCTACCAGCTGGTTGCCAGTTTCATACCTACTCCACTATAATATGTGAATAATCATTAACCAGGATAGAGGTATACGTTTGCTTAGCACGTTGATCCTCTCAACCATAAGCTAGCTCCCGTAAACAAGTGACAGCTCAAAACGCCTCTGAATAACATCCAGATGTAATGTAATGTAATGTAACAATGACTATTTCTTCAGGGACGGGAAACGACTGACGACAGTCTTTATCTAACTTTACTAACAGCCAATCTCCAATCTCCAATCTCCAATCTCAAGGAGGGTATGTATTTTTCATACACTGAAATTATGTAACTATGTGTAATTTTTTGTAAAACAAATGATGTGATTGGTTGATTGATGCTCTCCTGACTAGGCAAACTATCCTAGGCTCAAAAAATTATTCATAAATTTGGTGAGTCCGTTCCAATACTAATCAGTCCACAAAATATCACGGCCCTTGGAAAAACAATAAATAAATAACTATAAAATATAAATAACTACAAAATATACGATTTGTTGATGATTTTCAAAGTAGGCTGCAACGAATTTCAAAACCAATAAATCAATACATCGTATAAAATAGAATAATATGAGTAGGTTTACAAGATGAGAATACTAAATAATCATATTTTCATCACATAGATTCTCTTCTTCTTCTCTGCCTTTTCCCATGAGTCGTCAAAGCGTTGAGGTATCTCATTGCATACAGCATCTGCATAAAACAATATTCAAGTCAAGACCTGGCTTCAGTGACACAATAAAAATAACACTGAATCTGAATTTAATCATATAAATGATAAATTTCATTCAAGAATTAACTTCAATTAATGATTAAACTAGATACGTGTAATATATCATCCATATTTTTCTTGCTAGCAGCCATTTTCCATAGCAGAACTCACAAAACACTGTCAACCAATCATAAAAGAGCAGGCGGGCATGAAGGCGTGTCCAAGTCATATTTGTAACTCTACCCGACAACTGCTGCCATCTACTGGTCGAGTTTGGGAACTGTTTTAACCGATATCGTCGGCCAATAAGCCAATCAGCGTAGCTTGGAGGCGTGTCCAATGGAAGTTGGAGCAAATCACCCAATTGCTACTGCCACCTGCTGGCTGAACTCGCATCTGTTTTGAATGTTCTCTTTTCGAAATAGTTGAGAAGGGTAGTGAAAATGGCTGCAATCTTGAACTTGCTTCTGTTGCAGTTGTCAAAACTTATATTTCAAGTTGAATTCAATATTTATGATGGAAGATTTATAATTCCCTTACTAAGATGCAATGAGTCTGCCAAACAAACAAATAGAAATTGAAAACTAAAAATAGTGCTACTGTTGAATAGTTCAGTATTTTCATTCTCAACTCCCATTTTCCACCGTTAATGATTAGACATACAAGAATTTTTCTAAGTGCTCTATATAATAAAGTGTATCAGTATCTTGTTCAATATGTAGATGAACTTATTTTCTGGTACACTTGACAGAAAGAAGTCTCAAAATTGTATACTTAAAGCAACGTCTATTGTGAAGTACAAGTTTGAATGAAAGGTTTAAATGAAAACATAAAATTTAATAACAAATTATTCAACAAATATTTGAAGAGATTTCAATTCTTCCAGTTTGGGGCCCCCTAGCTCGGGGGCACTTGAACCCGTAGTGAGGCCCCCAGTTGATCATTCTCTAAGGGTTCCCAACCACCCCAAACTGGACCTGCCTCTTACCATTCATACTTCAGAAAGTATACTTTTCTTGAAAAAATACGAAAGAAATAACTAAGTCGATGGATTCAGAGGGCGAAGTTACATCAGAGTCGAATACGCTGATTGAGTTCACTGATGAATTTTCTATCAATAAGATACAAGAGGGTACATGAGATTATCAAATGAAACTATCGATTCAAACGTTTTTATGCAGTTTTTGTAAACCTTTGTACTCTGCATCTGCTAGCACCTTCATTTCTGATCTAAACATTACACTGTCATTAAACCTAAAGGTCTTGTTTGACCCAACCAAAGAATAATATTTGCTCCACCGAGAGACCTAGAGAGACCTTCGTTTGTTTCCGGTTGCTTATAATTTGATAGGCTACATGCATAATTACTTTGTGCACCGAAATATGACTTAAGAACGCATAATTAAATTCTACGTTGGAAAATCGAAACGTATAGGCAAAACTCACCTGAATAAAGGAAAATATGAAGTCGAAAGTTTAAACCTCGAAAAGTTCTCAAAAATTACATCATAGTTTCAGATGCAGATGATTTTCAATAAGTCAAGATAGTATTATATTGGGTTAATTTTTTTGAATAGAATGAATGCTACCCATTCAAAGTTAAACTACTTCTTCTAGTGCAGTCTCGAATCAAACTCCGGTTTCCCATCTCTGTTTTTGTTGTAGGGTAGTTTTGTTTGTAGTTGGACTTGGGCTCTTAACTTGTCCAAGCATTGTAAATAAATCGGTCAAAGACAACATAGTCTCTTGGCGGCCCTGAAACTCACAATCAGCTATAGTCTGTCCAAGCAAAGAAGACCCTCTGGCACGATGATAAAATGGTTCAAGCTCGGTCAATATTGGTTCAAAAATTATTGATTCAGTCTTAATCGTAGGAAAAATTCTGATCTACAATTTGAGACCAAATCAATATTTTTGAACCAATATTGACCGAGCTGGGGTCATTTTCCCATCTTGCCAGAGGGTCTTCTTTGCTTGGACAGACTATATCAGCTTTCGGTCTACAGGGAAATTTGAACGGAAATCATACCCCACCCCAAAGAGTTTATACCGACTTATACATGTTGTTTCAGGAAAAAATGTGGTGGTACTACTCTGAATGATTACTCACAACATAAAGTGAGAGGTTATTACCCCAGAAATGCTTTGTTTCGAGATAACAATAATGGCAAAAAATTAACAGTTTCAAAAAATATATAATTTTTCAATTTTTGGAGGCTTCAAGCAGGTACAAAAATAATTATTCCCCATGCTGAATGAGCTGAAAAATTCACTGGAAATAGTTAGAAGTTTGTAGCTTGAACGGTTATTGGGATAATAAGGGGAATAGTATGCTAAAAACATAATTTTCCAAGAAATTAAGGGATGTTGAATCATTAACTTGTATTTCAATCAATAGTTGTAGAGAATCTGTTATTGTAACAATAGAAATTGTGGAAAAGTTTATTGGCCGTGAGTGTGTTAAACTTACCCAAATCTCAGAAATGTTGATCAAAGGGTTAACACGGTCAAAAAACAGATTTTGATTATTCATATTTGGTATGTTCTAATAAAATTTGCTGATTGAATATTGGAAGTTAATGATTTGATATCCCTTTATTCTTAGAAAATTCTGTTTTTAGCATATTATTTCCCCTATTATTCCAATAACCGTTCAAGCTACAAACTTCCAACTGATGTAGTGGAATTTTTCCATAATGAAAAAACTACTAAGTTGTCTAAATCCACTTTATTTGGTATGTTTTATTTAATCTCTTTACAATTGTTTTTCTGAAAGGTAATAATCTAAAATTGAAGTTACACTCCAATTCTAATTTTAAGAGTTGTTTTCACTACATGGTGAAAGGAATCAGACTCAGAATAAGATTACACATCACTCCTAAAATATTCCGTATAAGTTCACAACTTCTATAAGTATTCTATAAATAAGTATACTAAACTTATACACCCTGCTTTGAAGTACCGAGAAAGATAAGTCCGAATCTAGTTGTTTGTGGTGATGGTACCGTAGTTCACTGAGGCTGAGAAGACACGCCGTTACAATGTAAAGTATATCACATTGGGTGTCTTCTCAGCTTGCGCGAACGATAGGACTTGTGAAGGTCATCCATCCCTTTTCTCAAAAGGAGCTATAGTCCAGTCTGTCCAAGCAAAGAAGACCCTCCGGCAAGATGGGTAAAAGACTCCAGCTCGGTCAATATTAGTTTAACAATAACGAATATAGTCTCAAATTGTAGGAAACATTCTGATCTACAATTTGAGACCCAATCTATATTTTTTGAACCAATATTGACCGAGCTGGAGCAATTTTCCCATCTTGCCAGAGGGTCTTCTCTGCTTGGACAGACTATATCTGTGTTACGCGTGGCTAAGCTCGGCCCCTTCTCTAACCTCAATAATTAACTGAGTTTTCCCGCACTTGAAATGTCCATGAGTTCACTCACACGTGCTCGAAGATATTATATAGGTGGCGCCAAATATTAAGGCGGTTGGCGAAAGACTGTTATTAATGCTCAGCTCTGTCAGGATAGTCTGAAGCGGTCTTCGAAAGCAAATCAGTATAGCAAAGGTCGCTAATCACGATGTACTATCGTAGACAACTCGCCGACTGTCCTGACAGAGCTGAGGACTGATAACAGTCATTTGCCGACCGTCAATACTGTTGGTACCAGTTATACAATGTACAATCGCTGACGACAAAGATAATCATTCTATTTTGTGTTATAACGGTTTGCGATAGACTTTAACAAGGACAAGGGTGTTGTGCCTCAACATTATTGAATGAAAAATGTTTGTCTTTCACGGGGGCGGGGGTTAGTTGTAGGGAGAGGGTGAGGGGGTTAGGTATGACAGGAATTGCATGATTACCATCTTAAATGAATCCCTATCAAGAATGAAATAATCATAATACTGTGTTAAATCTAGTTTGGAAAATCAATAGCTGTCACAAGTGGTATTGCGATAGTCCCTGTATGTTACAAGTTGAAAAGAGTAATTTATTAGTGAAACCATCATCTCATCTAATGAAATAATATTGTATTCATTAGTATCGGTTGCCCTCACTTCTATCCAGTTACTCTCCCCAGTTGCCTAGTAGCTCTTTCTTGGGTAGCATTTCGGTAACCGCAAGCCACGTCTGAAATAGTGGGCTACAATGCTTTTTTAGCGCTGACAAAAAAGAATCGATCATAAATTGGCATCGAGAGGGAGATCAAAGGGGACCAGAGGAACTTCGGTGGAGAGGGTGTGGGGGAAAGAACGTTAGCGGAAAAAGAAAGGTAATTTCTGTAAAAGGGTATCGTTACTAGTGGGATGAGAAAGCTGACGGATAGAGGGGGATGAGAGAACTGAAGAGAAGAGGGGGTTGAAACTGAATGGAAACAGCTATTTGATAAGGCTGAATGACTCTAATCCCGATGTTGGATCGTAGTCTGTACAAGCAGAGGAGACCTTCTTGCAAGTTAGGAAAATGACTCCAGCTTGGTCAATATTGGTTCAAAAATTATCAATTTGTGCTTAAATTGTAAATCAGAATGTCTTCTACAATTTGAGAAGAGATTGATGATTTTTGAATTGATATTGACCAAGCTGGAGTCAATTTTCTTTTTGCCAGAATGTCTTCTTTGCTTGGACAGACTATACTCATGTGTTGGAACACCTTCCCACACAAATGTCTTACATTCAGTTCAAATTAAGCTTTTCCTCAGTCTTTTCTTTCAATTTGAAAAATCATCTACTTCACACTCAACTTAACGATCTTTTATGAAGAATTTTGGTGTTTCTTTTACAGTACAGTATTCTTACTATAGGCTTCAACTAGTAAGTGGTGATCATTTCCAACTGATGATAATAATTTTTTGATCCAACTAACTTCTAACTTCTTGAAACAACTAATTAACTCAATAACTAAAGAACGTTGTCACCCCTACCATTGAGTATGGATATAAGTGCAATTACCGTTGATAGTATGGATATGGTATCATGTTTTGTTTGTCAATGGCTCAACAGCCCAAGAAGGGCCTAGACCTACCAGCTGGTTGTCAGTTTCATATTCACTCCACTATACAGTCAGTCCAAGCGGAGAAGACACCCCGGCAAGACGGGGAAACGACTCCAGCCCAGTCAATACCGGCCCAAAAGCCATTAATCCTTAAAATAGAACCCACAGTCCCCGAACCAACACCGACCGAGCCGAGAGACGAGGTAACGTGTGGTTAGCACGTTCATCCTCTCAACCATAATCCAGTCTTCACAACCAAGTGAAGGCGTAAAACACCTCTTAATAACATGTAGTTAATCAGTTAGAGTGTAATGCAACAATTACTATTCCTCCAGAGACGGGAAACGACTGACTGTCTTTACTAACGACAGCCAATCTCCCAAAGGAGGTAATATAGCATCATACGATTGAGTATGAATATATTTATAGCCAATATATCCATACTCAATGCCCCTCTACTTATCAGACTCACTTTGCCTGATTGCATTTCTCAATTCTTTTCATGAATGTCATTAAAACTTGTCTTTGAGACAAACCATTGATTTTCAGTTGATTTTTCTCTCTTATTTAAACGTTGGTTTATCAAGCTATTTCAAGGATTAAAGTATTGTACCTACTCCACTGGAAAGACATTTCAAAATACTTAATAAAATTTGCTACTTCCTCACTTCTGGAAGGAGCTCTAAATATCAACCATGGCTTGTTCTAATTCTAAAAAGAGATTACAATGCTACTGTGTCACATTGTTACAAGTGTGTTACATTAATTTCAGGTTACATGTCGACCTAACTTGTACATTTCATGACACTGGTAGGCTACATTTAGGCTACGCCCACTCTTATATTCTAGTTCTCAGTAGGCTACAAGGTAGATTTTCATCGGTGCATCTTCCATTCTATCATACTCGTGAGTGCTTTTAGCGGTTCATGTAACAAACATTGGTGTACCGCTGTTCCACCAAAAATACTATACATTTTAATGGATTGTTGGTACACAGTCATGGTTTGTTGTAGGATGGTAACATCAAAATTACGTGCGTTTGATTGGTAACTTACAGATGACGCCAAATGGTTTGACAGTTTACTCTGCCCCTTGTGCGCTCCAGCAGCTAATGTTGTCATTCAGCTGGGCCTGGATGATGTTTTTTAGTGCAGGAGAAGAAGGAGAAGAAGAAGAAGAAGAAGAAGAAGAAGAAGAAAAAGAAGAAGAAGAAGAAAAGAAGAAAATGAAGAAGAAGAAGAAGAAGAAGAAGAAGAAGAGAGGTAGAGGTAGAGAGAAGAATAGGAAGAAGAGGAAGAGAGGAGGAGGAGGAGGAGGAGGAGGAGGAGGAGGAGGAGGAGGAAGAGGAAGAGGAAGAGGAAGAGGAAGAGGAAGAGGAAGAGGAAGAGGAAGAGGAAGAGGAAGAGGAAGAAAAAGAGGAAAAGGAAAAGGAATAGGAAGAGGAAGAACAATAAGAAGAGTGAGGGAACTAGTGAGAGATGGGTTCATATCGTTACATCAGCTGTCACCAGGTTACATCACGTACAAGAGACAGACGAAACCGTCTAACTTTTTGGCATCAGCTTTACACATTTTCGGCTGATATATGCATCATCGCTATCTCTTAATTAACATGCATTACAGCGAACATTTGTACCAGCAAATATACTCCACTATTTCCGTCTTCTAATGGAATTTAAAGTAGTTGATGCACTTCTCTCATGGATTTTGATTATTTTGTTTCAAATAATATGCTTGAATGATGCGGAACTGAAAGCTATGTAGCTCACATCGGAATCAAATTGATGTCACAACTAGCGATTATAGAGATTTATAAAGAATTTGTATGAAATAATCTATAAATCATAGAAAATATTCCAATATTTTTCAATTTTGTTTGTATCATACAGTTTGTTATGAGGGTGAAGCCCACATGAGCTCATAGGCTTGTGCGTGGGTAATGATATGGATGATAGATGACGACTACTATTTGAGGTAGTCGGGACCGACAGCTTATCGTCTCCTCCGAAAGACGGGGTGGCCGTATCTATGTAATTGTGCTGTGGTCAAAAATTGTTCCCCGCTTGGGATTTGAACCAGGGTCCACCTGGTTATCAGACCGGCGCTCTATCACTTATAATAATGAAGCCACAGTGCCACAGTTCAATGAGCCTCATTGAAGCCACAGTATAATAATGAAATTAAAATGAATTCTCTATCTTCTCTAGTTACACTACATTAATTAATAGGCTATAATAAAAATCCGAAAATTCAATTTCAATTACTGTTCGAAGGCCCTTGTGCTAAGTTTTTCATAATTCTTCATTTGCCATGTGAACATCATCAATCATCACTCATTATCACCTATGCTTTGAATATTTGCTATCAAGTCGCAATCTTAACAATAAATGATGAAAAAGTATCGGCTACTTCTGCTCATAACAGGCTCTACAACTTCTTTAATAATGTGATCAATTAAAAAAATATCTCTTTATGACATAGGGAATATTAATAAAATTTTCCGATGTTCTGATAGGTAGATGCAATGAGCTTCCTCCCAATTGTAAGCAGTGTCAAATGAATATTGCATTTTAAAATGAACCCATTTTGTTAAGTCCTGTCTCTATTAAAACATACAGACAGGTTTAATTTCTACTATTGTGCCTTCGATAATTGGAAATAGTTCAAATAGTCCATGGAGTGTAATTTCAATCTGTGAGCGAATCTCAATCTAAGAATTTAGAGAATCATCGACCAATAGATTTAGAAATGAGTTTTAATCAATGAATTGAGAGAATCTTTTCCATTAAAGATCAAAATATATTTGGCAACCTTCATACGATTTGCTTTTTTTCTGCCATTACCAGTTCTCGAATTGAAGTTGATCGTTGAAAATAATGTTTAAATTGAAAGAGTCTATAAAATTCTTGAACATTTCTGTAAAGAGTGGTAGACGTTCGAAAAAAATCACTTAAAAACGACCAATTGAGTATAGTATGTCCAAGCAAAGAAGACATTCTGGCAACATGGGAAAATAATTCCAGATAGGTCAATATTGGTTCAAAAATTATAAATCCAGTCTCAAATTGTATACCACTTTCTGATCTATAATTTGAGACCAAATTTATAGTTTTTGGAACAATATTGACTGAGCTGGAATTATTTCCCAATCTTGCCAGAATGTCTTCTTTGCTTGTACATGTACATACTTTGAATAAGTATAGGGCTGTGGAAAGGGTTGGCGGAGAAAGATACTTATGGAATAAAAGCAGTTACGAATTGGAATGATCCTAAAGGCAGAAAAGATGAAAAAAGGAGAGAGGTAGTGGATGAGGAAAGAGAAGTTGAAGTAGAGGGAAAGATATCAAGAGTCAGAGTAGTTCGAGCAAGTTGAGAAGATCCACCGATACAATACATTTAACATAGTAACGACGTGTCTTCTTAGTTCGCACGAATTGAAATAGAGGTAGTTGAATGAGGTAAGAGTGGAAAAAAATTGACTCTATATAATCGTGAAATTTTCTCCTCATAACTGAGGGAGCTCTCAAAAAAAGGGAAGAAATAGGAAAAGACGGGTTAAGTAAGGTTAGGTATGATGGGGAGAGAAGCAAGCGATATTTTAAGGTAGTGAAAAAATAATATATAGTCTGAAGGCAGTACTTCCTTCCCTATCATGGAGTAGATCGGCTTGGACCAGTTGAACGATTTCTGAAGTGATCAATTTTCTTTTTTTCACAGATAATATTCGCGCTCGTTCCGTATTGACGCTCGACTAACGCTGGTGAAAAGATTTATCCAATGAGCTTGAATTATTCTTCCCTGCTCAATGTTCCAGTTGGAGGGAAACGACCTCGCCTCTGAATTCTATGGGAATCATCAGATCTGTGAGCAGTTTTCTCCATCGCAATATTCACATCAATATTGATGACTTTGCAAGCTATGACTTGGTAAGAATCTTCACTGAAAAATTTTTTATTCGTCACATAACATGGATTATCTAGAGGTAGTAATGGGTATCTTGATAACAATAATTATTAACGAACCAGATTTATAAAGGGAAATGGGAGGAATCATGGGATACGGGAATGATCCAATAATGCTGTTGTGACTATTTTATTGGTTGGATATGAATACCTTCAAAGTGAACCTCAAACTTATCAGAGAATTTACTTTTGATTGAAATTCTCGTTTTGTCAATTACTATTGTATACTGGATTAGCCGGATGGCTCGCTTCGCTCGCCTTCTCCGTCTAGCCAAGGGGCTCCGCCCCCTGGATCCCCGACATATCGGCAGTGTAAGTATGTCTGCAAATCCTTAGTCAGTGTCAGCTGAGACAAACAGGCTCGCTTCGCTCCCATGCAAATTCCGTTCAGAAGGGATTCGAAATTTATTGAACACAGCATTTCTAGACTTAATCTGGACCTGTTTACCAAATTTCAAAATATTCTGCCAATTTTATCTTGAAAAATCTAAGAAAAACTCCGAAAAATTCCGAATAATAGTAAACGCTAATATTGAGCGTAACTTTGGGAAGTATATCGGACATAGTTTAAAACTTGATTCAATATCTTCTAAACTATTTCATCTATAATCACGCTGAGCCATTGAATTTACAGTAAGGGGTGGTCGTATCAAGGCGGAAGATATGCAATCCGCAATATATTTACAATTTTGAAAAAGTGATTACTGGCCTACTCTTGAACGGATTTCAAAAATATTTCAACACTACATTTCTAGACCTTATCTGAACCTGCCCACCAAATATCAACATTTTCTACCGATTGGTTCTCGAAAAAATAAGAAAACGCTGAAAAACTAAAGAAAACCTCGAATATTTGGCGTATCCTTATGAAGTTTCTAAAATCCTTTCTTAGCGCGCATCTAAACGTCCAACTGAACATGCCTGCCAAATTTGAACGCATTCGGTTCAGTGGATTTTTAGTTCTGATGATGAATGAATGAATCAGTCAGTCAGTTCCATTTCGCTTTTATAGATATAGATTGTCAAAATGTCGAAGTTTCGAAGTATCAAATTCGACAAAACATAGCACAAGTGATAAATTTGTATTTAGTAGCGATTTTGCGATTTTTGATCGCTATTATTGAGATTTGGGTAAGATTTACACAATCGCTGTCATCTAACTTTTTCTTTAGAATCCGACTCTCTTCAACTTCCATTATTGAAAAATACAAATTTATGATTCCTTATCCAGATATAACCCTTATTGTTGAAAAATGTCGTTTTTAAGCATATTTTTTCAATTATTTCAATAATCGTTGAAGTTACAGACTTCAGACTGGTTTCATTGAATTCCTCAGCTAATTTTACATAGGAATTGATTATTTGGGGGTTGGTCTCATGGAACTTTTTTGTCTACTTGGTGTAAGGAATCAGCCTGAGAAGTATTGCACATTCCTCCTGAAACACCCTGTATAAGAGTGACTTTTCACATCAGCTGTTTCCATGAGATGATGTTATTTGTAGGCCCTGCAGTGGACTGAGACCATTTTTCCCTAAGTTTTATCCAAATTCAGGTCAGAAAACGGTCGAATACGAAGGAATGATCGATCTCTGAACACAGTAATTATTAACTGAAGAATGTCTATTACAGCAGTAGAAAAGTTAAAATCAGCAGTTTATTGTGTGATGCGAGGGCTTCCATTCCAGCTGATCAAATTTTGGACTTCCATAAATATCTATCTACTCGTTGCACTCTCAGATAAGAGCTTCAAAATGAGATCGATACAAATGCGTAGGATAAAATGACCAAATTTCAATCTTAAATTTATGGTGGAGCCTTCCACAAATTAAACTGAACTGACTTTCGAAAGTTCAATGTTGCAATGTTGGCGTCCACTATTCAATTAAATTTATTATTTTAGAACTTGAAGTGACAGTGTTTCAGGTAGGCTGTCCAAGAAAAGAAGACATTCTGGCAAGATGAGAGAATGGTTCCAGATCGGTCAATAATGATTCAAAAATGAAATATTTGGTCTCACATTATAGGAAACATTCTAATCTACCATTTGAGACAAAATACATAATTTTTGAACCAGTATTGACAGTGTTCTGGAGTCATTTTATTATCTTGCCAGAATGTCTTCTTCGCTTGGACGGACTACCAAAATAGACGCAGGGTGTGGAATTCGGATTCCAAGAATTCGTCCTCGGATGAAATACAAGGAAACGCACTTAATGACCAGTGTTGGGTTGATGTTATGCTGAAAAGTGTGGTAGTGTCAGAGTGGAATCTCACTCAGAATTCAAGAGTTCAAAACGAATTTTAGGTTTCACTCAATATTCAAGAGTTCAGAATTTATTTGGATGGTCTTGTTAAAATTGAGAAGGGGAAGAATAGTTTCAGGAGATTATTGAGAGAAAAATAGGAAAATAGAGTTGTGCCGACTCTTACATGTTGACAGTTAACTTATCATCTAGATTTTCTCATGAAAACCTATTTTAGGAGACAAGATTATTTTGAAAGATACTAGAATACAGGTATAGTCTGTCCGAGCAAAGAAGACATTCTGTCAAGATGAGAAAATGACTCCAGTTCTGTAGATATATGTTCAAAAATTATAAATTTGGTCTTAAATTGAAGATCAGAATGCTTCCTACAATTTGAGACCGCATTTAGAGAATTTGAACAAATATTGACCGAGCTGAAGTCATTATCCGATCTTGCCAGAATGTTTTCTTTGCTTAGACAGACTATACAAGCTTACGAGCTTGCTCCAAGCGAAAGTCTATTTATATTATTATTATTATATATTATATATTATATCTATTTATATATTATTTAAAAGTTATTATTATTTATACAGTATAGACTTTTTCCCTACACCTTGTGTTCGAGCTAGGCTCATGTTCTTTCAAAATACTCACTTGCACAAGCTTTTATGTCCATATAGATATAGAAGGTAACAAGTATAAAGGTAAAACAGTACTAAGCATTAAATGAAATGGTCCCTTGTCTATAGTTTGTCCAAGCGAAGAAGAGATTCTGGCAAAATGGGATAATGACTACAGCTCTGTCAATATTAGTTCGAAAATAAGCAATTTGGTCTCAAATTGTAGATCAGAAAGATTTCTACAAATGGAAACCAAATTTATGATACTTGAACCAATATTGACCGAGCAGGAGTGATTTTCACATCTTGCCAGAGTGTCTTCTTCGCTAGTATAGACTATACCTGAGGATGAGATTTTATGGTGAATGAAATGAAGAGAACAAGTAGAGATGTGAAACAGAACTACAGATTAAATAAAATAGACCCACTTTTGCACGATATTTGAGGATAAATGTAGGAAAGGTATATACAAAGAAGAGAGAGCTAGTATATAGTTATAGATGTACTAAATGAACAAAAAGCCTGGACAAGCCCGATGATTCTTGTGAGAAGGTTGACAGATGACGTGTGTGAGTGGTAGTCTGCCAAAGCAGAGAAGACATTCTGGCAAGATGCGAAAATGACCCCTGCTCGGTTGTTATTGCTTCAAAAATCATAAATTTGTACTTGAAACGTAGTAAAAATTCTTATCCACAATTTGAGACCAAATTTATAATTTTTTAGCCATTAATGACCGTGCTGGAGTAATTTTTCCATCTTGCCAGAATATCTTCTTCGCTTGGACATACTATACCAAACACACGTAGTCCATTTTAATTCATTTGAGTAGATTTCAGTAGAGGTTGAGTAGATTTCAGAGTGCAGGACCGGTGAAAGAGATTAGCCTAGCTACCTTTTAGAGATTTGCAGCCGAATTCCGAGTAGCGGCATGCTCTCTCCCGGTATGGTCTGTCTAAGCGAAGAATACTTTTTGGCAAGATGGGAAAATGACTCCAGCACAGTCAATATTGGTTCAAAAAGTTTTAAATTGGGCTTAAATTGTAGATCAGAATGTTTCCTTCAATTTGAGATCGAGTTGATAATTTTTGAACCAATATTGACCGAGCTGGAGTCATTTTCTCATATTTTCAGTATGTCTTTTTTGCTTGGTCAGTCTATATGTAGAGCACAGGTGACCGCAGACTGAGAGTGGGACGGGAGGCCTCGCTACACTGGTAGGGACAAATGGTGACTGTAGTGCGGTCTTGATCGGACTGGATGCGATGTAGTACATCACAGCGTCTAGGTAATGGATAATGAGTAATGGATGATGAAATATAGGTAATGGATACAGGAATAATAATAGGTAAAGGATAAAGAAGGAATGGTGTGAAGAGGAGGCAGAGAGTAGAAGAAATTATTTTAAAAAAGATAAAAAGAGTAGTGACGAGACGAGGAAAAGAAATGAGTTGTTGAGAAGAAAGCGTGTGGAATCACTGGTGGCTCGTACCCACGAAACAGGTGAAGTGCCCGTATCTTTTACTGTACACCACTTCACCTGTTTCGTGGGCACGAGCCGCCAGTGGGAGGAATAGCATGATGGTGAGGAGAGGGAAGCTACACTCGTATTATTTATATTGAATCAAATTCCAGAATATTATAGGAATGTATAGGTGAATGAAATACACTTATGTATGAATATACCTTCCATAAAATCTATGTGTTTCATCTTCATAAGTTTAGTATGTAGCACATAGTATTGTTGAAAAATGAAAATCTATGTTATCCTACCCATGATTTCTCATTCATATTTATTATTATTATTGTGCATGAATGCATAATATCAATATAGTAATCGCTGATACATTTATAATAATATTATCATGATCATATTTTGTGCCATTTCCAAAATTGTGTTAGAATAATTAATGAAATTCATCTTTTATATAGATATTCAGATGTCTAGGTACTACCATCGATAAGTGAAAAGCGTCGAACAGTAAACATCGATGTTTCAACACACTAAGACACGTGATATTACTAGCCAATCACAGCTCTTATTAATGACAGGAAAAGAGCTGTGATTGGCTAGTTCGGCTGCGTCATGCGTCTCAGCATACGCCAGGCCTAACATGTTTTCAAACAGCTATGTACGATAATCATTCTTAGCCTCATAGCCAGGATCTACTATAGGCCTACTATGCAAGTTTGTTACAAGATCTAGTGAGATACTATGAGTATTTGGTACGAGAGTTTAGTGAGAAGCTATGAGTCCAGTACAGAAGTAGAATGAGATGCTGAGTTTAGAATAAGAGTTGAGTGAGATGCCATGAGTTTAGTAGAACTTAATATGTGAGATGCTATGACTTCAGTACGAGTGAGATGAGCTATGAGTTCAGTACAGGATAAGAGTGAGATGTTTAGTACAGGATCTGAGTGAGATGATGAGTTTAGTACAGGAGTTGAGTGAGAAGCTATCCATGAATTCAGTGAGATGTTTGGGCGACAAAGTAGTGTCTAACATGGAGTGCAGCCATTACTCTATGCTACAAGCTATTAGTACAGAAACGCAGCGATGCGGAAAATGTTGGCTCTGATCCGTCTGTAGCTATAGTCTTTCCAAGCAAGGAAGACATTCTGGCAATATAGGAAAATGACCACAGCTCGGCCAATATTGGTTCAAAAATTATAAATTTGGTTTTAAATTATAGATCAGAATGTTTCCTACAATTTGAGACTGAATTAATAATTTTTTAACCAATATTCACCGAGCTGGAGTCATTTTCTCAACTTGCCAGAATGTCTTCTTTGCTCGGACAAACTATAGCGGAAAGCTTGTCTTGTGGTTAATGGCCACATCAACTGCTAAACAGTAAACAGCCAAGCCTCGAATTAACGTTACAAACATCATCCCTCCACTGTTTATGGTCACTTTCGTAGATTGTCTTTCACATGTATAATAATGTCAGTGGATGTATTTTGCGTAAATAATGTCAGGGACATTTGGAGCATTTGAAGATATCACGTGTACAGATATTAATGTTAAAATTCAATTGATCGTGAATTATTGTGAAATTGTTGTCTTTGTCTTGTGTGCATTGATTATCTTCCTCATTTATTACAAAGTCAGTTAATCTAGCCTATCTTGCATGACAATAGATTTTAGAGAGACAATTATTTTATTTTTATAGAGACAATTGCATGACAAAACATTATTCACTAACTGTTCACGGACCGTTATTTCCCACATACATTATAATGTTAGTAAATGTATATCTGTGAACACAGTAGACGTGGATTTGGGTCATTATGTGAATTTGTAGATAATATTACTGTTAAGATTCACTTGAGCATACATCGTTGAGCGATCCCACGTTCATCCATAGATTGTCTTTTAGACTTTAAGTGCATTTCATTCGAGAAAATGCACTATTGGTCTTGCCCTGACAATCGAAAATTCATGATGTGATATATTTTTTACACGTTTCCGAGCCCCTAGAACACGAATCTGATGTCCGTTCAAATTCATATATCTCTATATATATATTTATATATGTACAGATTCTTGTTAACACGATAACTCCAGAAGGGCTTGTCGGAGAGCGACCAAATTTTTCACAAAAATCATTAGTGTTAATATCTCGGTCAAGTTCGTTAACCAGCCAAAGGGGTCCAAAGGAAGGGGGTGAAATTAGGGGATGAAAGTTTTAAAAAATCACTTCAAATCGACCAATAACTTGATCGATTTGAAAATTGGTGTGTATAATACCCTTATTATGCCCTACAATTTGAGCCATCAACGGAAAAAATCCAGTCAAAAATGACGGAGAAAATGGCGAATAATATGCCGAAAATTGTGTTTTTTGAAAACGGCACCTTTGAATTCATACCCTGAATAGCTCATTATAAGTCATATGATTTGAGCCATCATAGAATTGCATTTGAAGTGCACTCTTTCCGACCGCCAGCTGCCAGAGCGAATTTTTACAGAATAGCTCTGGGTGAAATTTTGGTTATTTTGTAAAGTTATGTAGATCATTGCTGAAATTTAATAGTGCATACATTATTGTGCAAATGTTCAACTTATGTTCATTAAAGTAATGTCAGTAGAATTCGTAGATATTGGTGCTCGAATATAGCATATCACAAACACACCACGTCCCCTATTTGATTTGTAATTGAAATGTTCTCCAAAGAGTTAAGCCAATTATTACAAAGGTTCAAGTAGTACATGCCACCAAATTTAGATAATTGCTTTGTAATTGACTCCAGTTCAGTCACTGGCGGCTCGTGCCCACGAAACAGGTGAAGTGTTGTACAGTAAAAGATACGGGCACTTCACCTGTTTCGTGGGTACGAGCCGTCAGTGAGTTCAGTGACTACGTAATTTTTTTATTTGTAAGACTATACATTACCTCTCTGTTTAAAATCTTTATTATTCTCAAGATGAATAATCCACACTTGTTATACCATAATTAGTGAAAATTACCATAAATAGTGTGAAAATTGAAATATAATATTGTAGATTTTTTGTGTGTTCTATGTCTTTTTCAGGTTATTGAACTGTTTGGAATCATTTAGAAATTATGAGAATGAACTTTGATTTTTGAAGTAATATTGTACTGTGAGAGTTGATTTTGTTCTATTTAAACTGCTTATGTGTCTGAAATAGTGCAATTTTCGTGTTTTTCGAGTATCTGTTTCGATTTAATGTTGAAAAGCTATACTGTACTCGGAATTGCCCGAACATTGAACTCCTGAGAATTTTGTTGGTTCAAATGAAAATTTTGCTCGTGAAGCCGGCTAGGTGCTGTTGGAAGAGGAAATTTTCATTGGAGAAAACAAGAGTCTCAGTTCAGACACGGTAGAAAAAGGATGTGATTCGTGGACAGGCCTCGGCTCTCTGAATGGAACTGCTTCCATTCAGAGGGGCAAATTATTGTTTTTGTAAAAGTGAATAGTAAAGTAAAATCTTGGTTTAGTTTCAATTCAGAGTTTAAGTAAAGTATGGAAGTTTGTGTGATTATTCGTGTGTGAGTATCTTGAGTTTCAATAGTGATTATGGTGAGTGCCAAACTTTTGATGTAGTTTTTCTACCTCAAATTTAAATAGTAATATTCTTAACCGAGGCCTTAATCTAGTTCCCAATTGAAAAAAAATAAAACAGTAATTATTAACACTTGATAAAACTTTAATAATTGATATTTTTTGGCGAAACTTTGATGTAACTTGATTTGATGTAGTGATTTTATTTTTAAATTCAAAGGAAGCGTTCAATAAAAACCGGAGTATAGAATATCACAAAATATTTGTTTTTCATACAAGTTCCTGACTCGTAGTTGTACTGGTTGTTGCTAGAATTAGAGGAGTTCAAAATTAATTAGAAATAATCTGGCATTTGGAGTAACGAATCCACGTAATGCTCCCAACCAGTTAAGGATTCGAAAAATATTTAGTTTCAGGATTCTACAAAATAGTATGGCTATGGGGCCACCGGTTACATATGGTGTCATGTGTGAGGTGAAAGGGTAATACAATTTCCAGCGGTTACAGTTGTAACCATTTTTCATCTCACTCAGTTCACAAAGTATGTTTTATTTTAACACAACCTGAATTCAACACATTGTTTCTTCCTTAAAGCACTTACTCTTGAAGATGCTGTTAGAGTTACAGAGCAGAAGATGCTATTAGAGTTCAAGAGCAGAAGATATGCTATTAGACTTATACAGAGCAGAAGATGCTATAAGAGTATACTAGAGAACAGAAACAGACCTTCTCAAAACAAGAAGTACTCTACTCTACACTTAGTCGACAAAATACGGGATGATTCTTGTGGATGTGAAAGATCACCCCCCCATCTTTTCATCCCCCCCACCACCCGGACGCACGTCTTCTAGTACAGCTGATATCGCGAGGCACGTTGTAAATCTTCCATTTTCTCCGTGCCCCTTCATGCACGTATGACCCTTTAATTTATTATTACGCCGCGTTCAAGAGTGCCTCACAGAAGAACTTTTGCCAGAAGATTCATAACTTGGATACGCCTCTATCACTCTCTCTTCAAATCTCTCTCTTTTCTCCCTCCCTCCTTCTCTCTTGTTGTCTTCCTTTATTTCTCTATTTTATCTCTTTTCTTTTCTTTCTCACTCTTTCATCATGTCTTTCTCTCTCTCACTCTTTTAAGGTTTGTGTGGTAGGGAGGACCAAGAGCCCTAACTCCGCCCTTAATAGCGGCATTCAATCAATCAATCTTTCTCTTCCTCTGTCTTTTTCTCACCCGTTCATCCCTCTTCCCTATTCTCCTCCTGCTACTATCACTCCCTTTCTCTCTATTCATATATTTTCCTGTTTGTTCATATTTTTCTCTCTCTCATCTCATGTCTTCCATCCTCTTACTCTCTCTCTTTCTTCATGACTTTCTATCTCTCTCCATGTCCTTCACTCTCTCACTTTCTATTCATGTGTTTCTCTCTCACACTCTCTCTCTCTCTTACTTTCTCCCTTTATCTCTCTTCCTCCCTTTCTCTCTTTTCCTTCCTTTATCTCTCTTCCTTTATTTCTCTCTCACTCACTCTCCTGTCTCTCTCTCACACCTCTTCATTTCTCCATCTCGCCATCTCCCACAATCTCCATCTGTCCCTCTCCTTCCCCTCTATCATCTTTCCCATTCTTGGTCTCACTCTTTCTCCCTCATTTCCTACTATATTGCTTCTTTCTCTCCCCATTGAGAGAAATAAAGATGCATTTCTGTTTTATGCCTCTAGCTGCTCTTATCATCTGCCTTTTATAGTTTCATCGTTCTTATCTGGTGTAAGTGAATTCTTTCACATTTTATCAATGCTGGTTCGTTTTGATCAATTCAGTGTCTACTTCTCGTAATTCAAGATATCATGTTGATTGTGAGTGTGACTGAATCTTTCAAAAAGTTATTCATCTTATGTTTAAAATTTCTATGATTAATTTCACTGATAGATAATAAGCAAACAATACCAGAATCTACAGACAATTTTCTTAGATAATACAACTCTGAAGACCCATTAAATGTAGACTACAATAATTTTTCTCCATTCAACTTCTAGCTCTATAAACTTGTTTCATGTCATTTCAGACTGCAAGCTTCAAGCTAGACAATAATAATTGTAGCACTACAGAGTCTACAGACTAATTATAATTATAACCTCCCGGCCACAATGCGCAGGGTGAAGTCTGTTGAAGAGGAGAAGACATTCTGGCAAGATGGGAAAATGACTCCAGCTCGGTCAAAATTGGTTCAAAAAAAGAAATTAGTCTCAAATTATAATCTACAAGTTGAGACCAAATTTACAATTTTTGAACCAATATTGACCGAGCTGAAGAATTTTTCTCATCTTGCCAGAAAGTCTTCTTTGTTTGGACAGATTATACAAGCAAGCTAGAAAATGTCTCCTTGCAGTGTGCTCTTCTTGGGATGAAGTTTGTTACATAGTTAAGCTGGCGAATAGAGAAAGGTATCTTTTGGATCAGTCTACAAGGTAGTAACAGCGAGTGCGGTGTATGTTATACCTTGCGACACGCTCATAAAATCGACTCACGGGTGCATTAATGGAGTGCTCTGTAAGGAGAGGAGTTGAAGTGGTGAGTAAGGGGGGTTGCTGTGTTAATTACCGCTACTAGTTTTAAGCTTATTACAAGTTATGGCACAGCCATGTGCTAAGATGAGTGGGAACACTTCTTGCAAGACATATTGTTGAAAAACTCAGGGTTCTTTGTGCAGTACTTGAGAATTAATCTTCTAGATTATCACTTTATATTTATTTATTACTAAATAAGGCATTTCAGTTTTGCACTAGTAGATTCATGAAATAGAGGAAATTCCTAACTTTTATCGTCATTTTTCGAGAAACTGATAGATGAAAATAACCTTTCCAGTATTTCCAGTGGAATGGACAAAATTCCAAACGTTCACATTATCAAGAAAATTAAACCCGGGGCTCATACCCATCAATTCAACCCATTAATTTTAGATAACTGGATCCATTATACTATATTCTTCAAGCTGACTGTATTTAATAGGCTATTCTTTCATGAAAATCGAATATGTGTGAATTCATGAAAGGATTATCATATTTCGCTTAAGGCTATCATATTTATTTTTTTATTTTTTTGGTTGAGTTACCACAGGCGCTGATCAACGGGAGGAAGGAAGAAAGGTAAGTTTCCTTCTCAAATCGGGGCTTATCTTACACTAGATAGAATGCACTTGGGAGGAATTAAGAAATTGCGAACGGGTAATAAGGCATATAACTTCTAAAAAAAAGTTTAAAAAGAAAGTGTTGAATTATTTTTTCAGAAAAAATGTTTCCTCGTCAGAGGAATCCACCATATTAATTTTGAAAGCAAACTCTTTTCATGATGGTGGCACAAACTAGCTATAACTTAAACTACTTAGTACTTCAACTTAACTGTACTTTGAAGTGAACTATATAAAGTAGTACTCAAATTACTTTTACTTAAACTATAATGTAGATAATAACTATAATAATTAATGTAGATAATGCTCAGTTGCTCCAATTAAGAATTATTATTGTAATACTGAACTGTAAATTTTTTACTTGAGTAGGCCAAAGAATACTTTTTCTGAGAAATCTCGGACTGAGTTGAATGATAATATGAACTATGACGTTATAGAGCCTACTGGAAATGGGAGGGAGTAGCTCCTCCCATAAGGCTTGGCCTCGCCTCCTATAACAAGTCTTGGCCACGCCTCCACCAATCAAAATCGTTTGCTCTCACCAATTGCCAGCCGCTTATGCTCCCCTATTTGCTACAAGAGAATCTGTTCTCTGTCAGCCATTTTGCTGCTTCCAGTTTGCAGTGCTTCGTTGATTCTTCCAGTTTTTAGTATTTCGTTTCTAAAACAAAATGGCTGAACAGCAATTATGAACAACAATCACATTGTATTTTAAATTGTATAGTTTATTCATGAGTTTTATCAAACGATTTTTCAACACTGATAATAATGGTTTTCTAAATTACATTTCCAGTTCACGTTGTAAAATTGTTTTGTTGAATATTCTCATCGCAACAATCAACTCAGTTTATTCATATCATAGTGCAGTTCTTTGAATGTTTTCATCATTGACAATAATCAGTAGCATTCAAAATGATTGATACAATAAAAAACAAATTTCAATAATTTTGATCCATTGAAACAATATAAGAGATTGAAGATAGGCTAATCATTGTGCAAAAAAATACAATGCTGTTTTGCTTTATTAAAAGTTATTTGGATGGTCTTCCTTGGCGATTAGACGTCTGTTCACAAATTGGATTTATAAATATTTTTCACCGATATACGCTTACTATAGCCTACTCGTGAAAATAGAACAAAACGTTCGCTTTGAACTTGAGTGGGATTTGTTCCATAATAAATCTTTTATGATCATTGCACACCATATAGAACGGAGCTGTTTGCAACATTTTGTACTTAGGAAATCGTTTTGGACTGCATTGGAAGAGAACGTTTTATTTTTTTCCATAGCGGTATGATTTTCAAACAAGTAGGCTATGATTGTACCCACCACTTACGAACCATGAATCTGGAAAATCAATATATTTTGATACTATTTTATGAATTGGGAGACAAAACTCTACAGATCTGAAACAAGTTCAGGTCCAATTTTCAAGAGCTTTTTCAACTTTTCAAAATTCCTATCACAATATCCCCAGCTGCATTCTTCACTGCAAACACTTTCGGTATTCGAAAAACGTTATTCTTGAATGTGAATAATGGCTTTTAATTTGTGTAGATTAATATTTGCCGCCTCCTGAGATATGAAACGCTGTGGCGAAAAGTGAAGAGAGTGGAAAAAAGGGGAAAACTTTTCGGTAAGTGCAATGTTGCTGTGTGGAAAACAGAAAGAAAGCCAAAAAACGCTCTCTGACACTCTAATGAATGTATGAGTTTGGTCTGAAGAATGGACCAGGGGGGAGGGTGTTATGTGGCAAAGAGGTAAATATGAGAGAAAAGTACACACTAGAGTGAAACAGGCGGACATTATGAATTACCAGCCAGCTCTTAACATTTTGAAAACTGTTGAAACCACAAAATTTTCTGGTGTTTTCATTTTTCATTTCGTCCATCGTAGAAAATAGATTATTTTTATGTCACTAATATTGTTATTGTACAGTTATATGAAACACAATGTACTCATTTTAATCGTATATTCTCTAATTAGTGTGTATTGTACCTGTAAATAGAGATAATTTGCTCTCAGAGATTACGGTATTTATTCTTAGATTATTTGTTTCAGCACAACATGTTTCGGTGTCGTTAGACCCATTCTCAAGTGAAAATTATAAAGTGTGTCCTACTTATAAAGTATTGAACAATGACAGCGAATTATCAATTCATCGAATTTGTTGCAAATACAGTGACTATATAAGATAGTCATTAATGACTATCAAAAAATAATCATAAATAGTTGCAAATAATCGAACATTACATTTTCTTATATAATGATATAATTTGTATACCATGCTTTCCACAATATCAAATTGAATAAGGCTCGATGAATTTATTCAATTCATTGAAATAACGTAAAAGATCGAATATAATCATTATACAATGCTATTCTTTTTCAAAGAAAGTTGTTGAGTTGGTTTGTCCCTTAAAATTTAACTTCTGTTTAGCCTAGAGATTGGATTCATGAATATTTCTCCTCCGATAATAGGCTAATTCCTATCATTCCTATATTCCTATTCACTATTGAAATATATTATTCTCATTAATTCTATAATTTAATTCATTGAAGCAACAGAAAATATGAAAAATAATCATCATACAATGCTATTCCGTTTCATGAAAAGTTGTAAAGATGGGTTGTCTCTGTAGATTTGACGACTGTTTAGAAATTAGATTTATGAATATTTTACGACTGTATACAAATTGGATTTATAAATATCCTACGATAACAGGCTATTCCCTAACATTTTTCCTATTTTCATCAATATTCTAATTTAATCAATGTGTTACACGTAATGACGACGTGTGTGTGTTTGTGTGTTATTAGGCTAATGCTTGGATGTGGACCAGCCCATTTTGAATTACCAGAACAACGATACCCTGGGGAACAAGCAGGGGCAACAACTTTGTCCTATCTCAAAACATGGCGGGACATTCATCTAGGATGCCCTCTATAGGATCCTGATAGAGTTTGAATAATAGATCTTTATTGTGTCGGCTGGGAGGAACTACCTGTAGCATTTTGCAGCAGATTCCAAAAAATCTGGCGGTTGGTAAATGTCTGTTACTTTAGCTCAGCTCTATCAGGACAGTCGGCGAGCGATCTACCAGAGCATAATACTTCGAGAGTGACCTTGGATAGACGATTTCTCACTGGTAGACCGCTTGCTGACTGTCCAAACAGAACTGAGAATCAATTACATACGTTCGCCAACCGCCACTTTTGTTGGCGACTAATGAACTGGGCTGGTTTTCCCCCCGTTATATAGTCTGTCCAAGCAAAGAAGACATTCTGGCAAGATGAGAAAACGACTCCAGCTCCACCAATGTTGGTTCAAAAATTATTTATTTGGTCTCAAATTATAGATTGGAATATTTCCTACAATTTGAGACCAAATTTATAATATTTGAACCGATATTGACCAAGCTGAAGTCATTTTCGCATCTTGCCAGAATGTCTTCTTTGCTTGGACAGACTATACTGGATTAATGCGCATTGAATAAGAGATCACAGGTCGAACTGGAGCTAATCCTCATAGGATGTTCTGAAATTTCGAAATTTGGGATGACTTTTGTATTAGTTTGTGTTACAGAATGTAATTGGATGGATAGAATCCACCATATTGTGTTTAAATGAGTGGAAATTTCAAAAATAAAATCGTAACTATTCAAAACTTGTTTCATTCATTCTTCTCATTATTTTTTTTGCTTTAGATTTTTCAATCGTACGGATTATAATCATACAGAGTGGGTGAAAAATTTGGATTTATATCTCTTGTAAGAAGGTGATTTGACGTTTGATGACATTTAGGGTATGTTACTAAAATTGAACGTTCTAATGAAGTTTTACATTGGAAATTTGGCCCGCCATACTTAATTCAACTCTATTTTCCTAAATAGGAAGATAGTCGTATTATACATGATTTTGAAGCAGATTTTTCAAGAAAATGAATGCTGGAAACATTGATATGTCGAACGGTTAAGAAGTTATTCCAATTTTTAATCGGAGATATTCACAGCAAATCAATTAATAGCTTCAAAACAGTTCAATATAGCCTATCGATGTGCGGCTTTCAAAATTATTTTGTCCTGAAATCCTGTACCGAAATCATTCATAACATAAAGATCTTTCATTTTTGAAAATTATGACAATTCAAGTTGGCGGACTAAATTTGAAAAGTCACTAATGTGATTATTATATATCATTCCAAAACAAAATGAATGACAAAATAATATATTATTAATATATATAATAGGCGAGTGGACTGTGGTTGAGTGATATGATGAACAATGGTGCTGGCAGGCGAGCGAAGCGAGACTGTTTGTTCCATTGTTGGCTGATACCGTCGGGGCTAGACGGATAAGGCAGGCGAAGTGAGCCTTCCGGATAGTTCTACTAAATGCATATTCAACTTGAGTTACTCAATTCTTGTATTTTGAATACAGTACTATAGTCTGTTCAAGCAAAGAAGACATTCTGGCAAGATGGTAAAATGACTCCAGCCTGGTCAATATGTGTTCAAGAATTATATATGTGGTCCTCATAGTAAATAAAATTGTTTCTACAGGTTTAGGCCAAATTCATCATTTTTGAACCAATATTAACCGTGCTAGAGTCATTCTCCCATCTTGCAAGAGGGTCTTCTTTGCTTGGACAGACTATATAACAATGTTCGACATTTTATTGTTTCATGATCTGAAGATGCCCTTCACCATATTATCGTCTCTCAATCACTAGCGGCTCGTGCCCACGAAACGGGTGAAGTGCTGTGCAGTATACGATACGGGCACTTCACCTGTTTCGTGGACACGAGCCGCCAGTGCTCTCAATAGAAGTTTCTTCTCAAGAGCCTTATTATTCTTGTTAGTGAATTACTGAATGACTTTCACTGAAAGTCTCTGAATGACTTAATGACTCACTGAATGACTTCCCCATAGTCATGTTGATTTCCGTAGAATATCATCCGCAATCATTAGCTTCACTGTAGGCCTACACCAGCAGAAGCAGCTGGAACGGAATCCATTTTCTATGGAGGGGGAATTGTTCCTTGTGCGGTAGGAGATTTAGCGAGGGGGGTAAGAGAGAAGCAATTTTGCGGAAATGTGAGGCCCACTGGCGGCACTGGGTCTTATCATCATCAATTAATTCGGCTATTGTTCTCTTCCTTCTGTCTGTCTGTTGTTCTCTTTGCTTTGCCTATTAATTGCGATATCACCCCCTGCCAGCTGAAGGAGCCGTCTTGGAAATTAATTTATTAGACGATTAGTCATATTGCTTCGCTGAGACTTCTGCTGGATATTGCCTTCATCCACTGTAGTTATGAATGCTAATAATTTTTGTAGATGGATTTCTGGAGTGGAGTCCTTGGAATCGTTTTGAGGATTTTTGGGATCCTTCTGATGTTTCTTGTTATTATATCATGTCGATGAATGTTCGTAGAAATAAGTACTGAAATTGGGGTGTGTCGGATAATTTTGGGTTTCAAGTTTGTTTTGTTCAAGGTATTTAGGCTATATAATCTGTAATATTTTGATTTATTCAATTCTTTAAATTCATAATCCATCTTAAGAATCGATAAAAAAACTCTTCTAGCTTATTTGAATTTTCAGTATCCTTTATTATCATTCCCATCGCCGATGAATTGTTTGTTTGATGTATTCAATTTTTTAATTGTAAATTGTGCATTTTTCATGTATCGAAGTGGAATAAGTTGAATTTGAACCTCCTACAAACCTATCCATATCTGTATTCTCGAAGTTCCATTCTCTCTTATTATATTGCTTCTCGTTTGAAATTATTCATTAGCTTGATTCAACGTTTAGATTTTCAGTATCCAACGTGTAGTTCAGCATCCAAACATGAAATTCTCAGCTTTTCCATTTCCGATGAATGTGAAATCTCTCATTTAGCCCAAGATTGTTAATTCATTTTGCTCTCAATGATAGTTGTTTATGAAGAATGCTTCTGAAGGTAAACACCTTTTAATGCTCTTCGATTTTTTGTATCTCTTGATATTCCGCTCATTCTGAAGCATCATAATACGCGACAATAATAATTCTCCTTTTTTCAAAAATACTCTCTTTGTTTCTATCTATCTTTCTCTCTCTTTCTTCCTTCTTTAGTCTCTCACTCTTACTTGCTCTCGTTCTTCCTCTATTCCTTGCTCTCTTTCTCACTCATGGCTTCTCTCTCTCTCTCTTTCCCGTTCATTCTCTCCTTCTCTCACTTCTATCTTTTTTCCTCTCACTTGTTTATTTCTATCTTTCTTTCTTCCACTTGTTCTTTCTCTCTCTTTTCTCTTTTATCTTCTCTCTCTTATGTTCTTCCTCTCTCTTTCTCCTTCTCTCTCTTTGTTGTTCCATATCCTGTTTTTAATATAGCGGAAATCTTTGTACACTTTTCACCTGGCATTCTTGTGTCTTTTGGCTTCTTTGACATGGCACCCCCATTTTGCAGCAGTTATTCACTTTGTCACATACGTATGATTTTAATACAGGGTGGCAATGAAAGCACGCTCATAACGGGTGACAAGAATGTGGCTGGAAGAAAAAAGAGAAGAAGAAGAAAGAAGATTGTGTGGAATGAGATGAAAAATGAGAGGAAAAAGGGAAAGGATTGAGTTAGCGGGCTTGAGAGAATCAAGAGAGCTTTGTGACTTCAACCCTTTCAAAGAATACGAATTTAATTAAATTTCTTATTTAATACGACACTCAGCTATTCGTGAATGTCCTTTATTTCTCACTCCTCCTCCTCCTCCTCCTCCTCCTCTCTCCTCCTCAGTCGTTAATTCCAAGCGTATATGTTTATGTAAATTTGTTTGAACGTTTCAAATCATCATCTCTACCAGCTATGTTGAATGTTAATTAAAACACTTAAATCCCTAGCTGTGTCATAGCTCTTTCCCTATCCTCTCTGTCTCTGTCTCTCTCTCTTTCTTTCTCTTAAATAGTTCTCTTTCACTCAAAATTCTCTTCTCCATGGAACAAACAGTCATGGAACATTGCAGTCACTGGTCTTCATTGACATAACTTACAAAGTTTCCTCAACATAGTTAGCTTAGTTTTGCTACTTAGAAGACAATAAAATGTTCATTATAATAATATCGCTATAGTCTGTCCAAGCAAAGAAGACATTCTGGCAAGAAGGGAAAACGACTTCAGCTCGGTCAATATCGGCTAAACAATTATGAATTCAGTCAAATTGTTGATCAGAATGTTCCCACAATTCGAGACCAAATTTATGATTTTTGTATCAATATTGACCAAACTGGAGTCATTTTCCAGTCTTGCCAGAATGTCTTCTAGCTTGGACAGACTATAACTATGGAATTACACGAAATTCATCCATAACACTACATGGTGTGAGAAAGTAACTGCAAACAAACAATATTTATGGAAAATCTAATGCTCAAGTTACTTGTTCTGATATTAATAGAAATAATATGAATAAATATTTCAATGAATTCTTCCATAGCCCCCTTGACGTTAGCTATGATTCTTCTCTTCTAATTCATAATTGACAAAGGAATTCTATAATAACTATATAACGTTTATTAATATATTTCCAATGTTTTCCACAGTCACAATCAAATTCTCATACATTTAATATATTTTTCATTTTGATTATATTGCACCTTTTCTCGTTCATCCACAAACGACTCCATGAATTATTCATCAGCAACACGGACATGACTAATGTCGAACCCGTTTTCGGAAAAACACCTCAACGCTTTTCTGACGCTTTTCTAACGCTTTTCCATCGCTTTCAAATGATTTTCCGTGACCGCGGAAAACTGTTTTCGTTTGTGACGTGACGCGACGTATCCAGGTTTTCTCATGAAAGAAAAAGAGGGTGATAATTCCCGCAATCAGCTTATACAAACAGAATACCAATGATGTGGAATGGTGGTCTGAGGAATAATGTAGTATGGAAATAGGAGTTATATAGCACAGAAATGGTGGTGACTTTGATTTGGTGGTTGACATAGTGAATCTTCGATTTTATTATTTCCACAAACACACAAATCGATGTTGTTTATCACGCTCTGATGCTACTTATTATTCTGGATATGGTACGTGCCGAAGATTTCTGACGTATAGTCTGGTCGACCAAAGAAGACATTTTGGCAAGATGGGGAAATGACTTCAGCTCGGTCAATATTAGATCAAAAATTATAAATTTAGTCTCAAATTGTAGAGAAAAATATTTTCTACGATTTGAAATCCAATTTATAATTTTTGGAACAATATTGAACGAGCTGGAGTAATTTTACCATCTTGCCAGAATGCCTTCTTTGCTCAACCCGACTACACAAGAAATTCTTCCATTGATTTTATTGGTTGGTACCGATAAAATAGGATTGAATGAGATTTTGAAAAATAAGTTTGGTTAAAGTTTTATTTATTTTTCAAACCATGATGGAAGTATGGTTGAATATGATAATATTGTTAATAGTTGAGAAAAGTACATTTCAAAAAAATATGAATGATACTTGATATTCTTGGGTATATAGTTCCAATAAACCGGTTTTATGTTAGATGAATATCGATGATATATAGATTCTTCATTGAGATATCAATTCCATAAGTAGTGCACTTCTCTTAGATGGCAATTATCAATAGCCTAATAGAAAAATTGTTGAAATCTCTTGTTTCAAGAAGTTATTTAGTACGGTAAGGATTTCCATTCTTTTAAGGCATGCCTCTGGTCCAGTATTTGACAATTAAATTGTTGATAACTCAGTTCAAGACTTTTCAATTAAGAAATTTCAATTTAAAAAATCCACAGCTTACAGAAAAATCTAGAAGAAACACAAGTTTAAGACTTCGGATTCTCGGAAACACTCCTGTCTTCATTAAAACTTTTCTACACTTTCCTCTCTCGTACTCGAATAGTTATCCCCTAATTTCGACTCTGAACCCAAAAAGTGTTTTGTTCAATATTCACCCGTATTATTCATTCGATAAAATACAAATACAGTGGATATTCATCATGGCCTACAATAAATACAATGATATTCATTTTTATGAAAAATTTTTGAGATGAATTTTACGTCAAGATTTGATGTCAGGTAACAGTTCTTCAACAGCCAAATAGGAAAAACCCCAATTTTGTATCCTCAACACAAATTTCAATTTATATTTCCAGACTCTAAAACAGTGGAACCCTAATTGAGGCTATTATTGTGACTACAAGCGTGTTAATATTCTTCTTTTTCTCTCTGGAATTTATCCTTCATTCCCACTTTTACAACTCTGAAAGTACTGAGTTCAACTATTATTCTAATTCTAGCACCACTTTGAGTCAGTGCATCCCTGATCGAGGCTATTTGTTGTATAATCTGACCAAGCAAAGAAGGCGTTCTCTCAAGATGGGAAAATGACTTCAGATCGGCCAATATTGGTTCAAAAATTATAAATTTCGTCTCAAACTGTAAATCATAATGTTTCCTACAATTTGAAGCCTAATTATAATTTTTCACCAATATTGACCGAGCTGTTGTCATTTTCCCATCTTGCCAGAATGTCATCTTTGTTTGGATAGTATAGCTGAGAGCTTCAAACTTATTACTTCCAAGTTCTAGCTCTGCTGGGTTATTATCTGGCATTAATGCTTACAACAAACTTGACCACTTGGGATTTGCTCCATTCAGATACAATGAAGAGATACATTGTATCTCCGAAATGCATGGTTACTTGGGAATAAGCTGCTAAATGTTTGGTTCTAAATCCTTGTTTCAACATGTATTGAAGACACTAGTAACTAGTTCATTTATTAGCTCATAAGGTACTTTCTCGTAGGACAAGTGTGTCCTTATTGGACATCCTTTGAAATTTTATCATAAAAAATGTCCCCAACCGTGTTCGGTTCAACTCCTGAGATCAACTGATCTGAAAATTTCGAGATTTGAAATATCAAGATATCAAATTATTAAGATATCAAGTAAAAAAGGAGATTATTGAATTATAATCAATCATCTGTATGCATCAAAATTATAAATAAGGTCTCAAATTGTAGGTATTCTACAATTTGAGACCAATTTGGAACCAGTATTGACAGAGCCGGAGCCTGTTCCCCATCTTCTCAGGATGTCTTCTTTGCTCGACCAGACTATAGCAGCCGAGGGAACAGTAGAATTAGCATCAGAAGCAGGAACAGCAGCAAATAGAGCATCAGAATCAGCTAGCATAGGAAGCAGCAGAGAAGCATAGGAAGCAGCCGAATTAACATAAGATGCAGTAGAAGTAGCATAAAAAGCAACAGAAGTAGCACAAAAAGCAGCAAGAGCAGCAAAGTGTAATGATCAGTAGACTAGCAGCAGAACCAGCATAAAAAGCAACAAATGGAGCAAATGAAATAGCAACAGAAGCAGCATCAGGAGCATCATAAAAAGCAGCAGAATCAACATTAATAGCAGGAAATAGAGCATCAGAAGCAGCAAAACCAGCATAAAAATTAGCTAATAGAGCAGCAACAAACGCAGCAGCAGAAGCAGCAACAAAAGCATCATAAGCAGCAGCAGAACCAGCACAAAAAGCAGCATCAGTTGTAGCCGCCAACCGAGTGTGCTTTTGGTGCAAAGGGTGTTGGATGCTAACCCACAATTCAATTCTGCGGAGAGGAAAAAATTTGGGCAACAGAGACAGGGAATATCCCAAATAATTCTATTCCTTTGAGGGATGAAAGGGCTCCTAACGTTTGACCACATATCCCGGGGGATATAGAGAAAATATAGAAGGAAAAACTGTAAAAAGGTTCGTGGTGGATTGGCGTAGGTAAGGAGCGGGGGGAAGGGGGGAAGCTAAAGAGAATGTCTTTTGGAGAGCGAACACCGTTTGAAGGTCAAACGCGGTGTTTTTCGTTTTGTGGGAAAGTACAGAATGTGCGAGTTGGAGAGAGATGGAAATTAGTTAAAATCTTGTGTAGGCTTGCTGGAGAGTAGAAATTTGTTGTTCAATTAGAAGAGAATCACAAAGTTATAAAAGATAATTGATTATCTTGAATATTTCATTCAATTACTGGAATATTTGTGCGAAATAGGCTATACAATCTTCTGTTTCAGTTCTGTATTCATACTCTATCGTATTTAGTACTCAGTTTTTTGTATTTTGTTCTTTAATTATGTTGGTATTGTTCATGAATGATTGAGATATAATATTAAATATAGCTATATTATAGCTCTCATTGGAACTTGAATCTTTCTCGAGAGGCAATTGTTTGATTTAACAACTATTCATCCTTACTCAACTAATAATGATTATTTTCCTTAGCATATTAACTCACATTGAAAGGGATGTTGAATCATTCATGGTCTCATGCACTTATTCAACGATCAAGCAATAATCTGTCCAAGCAAGGACACTCTTGCAAGATGAGAAAATGACTCCAGATTGGTCAATATTATTGAAAAAATTATTACTTTGGTCTCAAATTATAGATCAGAATGTCTCCTACAATTTGAGACAACATTTATAATTTTTGAAAATATATTGACCGGTTCGAGTCATTTTCCATATTGCAAGAGTGTCTTCATTGCTTGAATAGACTATTTATTATCATCAATATTGATATGCTTAAAAAAAATTGCAGAACATATAGAAATTGCTCAAATACTTGAAAATGATATATCAATTTATTCAAGATGCTACCTACTTTGTAGCTTATACGATCGAAATTCACAAAAATCTAATTATTTCTGATAAGGTTTATTTCTCTTTCAGACGATGAAGCTGATGGTAGATTATGTTCAACTGAGTTCTTCCAAGCTGGATAAGAAGAAGCAAATTGGAAGGCGTGAGGTATTTCTGGTAAGAAAGTTAAATCTAATCAGAATTATTACAAAATGAGCTAGTCATCCTTTAATGATCATAGGTTTTTTTTGGTGAAATTCAATTTGTCATCTTATATATATATTTTTTTCAATTTTACGCCATTTAAGTTACATTATGTTTATTTATTTATTTTCCAAGTTTATAGTTGATTCCAAAAGGTTTAGCGGTTCCGTCATATCTTTTCGTGCTTCATCATCTGATGTTGTCAATTATTATTAACAGAATTGTGATTTAGCTATGCCTTTCCCACCTTTGGGAGATTAGTTGGTAAAGACAGTCAGTCGTTTTCCGTTTCTGGAGGAATAGTAATTGTTACTCTCTAACACTCTGATTAACTGCAGGTTATTCAGAGGTGTTTTGCATCTTCACTTGGTTGTGAAGACTGGCTTATGGTTGAGAGGATCGACGTGCTAACCACACGTTACCTCTATCCTGGTTGATGATTATTCGCCTGCTGTAGTTTCTGTCCGGGCTGGGAGGGCATTATGGCGGGGTGGGGGTGGCTTCGGCTTGGTTGGTGTTGGTTCGGGGACTGTGAGTTCTGATTGAGAATTTATGGCTTTTGGGCCGGTACTGGCCGGGCAGGGGCCGTTTTCCCGTCCTGCCGGAGTGTCTTCTTTGCTTGGATGGACTGTATAGTTTAGTGAATATTAAACCGGCAACCAGCTGGTAGGCCTAGGCCCTTCATAGGGCTGTTGTGCCATTGACAAACGAACAAAAAATTTATCTATGCCTGGATAATGTTTCCGAAATCAAAAGATCAGCTGTTTATGGCTTACATCCCGTACAAGAGATAGACGAACCAACTCAATTTTTGCGGTATTCATATTAAAGTTGCAACTTTCATATGAAAATTCATCATTTTCATCCATTTAGTTATGTTTCAATTCTATTTTGTAATAATAATTGATTAATAGTTTCAATTCTATTTAAATAAATTAGATTTAATATCATACATTAACTTCTATAGTCCATTCACGATGGCTTGAGACGAGATAAACAAAAGCTCTGCGTGTGTGTGTGTTCGACTGGAGTGGATTTGCTTTAGCCACGACATAAACAAGTCACAGCAATGCCGAAATCCCGAAATTTGTTGTAGGCAATTCAGAATAAGTATCTCTGAGTAATTTTTGTTATAGGTACACTTTGGAAAATTTCTTGTTTCGGTTGTCTCTCGACTGCATGATCCTAAAATGAACAAACAATTATAGTAAAAGTTTTTGTCTCAATGCTTTGGTTACAGTCCCGAACACAAAATTCGGGATTTCGGCATTGCTGTGACTTGTTTATGTCGTGGCTAAAGCAAAACCACTCCAGTCGAACACACACACACGCAGAGCTTTTGTTTATCTCGTCTCAAGCCATCGTGAATGGACTATAGTAATAACTCCACAAAAAAGATTTCCATTTTCATATCGATGTTACGAAAGAAAAAATTGGAAAAATTGAAGCTCTTTTCCTTGTTTGAGAGCTGATCAATGAAACATTATTCTCAGCCTCCTTTTGTATTAGCAGGCAGCCGATTTCGAAATGAAGGCAAAAATAATACAAGTTTAAAAGCCGAAAGTTGTAGCTTGCTAAGAGCCGGAAGACGTGGGAGACGTCAGGAAAAAGGAGGAAGTTGTTGGAAAGGAGGGGGATGGAGGGAGAGAGGAATAAGAAGATGAAGGAGTAGGGGGAAAAGGAAGAAGCTGTTGAAGAGAAGAGGGGATGAAGGGAAAGGTGAATCAGCGAGAAGAAGGAAGACGCAGGGATAGAAGGAGGAAAGTATTGAGAAGAAAAGGGAATAGAGGAAAGAAGGAGTAAGAAGAAGGGAAAAAGGGAAAAATGTGGGAGAACCTGTTAAGAAAGAAACATGTAGGTAGGAGAAGAGAGAGGTGAAGGAATCATGCAATGAAAAAGAAGAAGAAGAAGAAAGAAGAAGAAGAAAGAAGAAGAAGAAGAAGAAGAAGAAAGAAGAAAAAGAAAGAGAAGAAAGAAGAAGAATGAGAAAGAAGAAAGAAGAAGAAGTAGACTTTGGACAAGAATAGGAATGTGACGAATAATATGAGTTCGAGAATAGCTGAAGAAGAAGAAGAAGAGATGAATAATTATTATAAAGAAAAAAGAAGAAGAGTATAGTAGGAATAAGGAGAAAACTTGACTTATTGGGAACAGAAAATATGTAGAATACAGAAGAGACTGCATGAGGAAGAATGAAATAGAAATGTAAAAGAAGTGGGAGGAGGAAGAAGAAGAGACACACGAAGTAAAAAATTAGAGGAAATATATGAATAAAATTTATAATATGGCATGAGTAAGAACTAATAAGATAGCAAATATAGTATAGTAAAAAAAAATAGAGCGATGAGAAAAAAAGAGAAGAACGAAACATCAAATGGAGAAATAAAATAATTATTGAAAAACCAGGAACCTATGACTATGGAGAACGAGGACAAGAATGAGATAACAAAGAAATTAAGAAGAAGAATCACATAATGATGATAGTGAGGGAGTGGAAAGTGGAAAGTATGATATCAAGAAGCAGAGAAGGTTACAATAGAATAAGGAAAGATGTAAAGACGATGAGAAATTTGAAGAGAAGATATGAAGAGAAGGGGAATATGAGGACCAATGCAAAGACGTTCGGGGAACAATAGGCTTTAGTAGTCAGAGAGTAAAAAGTAAGTAAAAGGGTAGTAAGTAGGTAAAGAGGCATAGAGAAAATGAATAAGAAGAAGATTAAGAAAATTTAGGAGGAGAGGTGGAGGAGATGGAAGGGGAAAGGAGGAGGAGATGGAAGGGGAAAGGAGGAGGAGGAGGTGGTGGTGGTGGAGGAGGAGGAGGAGTAGGAGGAGGAGGAGGAGGAGGAGGAGGAGGAGGAGGAGGAGGAGGAGGAGGAGGAGGAGGAGGAGGAGGAATAAGAAAAGAAAAAGTCTTCACGAAAAAGGAGGGAGACTTTTCCTTTTATAGATTACCATTTGTTCGATATTCTCTGTGAATGCTGAGAGGTCTGAGCTCTCAGCGAAATTAAGATGAGGAAAATTGAATGGAGATTTGTCGACGAAAAGTAGAAAAGAAAAGAAATTGCAAAAGCGGAAAAGAATCGTACTGATCAATGAAAATGTCTATGAGGGAATTTCTCTTTCGAAACTGAGCTTTGGATGTGATATTGTTGTGGAACGAGTAGTGCGGTATTAGTTAACAGAAAGTTCAAAGCTGACTTTTTTAGTGAAAATTGTTTGATGTAGGCCTATTAAAAAAGTGGTGGTTAATGATTGTGATGACTTTAAACATTGGAAAATTATATCGAAATATCAATTATGTAATGGAAAATTGGGATCACAGTAGGGCTAAATTTTTTTGTAGTTTTCAGTGTCAACACTTGAGAATGCCTTTTAAGAGAGCGAAACATGTTGTGTTCAAATAATATAATAAACATTCTAATCAGTCTGGAACTAGAGACTATGGACTAAAATAGGGTTTGATAGAGGTTCCTGATAAATTGAATGTATTTATTTTGAAACTTGTCTTTGGGAAATACAGTTTTACTTGAAAACTGTCTTTTTAATTAAATATTGGGAATTTCAAATAGTCTGAAACAAATTGAAAGTTATCTGTTAGCTACTAGTACACAAATTCATATAGGCACCTCTTATCAAGTCAAATTTGTAGATACAAATTTGTCAATCGAATGATCTGCAGTTGGTAATTAGAGTCATATAAGATTACTAAAAGTGAAACATTCTATACGAGTACATTAGGCTTAGCTATTGAATTTTATTATTGAGCATAATAATCTATAGAAAAAATCAAAATTCAAATTATTTGTGTTCCAATCATCAAATGTTTTGTTTTTTCCAGCACTAGGTTTCCTCGATTCTTGTATACAATTTTTCTACTGACTATTGTTATTAATCATCTTGTTCCAATAAGTAAAAGTAATAATCAATCAACAGCTCTCCCGAGCTGTTTGGGAGAAGTATCTAGCAATAATAAAGGATTAACGTGAAATTTTATGAATTTTTTATTCTAAAATAGTAAGTATCTAGGAGTTTTTCGGTGAAGATGAGGCTCAGTGCCCCGAAGCACGTACGAAAAGCAACAAAATATTTTGTAGTCTTCTACTGTTTAATAAGGGAAAGTGTCGAACATGAATAACTCTATATATTGTTAAAATTTCTTGTAGGATGAAAACAGAAAAAGAAAATTAATATCTATTTTACTTTCCATTACTTCTTTCATGATATCTATTTTTTTAAACACGTTTCCCATGAATAATCATAAAACTATTGTGAAAACGATGATACAATACCATATTTAGAATTAAAATACATAGAGCCGGGTCTATTGTTATTGAACAAACTTCAAGCATAGTTAATGAACAACAAATAGATCAATAAAAGAACGAGAGAAACTCTAATTTCTAATTATAATTCAAATCATTCATTTATTCCAAATAGTGTAGGCCTTAATTCTTTATTCGATTGAATTTTATCAGAATTAGTTTTTTTCCTAACTTCAATTGGTATTTCATCTGATAAATGGAAATGAGAATGGAGTTTGACAATAGTGATTTATTCATTCCAGGAATCAAAGACAAAACAAATGGATCTAGAAATCTATGAAAAAATAAAATTTTGCGTCTTTCACAATGAAGTGTTCTAATTCAATTAAGAAAATAATATTCACGAGAAGTGGAATCATGAAGAATTTCAATTAAGAAAAATGATAAAAATAAATTGAAAGAATGTTATTTGCAATTAGCATTCCAATGCTCACTCAAAAAGAAATAGTTTCAAGATTCAATTCGATAAGTAAATCCCTTCAGGCTGTAAAGTTTTTCTACTATTGTCTTCTAATTAAATCGTTCTGCTTTCCTCGAATCACAATGGGGATATCAAAGAAATTAGAATAATAATGGTTTCTTCTTTTCAGTCCAAGTTGAAGCTCTTCCATATAGTTTTGAAGACAAATTGAAATATTCTCTTTTTAATTTTTCAGATTTAGAGCTTCACTATAAAAACAATGACGGAGAACCATATTGCAATTGGATGAATCATGATAGAGCTATAGTCTGTCCAAGCAAAGAAGACCCTCTGGCAAGACGAGAAAATGACTCCAGCTCGGTCAATATTGGTTCAAAAATATTGATTTGATCTCAAAAATTAGATCAGAATGTTTCCTACGATTGAGACCAAAACAATAATTCTTGAACCAATATTGACCGAACTGGAGTCATTTTCTCATCTTGCCAGAGGGTCTTCTTTGCTTGTACAGACTATAGAAAATTGACAAACCCAATTAGTGAAATTTTCTCTCATCCAATTGAAGTAAGTATCTTGGGAGCGAAGTTTCTCTAATTTTATGCATGAAACTGTATTTTTTTGGTTATGAATTGAAGCATGCTCAATTTTTCGAAATGAGCTACTTGATTTGTATGATTGAACAAATTAAATAAGAAAATATCGCATAAAATGCAAAATTGGGTATTGTGCACTAAAATTTGGAATTACAGTATAAGGTAGCCTACAATAAATGACTGGTTTTCGATATTGTGATATTGAATATCCAGGTACTTTCTTCGTTGCTTCAATAATAATGATATCCCAGTGAATTTGTATTTTAGTGCATACTTTTATTCAGAACCTTGTAAATTTGACAATTTTCTAGTTTTTCGGCCTATTCTAGACGTAAGTTACTCTTTCCTACAACAGTACATTTTTATTAGACTCCAACTAAATTTAATCATATAATTCGATAAACAATTTTGTAATAGGACTAAAAAACACACCCTGTAGGCCTTTATTTATATTGATACGAAAACTGGAAAACCAAAAAAATGTAGTTTTTAGTACGTTTGAATAAATCAAATATGATTCTACTGTCGTCAATTCATTAAACATAGACAACACCAAGAAGTTTATAAGATACAAATATTATTAAAAAAATATATTACATAAAAGTTTGAAAATAGAGGGGCATAGATAGAGTCTAATCAATTTCATGAGGACTATGAAAATTTAATAGAACAGTGGTTTGACAATATCTTGTCTTTTTATACAATTTGACTATAACAATTTTATTCAACTACTTTTTGTGCTTTCACTTCTCGATTGAAATGTTTCAGTTTGAAATGCTAAGTTTTCAAGTTTCCAATTGATATTTGAATTCGTCTATTTCTACAAGAGGCTATTTATACAATTAAACTTCTAAACCAGTTTTCTAGATTCCAAAGTTATTGCTGAACGATCAATCATAATTATATTCGAATAATAACAAAGCTTTTTATTAAAATCTGCATTGCTTTATGTTGGAGGCCACGGTTCAACTGGGCTCCATCATCTTATTGAATTCCCTTGAGTTATTTCAAGGAGTTGAAATGAAAGACAGACAAACAAAATGTTATTCTTCTTTTCAAAAACGACTTCAAACATTCTCGCTCTGTGTCTTTGTGCATTCGAATAGAATTTAATTTCGCAATTCATGAGTATTCCTCGAGTTTTTTTCAGTCCTATTCTATTTTATAATGAAGCTTGCTAAGCTGGATTGCGAGTTGAGAAGTCTGTGCAGTATAGTTTGTCCAAGAAAAGAAGACCCTCTGACAAAATGGGATAATGACTCCAGCTTGGTCAATATTTGTTCAAGAATTATAAATGTGGTCTAAACAGTAGATCACATTGTTTCCTATAATTTGGGATTAAATTGATAATTTTTGAATCAATATTGACTAACCTTGAGTAATTTTACATCTTGCCAGAGGGTCTTCTTTGCTTGGACAGACTATGAAAGGAGACGCTAATAACGTTTGAGAACTTGAGGAAAACATTTGTAGGATGGGAAAATTGTTATTGCTTCATTCAAACGGAATAAATTCGTCTGAGAGGATTTTGCAATTTTAGTCGTTACAAATTCCGTTCATTCAAAGCTGTAACAACTTTTTCATTCATTATGGTGTCGTCGTTATGAATGATAAATAAATATTATTGCAATAAGTTCAACAATCCTTTGCGAGGGCGTCCTCATAATCACTACTTTCCTCAAACTTTGCCAAGTTTCAGTCATTTTCCTTTAGGAATTCGAATTTCCTCATTGAGTGTCATGGAACATGGAATAGAATTATAGTATTGTACCAGAACTAGTTCAGATTTTCAAAAAATTTATTTTGTGGGGTTATTAATATGTCTAGGATACACAAATTTAGGTCAATTGTAGAAACTTATCCCAGCCTTGTGTAATGTAAATATTAGAATATATTTTTGTCAAACAAATTCAAGACAATTTTCCAGCTTGAGTGTTTTAATCTAATTATAAAATTGTTTAACCTGATTACAATTTCTAATTTTTCTGGAATAATTCATTCTTATAGCATTTGAGGCAAAACTATACAGGGTATAGCCTCCTATATTTGCAATTACTTTTCAAGATAAGCAAAACCCTTCATTTTTGTCTAAAGTATCTAGCTTCCTAGATTAGTTATTAATTTTTTGCGTGAGAAAATCAATATATTCATTAAATGGATATCTTGAATCTAATAAGTCTATATTACTTTTAAATCGAACAAGAGTATCCTTCTATATAAATTTATATTAATCCTCTCTACAGTATCAATGAAGCAATGAAAAATGAATGGCATACCTATTCGATTGCATATACTATCCACCAAAATAATCAACCAGCATTCTAGTTGACAAATAGTATTATAAATTTGTACAAATTCCACCACTATGAGTCTACCTTTTAAAAGGCTATGAGATGAGATAGTCTATATTATTGAACCATTCAAATAGTACATTCTTTATTGTAATGATACTCTAATAATAGTCTATTAATCCATTGACCAAGCTACTCCAATCTCAGAAGTCTAGTCATCTTTTTTATCTCTTCAACCCATTTTTAATATTTCTCAAAATTTGAAAAAGTAGATGTTCTAAGCCTTATTGTCTGTTTTTCATCCAAAAAATATTCTTTTTATTCATTTATTTATTTATTTATTCATTTATTTATTCATTCATTTATTTATTCATTCATTCATTCATTTATATTCATTCATTTATTTATTTATTTATTTATTTATTTATTTATTTATTTATTTATTTATTTATTTATTTATTTATTTATTTATTTATTTATTTATTTATTTATTTATTTATTTATTTATTTATTTATTTATTTATTTATTTATATTTATTTATTTATTTATTTATTTATTTATTTATTTATTTATTTATTTATTTATTTATTTATTTATTTATTTATTTATTTCATTTATTTATTTATTTATTTATTTATTTATTTATTTATTTATTAGAAACAAGAATATTCTTTGAAATAAAAACATGAGTCATACATAAAATTATAATGCATTATATTATGTACCGGTACCGTAACTAAACTCAATACTTCAAAATAATGAGCAGACTGCACCACTATACAATGTTGCCATTTTTCGTCCAAAGCCTACTTAAAGGGAGCTCTAGGTTTCCATACTATGGAGCTATGCTCTATAAATGGTAAGGGTTCTAGCAAATGTTTGCAGGAAGTAGAGAAATGTCCAACTCATTTCCAGAATGTTCTGCAGCCATCCGCAAAAATGTCAGCAAATAGGTGAGACTCGAATCCTATTTCGTCATCACCTCAGGCTGTGTAAGCTCGCTAGAGTCCACACCTTTTTCCGACTTATTTCAATTGACTACTGTCTTTGTCTGCTGAATACTCAACTGTCTTTCAATTGCCTGATTCACGCCTTTTTTATATTTTCACACCTTCAAAGCAGCAGGATGATATTGAAGTGCCTCGGGACAGAGCACCAGCATGGGAGACCAATTGCTTCCTTCAACGTTTTCAACACTTCTGCTCTTCATTTCTGTTATAGGGTTTTTGTAGTAGCGTATAAGAGATGTGATGGAACGTTTTATAAAATGAAGATTATGCGCTCAACATTAGGATTAACTCAATACGGTATTGGTAAATTACAATGCGGCATTGGAATTGCAAAAAATTGAATAATGATATAACAATATTATAATACATATAGCAATATAACATATACATATACATACATATTGCATATTGCATAATGATATAACAATAATATAATATGATGATATAATTATTATTCGGTGTTGAGGAATTAATTTATGAGAAGAATTGAGTTAAAAATAAAGGATTCAACGTCCACATGATCAATTATTGAGGAATTGAGTAACATAATGAATCTATCCTAGAAAATATTTGCTTTATTGTTTTGTAATGCCATAGACATTATTGTGAGTATAATAGAAGCATAGCTTCCTTTAATAGAGGAAGCTATGATAATAGACATGCTGCATGCCCACTATTTTATTTTTGACTGTGATCTACTCACTGTTAGGGCTCTATAAAAAGGGCCCTTTTAATAGGGCCCTACTCACTGTTATTCAAAAAGATCAACTGAGAGAATGGATAATCATGTGTTTGTATTGAAATATTAAGTAAATGAATCAAATGCTTTCCGTTATAAAAGGGAAAAAGTGGAATAAATACATTTTCTAGAACCCTGAACTGGAGTGAACGGGAAGAAGAACTACTCCAGCTTGATTCTTCATAAAGCACTGTAATTATATAGCCTTTATATTCAACCATTAGCCTATAGGCTACTCTTGCATGTTTATGGGTGAGTCACATTCATAATATGTTTCAAATTCTCAAACTCTCATAAGAAAATGTGCACTTCATAAAGTATATGAAATAAATTAGAATGAATATAATATAATAAAACTGATCTGACTTGATTCTATTTTGAATTTTTATTGAAAAACTAAATATTTGAAACATATTATTATACAGGTATACTCCTGTAGATTCAAGTTCATTATCAATACCATTCTTAAGGATAATATAGCCTAAATTTAGTTTCCTTTATCTTAGTGCTGCTTTATTACTGTTTTTTATTTAAAATGTTAATCTCAGTACTCAGTTTCATGCATGTATGAAAATAAGTGAAAAGGGTACTGAGATTAATAAAAAACAGCCTCAAATAAGTATTGTTATTTATAATTTATGAACATGATTGTTGAGATTTGAATGTAGCCTATAATAATTAAAATTTTAAATGAAAAGACAAGATATTGCCAACCCGCAGAATTATAAAAAATCGAGATACCGGTTTCGGTTGCTACACCGTTATCAAACTCTAGTAAATTTGTCTCAATAAATATCTGGATGATGATAATCATATATCAAGTAATAATAAAATAATATTCTATATTATAGAATATTACAAGAAGAATATTATCATTACATATATCAAGTAAATAATCAGATGTGGCAAAACAGACCTTTATATAAATAACAATGCGGCACAGTCTTTTTCATCTTTTTGTTAGTCATAACCAATAATCCATATGCTCTTTTTCGCCTCTTACACCATTATTAGACCTCCATAGTCGGGCACTGGAAAGTATTTCAAGATGGAAGATTGGTCACGTGTCTTCATCCTCTTGACTTCTCAAGTGAACGATGCATCCGCATTCAAACCTACAAGTCGAGAGTGTATTGTTCGCGCAAGATGAGAAGACCCGCCGTCACAATACACTTTACATTGTGATGACGTCTCTTCTCAGCTTGCGCGAATTATATACCCGCATCATACACTTTTGCTTCCTCACAGCAGAGAGGAAATGTACGTCAAATACCGTATTGCACACTTCACTCGTATAGTTGCACTTTTTGACAAGGCGTTCATTTTTTGAATCCGAAAAATCTGAATTCGGAATATGATTTCATCGATTTTTGATGACAGATGTTGTTCAAATAATCCCTACTTTCACTTTCTGTTGTGGCATTCATTTTTTGAACCTGAAAAATCTGAATTTTGGAATATTTTTCAATAGATTTTACAAGACAAATGTTCCATTAAATTAAATGGCAGAAAGGTGAAACAATAATCCATCTGATTTCACTAGACAGTCCTTATTTTCAAATAATAAACCAATCCATAATTACAATATTATAATACGAGTGAATACAATCTAATTTATATTTTCATTGAAAAAAATTTGTTTAAATCTTGATTATAATTACAATGTGGTTCTACTATGTAACTTATAACAATAAAAAAGTCAATAACTCTTGAAACCTTATTTGGAAACTTATCCACATAATCAGGGATCAGAGCCTATAGGTTTCATGGCAACACCTACCGCATCCTGATCCTCCGCTGTGATTATACTAATAGAAATAATGGACTGTATAAGTTACTCAGTCTCTGTACGGTGTATTGAAAACATCACTGTCATTGTATTTTTATTATGTAGAAGTAGCCTGCCACATTATATCCTTATCTCTATTATACTATATTATATCTTATTCCTTGCAATCAATTTCTCATTGGATAGAGAAAATTTTTGTCATTCCTTGTCTGACATACATTATACATAGCATTGAATTGTAATTCCATGGTACTATGATGCAATAGATCTATTGATTTTATTATTTGGCTATTTCTATGAATGATCCAGCGATTTGAATCTTATAGGTTTTCAAGTTTTGACTTTATCCAATTATTTTGATTCATACCCTACTGATTTAATTCATTAGATTTTTCCATTCTTTGATTTCCTTACATATGAGAACTCTTGATTTGCAGGTATTGCATACTTCTATGCCCTTCCAAGTGTGGAAATGGGATGAGCCTTTTGAAACTTATATAATCCAGGATCTTTGGCTTTATTCATGGAAATCTAGTCGAAGGTAAACATTTCTACTAGACTATCAGCTTATTCCATCTTATACAATTTTTTAAAGCTATTTATTAATTTTTTAACTATTTTTCAGCTATTGAACTATTTTTTAAGCTATATTCTGTAACCATGATGCATAGTTCATACAATTTTAATTTACTAATAAGTGATAATTATTATGACTATAGTTATCAAAAACTTATTTGAATTCATGCAAGTGTTTATAGATTATGCGAGGTATAATTTGTTTTCAGTTATAAGTCGAAATATCTTCTAGTAGGCTACATATTCTGTTAAAATAGGCTTTTGTTTTGTAAGAATCACAAGTTGAATTAAATATTTAGTAAGGTAGGCCTTTTTAGTGTAGAAGTATAGGTCTACTATGTTCATCAATCCATCTCCAATTTGAAACTTTTTCAGTCAATGCATTCACATTGTCTCCTATATAATTTTGATATAACATGATTGTCTACCATAATATAGGCTACTGGTGTGATTCCATTATCTATAATAAAGATAAATTATAAAGATGAATGTCAAATCAAGAATAGGCTATATTGCTCATTATATTTATAAACAACAAATGTATAAAATAATATTATTTGATGAATCTATTTGGAAGTATTTTCTATAATGCAATGGAAAGTGCAGAATAAATTAATTTTTTGGACATAAGAGTCCTGAATTTATATTATAATTATTATGTATAATTATAAATATTATCTATGTAATGAAATAATAAATATATAATAATAAATACTATGTAATAATAAATTTCATCTCATTACACTGGCGGCTCGTACCGTGGGAAAAGGTGAAGTGTTGTACAGTGTAAGATACAGACACTTCACCTGTCGAGCCGCCAGTGAGACTCATTATAATGTAGACAGAGAAGGTTTACCTGTACCTTATAGCAGGTCATTTAAATATGCTTAGTTCTATGTGCTCTCTAAAATCCTTCTTCATAGTTTATTCTTTATTTGAAAAAAACATTGCAATGAAAGTCAAGACCATTGACTTGATTGGAAATTTATTAATCAGCTCGAATAAGAGCTTCACGCGATCCCTCCTCCAAAATAATTAATGTTGTTGACAACAGTTTCAAGGTAATAATATAACTTTTATTATTATGTCAGTGACAGTAAGCAAATTATCAGAAAACTGCGATGAAATTGAAATTGATTTGCAATTTCTAATAATTCATCAAGGACATTTCCCTTGTTTCATATCTACAATCTACCTCTTCATTGTTATTTGTTTACATGTTTCAAAGCAGAAGAGAAGCTCCGGAAGTTTGACACGTTATTTTCTCAGTTTTTTTTTTTGTTTTGAAATTTCTATTATGTTGGAATGTTTTATAGCATGTAGCTTGAATGAAAATAAGTGTTTCAAATTCTATCATAGACTCCAGTTAATCTTGAATTGATATCAAATTAATATAAACCAACAATGTGAGTAAAGTAGAATTTTCAGCGTTTCACCTCATTTTTCAGATTTTTGTGTAGATAAGAATGTAACTTTGAATAATAACTAGAACAAATGGACATGTTTCTCTCAAAATATACTATTTTATAGCCATTTTCCATTGTGATAATACTTATCCAGTTCACTGAGTTTGAAAGAGGCATCAGAACTATCCAAAATGTTCATAAAAAAATAACAATAAATAATAATGGATAAGCTTCACAAAATCTCTGATAAAAGTGTAAATTTTAACAATGAATAGTAATAATTCTCATATTTATTAATTATTATTATTTTATAAAAATGCATGAAAATTTTTCAAAATAGTCATAAACACTAACAACAATTATAGTTGTTCTTATTTATTTATCGTTATTTTGTGTAAAAATGCACTTTTCATATTGTTCAGTAGAAAAAATTAATTAATTTTCTACAAACAGGATGGGTTCACTTTTCCAATTACAGTATGTATTGAGAAAATTTTATTGGAAGACAGTTCCACCTCAACAATAATTGTTAATTTTAACTACCGGTACCCTATGTTATTATTAATTACCGTAACTAGGTATAAATCATAAACGATATTGTGTGGACATGTACTTTAGTGAGCCTGGACACACTTCTCCAGTACAATAATAATAATAGCTGTCCATTACAAAAATATAAGGATTGATGAATCAAGATTTTTCAGCAGGAATTATTATTTTTATACTCATGTTCATTTCTTGTTGTTATTTTTTGTTTTTAGATTTTTTTCCTTGAATGTTCCGTGTTCAAATTAAATTCCAAAATCTATTTCTTCTGTTTTAGGGATCTATATGAGGACACTGATGAGAATTGGGAGAGCACCTACCGTGGTTTGATCAAAACTGGATACCTATCTTTCATCAAAGTAGCAATCCTGATTGCTCCAAAAGGTAGAGACTATCACCTATCCGGCCTGATACTCCTTGGATACTCCACACTCATCCAATGGATTCTACTCTACTGCGGCTTCATATCATTGTTCAAGGCGTCCAATGATTTAATACTGTTCATTGAAATAGCTCACTACTACTCAATACTGGTAGCAATTCATATCTTATTTGTGGAACATTATATTTTCAAGATGAGTAGAAATCGTAAGATTTTCCAGGTGATGGACATTGATATTTACGATTACGGTACTGATTTTGATAGGAATGAGATGGAGAATAGTCGTTTGAAAACTGGCTACTATATGTCGTACATTAAAGTTGGGTTTATTGTGTGTCTTGCAATGACAGGGTGTGCTCTCTCTATTCTACCATTTGTACAAATTGCAAGAGGAGTTGAGAAGATGCGTTATGATATCCTTGTGATTCTTCCAGTTCCTTTTTGGTTTCCGTTTAACACAGAAACCTCAGTTGTAGGATTTGGTTTCGCCTATTTTTTGGAGCTAAATATGATTATTTTCACAATTTTTTACCTGGGTACCTATATTCCGTTCATTATACATATGATGGTGGAAATCGTCAGTCATTTCATGATACTCAATCATTCTTTTTTAACAATCGAGGAGCGAACTTCTGCCATGTATTGTACTTTAAAGCCGCTTGATAAGAATTCACCCAGTACAAGTCAGGTGATGGAGTTGGCTGAAGATAGTCTCTATGATCGCTGTTACACTGAATGCTTGAGGAGGAATATTTTGCATCACAAGGCGATTCTGGGGTGAGTATCACTGTGCAAATCTTCAAGCAATTCATTCAAATACAACATATTTTGAAATAAATTAACAAAAATATATATTTTCCGAAAGTAGGCTAATTCATTTTTGAAGCGATGTGTAAGTCTTACGTTGAATCTACATTCAAGACAATATCCAAGAATAATAAATAGGCTACTCAATAAGACGATACATGATAATTATGAAGTAAATATGGAATAGTATCGTAATCGGATTTAAAGATCTTGAATCATTATTTTGTAGGTAGCTTTTTAATGAAAATTGTTCATTATTTATCAAAATGTAAATTCAATTCCATTTAGTATTTCAAAATGTATAACCAATTTTATTTATCTTAATTATTATTTTTGAATGTTCCTTAAGAATGTAATATTTTTGAGAAAGGATATAGTTGAAGTACAGCATGAGTGATCTATCCTTTCAACTATCATTCCTCTTTTCTCTATATTAGTGATTAACTTATATATTGTAGGCTACTATTTCATGACTTCCTACTGTGTCCTTCATCGATATCTTTCCATTTTGTGATGAATGTTTCAGATTTGTTGAACTGTTTCAAGATGTGCATTCAACATTATTTGGAGTTTTACTTGGAGCGAACATGTTGGTTATTGCAGCTATAACCATCGTAATAACAAAAGTAAGCTGTCAAAGACAAAATTCTTCCTATTTTTCAATTCTTTATTCTAATTCTCAATTATTTTGTCATAGAAAACCCACAATTACAATAATAAATCGAATGAAATAAATAGAAAATAAAATTATAATATTAATTTGATGAACTATGAATTTCTTTCAAAAGTAGAATAAATTACTTTATATTTTCAATTACTAATTTTATTTCAAAAATTATAGTTTCAATTACTTTATATTTTCAATGTAATTTCGATCTAATGCAATTCATAGATAGGGAATATATAATAATATATTGGAATACCTACTTTAAAAATCAGTGTGATACAGTACTACTTTATTGAGTAGGTACCTACATTGGAATAACTGGGACAACTTCAATATGAACTCATTTTTCAAAATTCATTTGTGAACTCACATTTCCACATTTGCCCAGTCACATTTCAGCATGAAATGATAGATAATATTCATTTCAATAGACATACAGTAGATACAAATTTCAACACTGAACTATGTCTTTTTTAGTTGAAGATACAGGTTTACAAAATAATAATTATTGTTATTACACACTTTCATTCTCAAAATCAATTCATAAATAAATTTCTACAACAAACTGAATCTTTTCGGTTGAATATACGGCACAAGTCTTACTCAATAATAATCATTATTAGGCCTATTGTTACATAATAATATTACGGTAGGCTTCATATAATTATTACCATAATACTAATCCTAGCGATACCACTGCTTATTCTAATATAATTATTTATTGAGACTAAGAAAATTCGACTTCTTTGCTTGGACGGACCGTATAGTGGAGTGAATTATGAAACTGACTACCAGCTGGTAGGCCTAGGCCGTTCTTGGGCTGTTGAGCCGTTGAAAAAAAGAAAATCAGAGTACTACTATTTAGGACCTACTATTCACAAAATTTCTCTGATCATATTCTGGTAATCGTGTCATCATTAAATATTATTCTGCTTTCAGGTTGAGTTCTCAATGAATACTATGAAATTTTACCTCATGATGCTGATCGAACTCACTAATGTATTTATGTACTGCTTTCTCGGAACTCTCATTACTGAAGAGGTGATGATTATGATATTCAAATAAAATTGTTACCTATACTAAAAAATAATTATACTTTCACATTAAACCTACCTGGGTAGCATGCTGGCCCGCTTTTTGATTTGGATCTTTATTTTTCCCCGTCCAACTCCTATATTAATATACATTCACCAATTTCATAACTTGTCCTTAAACCGTAGATTTTTACAGCAAGGTGAAGAATAGAAGGTTTTCTTGAATTATTTAGGATATACCATTGTGGAAAGTATCATGAGAAAATTAATTTATTACCACTATTTTTTTGATCTAGAATTTATTGTGTAACTTATCTATTTATTTGTAATTTTGAATTTTTTATAATATTTTTATTTTCTATTTTTAATTACGGTAACTCTTTGGAAAACTCTTTTAAAGTGAATTGAAACTTGAGTTATCTGAGAATAATAATTATCAAGTTATGTAGCCTATAATAATGATTTTCTTTCAATATTTAAATAAATGTAAAATATATTAACTTATATGTTGAATAATATTACTGTATATATAAGATTTCTATGCAGTTTTCCTTCCATATATTTGGTTTCTCGCCGATTTATCAGAATGCAATATCAACAATATTTATAAATTTTGGTTTTTGTTTGATTGAATGTAATAACAAATCCATTCAGGAAAAACGTTCAGGCCTTCTTTGTTGATACTGATAAAGGGAAGTAGGTTATCATAATTTATTACAATAGTATTAAAATCTCCTGATATAAGGAGATACAGGCTACTATTAAACAATTTTCAATATTTCCTAAACTGGAGTTATTCCATGTTTTTCCGAATTGTGTGGAGTGTGGATTCAGAGACTGTTGAGTAGAGTTTCAACTTTTAACATTGAAATTTGAAAGTTCGCTATTTCTTATTCATTACATAAATTAAATAATAAATATTAAAGCCTGGAATATCTTGATATGTAAACCTTATTATTCTGCTCATTAATATTTTTCCATAAATGAATTTTGTTTCAAAACAATAATTTATCAATATTGATAAAATTTTGGTACAATATTTTGCAATATTGGCATCATTTTGTATATATATTTATAAATATACATTGAATATTGTATCAGTATTGTAGACATCTCCACAAACAGTTAAAAAAATATGTACAAAATATATGCTTGATATTTTACAATATTGGATAAATAATTTTCCATATATAACATCTGTTTCAAAACAATAATTTATTAATATTGATAAAATTTTGAGACAACATTTTTCAATAATGCAAACATATTGAATCAATATATTTTGCAATATTGCCCAAATATTTTTCTGCTCATTGGGTGAGACAATTGTCTCAGCAGTTATAGCAGAGGAGTGGCAAAAAAGAAATAAAGAGTTTAACAATATTCACATTTTTCCATCCAGTGAATTTTGCCATATAATATTTTATTCTTTGCTCCACAGGCGAAGAGTGTGGGTATCGCCATTTACAGCACACCATGGATATCTTCATCGGGGAAAAATAAAAAAATAGTGCAATTTGTTCAAATGAGAATTTCAAAACAAGTTGTACTCAAAGGGAACGGCGTATTCTCGTTGAGTCTTCAGCTGTACATTCAGGTTAGTATAAGTAGCAGTAGGTAGTGAATATATAAAGAGATCTCTTATAGTCTTATATCCGTGGATATCTCTTTATATTCAGTGGTATAGTCTGTCCAAGCAAAGAAGACCCTCTGGCAAGATGAGAAAATGACTCCATCTCAATCAAAATTGGTTCAAAAATTATTGATTTGATCTCAATCGTAGGAAACATCCTCATCTACAATTTGAGTCCAAATCAATATTTTTTGTACCAATATTGACCGTGCTGGAGTAATTTTTTCATCTTGCCAGATAGGGTCTTCTTTGCTTGGACCGATCGTAGTAGGCCTATTCAATTTTTTTACACATATAGAGAAGCTTCCATGTAAGAATTTCACCAAAAATAAATTATTTCACCTCGCTATAAGGTACCTAGGTATAGATAGCCTATTGATTATTGTGCCGATCTCATTCGTGAACTGAAGCAGGAAATAATTAAATTATTTTAGTTATGTAGGCTTCTCGTTGAAAAATTGAATTTTTGAATCCAGGTTGAGGAATTACTTGTGAATTAGAAGTACAGTGGGCTATGTATGAAATGTATTGAATTTGGATTTTAAACTATATATTTATGTACAATATTATGCTGACAATAATATTATTTCATTCAGAATAAGTTCAAATTTAATATAAATATGTTTTTTTTATTCATTGAAGTGTTATAATTCTATTGAATGGGGATCATAGTTTAGAATAAGTTCGTGGTTACATAATCATAATAATTGGAGAGACAAGATTCAAAAATGTCTACAATTGAAAAAGGCACATTCTTCATCATTCAATAATGAAACTCTAGCCTACTTTATAATCTGACTCAATAATTACATTATAGAATCTCTCCACTATAGAGATAGATAGATAAGATGTGAGGAATATGATGATTACAGTTTGACAAAAGTTATCTATAAGTTATGGTAATTAATCTTATATGATAATTATCATATTTCTAAGTTATAATATTTATACGGTAACTTACTAAGGCTATTATATATGTTTCAAATGTATAATCTAGTTTTCAGTTGTTCTCGATTTTTTGAGAATGATTTTTTGTTTACAGATCATGCAAACATCTTATTCAATATTCAACCTGTTCAATTCAGTTGATTCTTGAATTCTCACTAAAAACCATGAAAATTCAGTGTTATTCATCAAGCATCAACCAGTCATCACTATTGTGAGCAGTGATCATTAATAATCATTGATCAATCATGAATATGGCTATGATTTTTCAAGTACTAACTTCTTTGAAAATAATTATATTCATTCTGCAATTGAAATAAAATGGTAGAGCGAACATTACTTCGCTAAATCATAAAAATAAAGAAGACATTCTATAATGAAGTCAACTCATCTTGACAAATCTCAATAACTATATAGTTATATGGATGCAAGTTACAGTACATGAACAATTTTGATGGTTTGAATAAAACAAAAAAATCTAATTGACTCAACCCTCATTGAAAAAATGGACCAGAAAGGAATGAATTTCTGAATAAATAAGTGAAGCCTACGTACGGTAGGCCTACTGTGTTATGAATCTCTAGTGAAATACCGACTATCATAATTTTTCATTTACCAAGCATAGATCGAATAGCATATTTTTCCCACTGTGCTTCTTATGTGAACTGGAATGAACTTGAATCTGAATAACGATACAAAAATGATTTGAAAAATTCAAATGTGGAACCAATCGTTATTCTGACTTCAACGGTAGACGGAGACTGACAGTTTGAATAGTGATTTGTATGTATAATTTTATAAGTCAACTCAGTATGAAATAATAATAAGTAACTTACATAGTAGGCCTATTGTTGTAAATTTGAAAACAATAAAAACAGGTATTTTTGGTAAGAATTTTGAAATAGATTTGGTACCCATGATTAATCCTAAACGTTTTTCAAGATCTATAAGTTTCTATCATTCAGACTACATTATAAACAATAAGCTTATACTCATTTTCTCTTAGGGCTACTGTATTTATTAAAACTTTAAAATAATCCAAATCAAAGTAGGCTACCCTTTTTTTAAATATTTTTATTTTTCACAACATGTTTCGGCGTTCTAGAGCCTTTTTCAAGTGTAAAAACTTATTGATTTGTGGAAACTTTGCTACAAGTTTTGAGAAGAATTATGTTAATGGACCAAAGTTACTTCTGATTATTAACACAAATAACCGACACATTATTTAAAATTCCAGGGGATGGAAGGATAAGAGACATTTAATATATTTGAGTTTTATTTTTGCCAAAAATAATCCAGATAGCCTAAAAGTTTCTAGATTTTCAATTTTGAGTAGTTAGGCATAACTTAATGGTTATTCAACATTCAGACTTGCAGTACCTCAAGTTACTTTAGTAAGTTACTTAAGTTACTTCCTCAAATTTGGTATCATCGGATAATTATACAATTAATAACAATACAGGTAGTGGGAGCAGTATTAAAAAATACAAAACTACCAATTATGCGAAAGTTTACTATTTAATATAAAGATTTTCTATAACATGAGGAGAATCCCTTCAATAAAAAATGCATTGAAACTGAAAATTCTAAATGCTCCAACTTTTAAAGCATGTTCAGCGGAACCGGTAAGTATAACTTACGCTTATAAAGTAAAAAATGAAGCTCTCCATAATCACTTTTAATTTGTGCACAAAACTTATGCACACTTGCAAAAATGGTATAGTCTGTCCAAGCAAAGAAGACCCTCTGGCAAGATGGGAAAATGACTCCAGCTCAGTCAATATTGGTTCAAAAAATAAACAATTTGATCTACTATTGAGACCAGATTTATAATTCTTGAACAAATATTGACCAAGCTGGAGTCATTTTCCCATCTTGTCAGATGGTCTTCTATGCTTGGACAGATTATATAACTGTACATATTGATCCATCAATAACACTCCGCAGTCACTTATTCAAGTAATTGATTGTCACACACTGAACACAGATAAATTTGTTAAATTTGGAGCTCTTTTCTTAAATTGAAGAATTATATAAATGGTTCACTCACTTTACCTCACATAATAAGATTCGAAAACTTAACTTTCCATACATAACTTTTTATTTTTATATTATTCATTTTTCATTGAATTAGAATTCAATGTCATCCATTTACTGTTCAGTAGATTATTTGAGATTCAAATTATTCCGCGATAACTCACGTATGTTTTTAGGAAAAGTATTTTTCCTTATTTGTTGATTTGGAAGATTCATTTCATTCATCGAGTACCTGGAAGCATACAACATAAAATAATTATTATTCTATGTCAATATATGAAAAGTTATTCCTGCTGTCAAACAAGCCAAGAAGAGCCAAAACAGGACAAATACTGTGAGATATCGAAAGTAGTGATAATTTTCAAGTGAGTGGAAAAGCTATTGTCACTGATCGACTCACTGCACGCACTCATGCAGTTCAAAATCGAATTAATAATGAATACGAAATCTCCACCATTGCTGAAAAGTATAGAAGATAGAGTAGAAAATTTGGTATTGTGCTATAAAGACTATCATTTAAATTTTCCTCAATTAAATTTGAAGACGTCTAACGAATAGAGCAAGGAAGTAATGAGCATTTTGTAATGTTGTTGTAGGATTTTAAATTTGGTGAGTTGGAGTAGAGATGCGGAAAAATTCCACTCATTTCATAACGATATTGTGTGTTAGTATTTTATCTCATGGAATAAATGATAAATTGGATGATTCTTATGATGGTATATAGTAATAATTGTTCATTTATCATTTATATATAGTATTCAAAATACTGTAAGCCTATGCTAATCGGAAGAATTAACTGGATATGTGAGTAGGTAGTTAATTCTTGTGATTTCTGTTGCTTTTTACAGTTTTTTGACCACGTTCAAGATTGTTGCGTCAATAAAATAGCCACATTTACATGAATTACCCCATTCAAATTAAATCCTAGTTGATAATAAGGATCTTATAAACAACTACAATATAGTTGTAGAGATCATCGAATTTGGCAGAAACTATAAAAATTAATTTCATTAGTTGAACCATATATGGGCAAATTCTTCTCTCTTGTCTTTTGTCCAATAATTTTCTTACCATTCCATTGTATTGTACTATGATAGGGCTCATGTCTGTATTATAAAAAAATTATAGCTTTCGATATTATATAATATAATATGTGATGATGAATTCGCAATAATTCTATAAAGGACCACACTTCATATGTATAGAAGTTCAATAAAAATATGAAGAGTAGGTATAAGATACTTATTCTTATTTAAAGTAAAAAACGAAGAGAAAACCTATACTCTTTGAATATACTTCAACATTTTTGAGATAAGTTACTGAAAATAGTGAGAATTTTGTTCATACCTCAATGGTAACCATCACGATAGCCTCTGCTTGGAATAACCTTGTGTGGAGTGTATTTGTTGTGCAGTCTATTTTTGTTCAATTTCATTTCCTTGATTCTGTGTGAGTTTCCCAAATTACAATGATGTTTTCTCTTCCATTCTCCTGTATTTCGTATGTACCAGCAGTCTTCTTCATTTATCCAAACGTAAACTTTATTGATGTTATTGTCGAACCTCATACCGTTTCTATGAAACGCCTGGAAAATCAGAATCATAGTTCAAGTATTAACATAGTTTCATTGATAGTCTATGACATATAACCATTGTAATATTCTTGTAACATTGTCAGGTTTTGCTTATTCTGTAACAGAGACACATTATGTTTGTTTGCAAGGCTCTGTTCAATCTAGTAGAATTCATGAATGAAAAAACCGGACGTCCAAAAATCATGATAACAGTCAGATCTTTCCATTATTTTTTGGCTACAATAATCTCAAATTTCAATGACTCAAGTCTTGATGAATTACTCAAATCTTCCTCTTCCAATCAAAATTCATGAGGCATGGATTGAATAGATTTTTTACAATATTATACGATGAATAAACGATACTATTTTCAATCATATTCACAACGTAAAATATAACTTTTAAATGTATTTTGATAAAGGGTGCGCTATTCTTGTAGGCCTTCTGTAGCTTATCGAGATTCATAAAGTTGGGTGATAACAATATGATGACAATATCATATCGAATGATGCCATTTGAATGACCAACTATCATACCAGTTACAGTTCACAGTAGTATATAACATAGGTAAATATTATTAGGTATATATACGTATATATTGTGAATGATACTGTACGCTTATACGGATGAACAGGTTCATAGAGTAGGTAAACTCCTACTGCAAATTAGTACGGTACGTAACAGTAGGCCAATATATCACATTATTTTGTACAGTAAATTCTCATAATGTAAGTGAATTCAGAAGTGAGTTTTTCTCTGTTTTTCGGATCAACCCTTCAAAAATCAAGATTTTCCAATTATTATCACTTTTGTATCATTTTTCTGAGTGAGAAACCTTCGGCTAGAAAATAAATTTGGACATTTGAATTGAAATTTTGGAGTATATTTGAAAGAAAATTGTGTTGGAAATAGCAAGGGTATTATTTCTTACCAATGTGTTTTTGCTAATAGATAAATAAATAAATAATAAATGGCAAGATACTATCAAACTGTAAGTATATGTATATCCGTGGGCTCAACCAAGAATTTGTTTTTTAATAATGTTGGAAATTGAATTTTCGTTGAATTATTTTTTGTTGAAAGATGTCAATTAGAAAACGTTTCAAATTTCCAAATTGATTAAGATTGACTAATGTCAATTCATTGATGATTCTGTTAGCACTTAGTTATTCTAATGAGACACTTTTTATTCATTCAAAAAATGTGTAGTTATTAATCAAATAATAGTCAGAACACAGATCCTTAGAATACCTTTTTATATAAATTTTATCTTTCAAGTCATATGAATAGTATTGCAAGAATAGAAATTCGAATGAAAGCTATATAATTAGAACTGAATACTGCTGCTACTGCAAATATTAACCAAAGAACAAGATAGCAGAAAGAAATTCGTTGAATGAAACTTTCCAAAAAAAATTGCCCAGGCTGGGACTCGAACTCATAGTACAAAGATTATTGGTAACTACTCGGTCAGCAACCGAGAAAAACTCAGTTTGATTCCCAGCCTGGGCAAAATTTTTTGAACAATTCTATTCAATGAATTTAGCTCTCTGTCAATATTCCAGTTAAAAAATCAAGTTAAAATTTATTTTCCTCTTCTCAATCAATTTTATAATGTTCATTTTGATCTACTTTGATGCATATTGACTGAATAAAAAATAAAGAAATGAATAAAAGATGAATATAATAACTCAATAAAAAATCCTTTCTTCAAATTTGCATTCCTATTTTCTTTTCATTGAACTTTTCAATCAAAGTCTACAAAGAGAATAGTATCAACAGTCTAAAATTTTGAACTAAAAATGTTACATAATTTAAATGTTAAATTATTGTAACTAAAGTACAATAATAAGAAAAACTTGAGATATATGTCAATTCCACTTCCATTTCAAAAAGTAACTACAGAATTTTACCTTGGAAATATTCTACAGCATCAATATTAACTCTACGAATCTCATTAAATAATTACAAATTGTATAAGTTACCGTAATTAACTTACAATATACTCTACATAGAAAAATCAAGTTTCATTCTACTCTTGAATATTTAAAATTTATCATAAGTTGGATCTGATATCAAATTTGTCATATTGGAAAAATAAGTTTCTCATATAATATAAATCCACAAACCTCAGAGCTGTGTTGACCTCAGCACTCAAGATGACATCTCTGAATCTTTCATTATTTTCGAATTAACAGTGAATTTAGTTTTTGATCTAGGAGCAAAATTTTGTGCTTCAAAACTACCAAACTTACACAGATTAGAACTCTAAAAACAATAAGATGTTTGCACATTTTGCACACAATTTAAAAATTTTTATTTCACTTACTGAACATTCAACTTTAAATTGAACTCACTCTAAAATATTGTTTTATCACTATAAACAAACGAATACCGGACCGGTTAACTGGCTGAATATGAAGCAGCTCCGAATCAAATTGAAGCACTTTAAAATGTGTTTCCCTCAATATTATTGAAATTAACAAATACCGCTGGTAACTTACTACTTATCAAAATTTTATCTATCAATGGTATGCTGAAATAAGTGGACGTTCAAACAGTTTTGAGATATAACTGAGTCATAATTGTAGTGCAAAATCCTGAACCTGGTTATTCTCATCAATCTGACGTACTAACACTATTGTAAGTCTACATCTCTCCAAGTGCGTTTATTCCTGGAGAATTGCTTCACAAGGACAATGCTCCATACTGATAAAATGCGTGTTGCAGCAGTAAAATTGTAAGATTCTACGTTGTCATTGTTAGTTTCCCAGGCTGTAAAAAGTAGTTAAACAAGTACAGTACACAACATACTTTATGCTAAGCATTGTCATCAACAATTACCGTACCGTACCGTACTACTATTATATTATTTAGAAATGTACTTGATAAGTAAGAAGTTATCTCATGCTGAAGTTTTGATGTTAAATGTGGCGGAATGAAAATTTATCAGGCTACTATTGTGTATAATAAATTATGTGTAGAATTCTTCAACTTCACACTATACTTACGGTAATTATTATTAATAATATAATTTTGAATAATAAATAAATTTACAGTTAAACTTCATTAACTGGATTAATGATGGCCTAACCGTTCAGAATACTGTGAAGAGATCAAGAATAATCATACGGTAATTTATTTAAGAAAATTATATGAAGAAAAACTTCAGAAGAATACGGGTGAAATTACTATATCCCCAGGCCCTAAGGTGTCCGGGTTTTCGACCTAAACAATATGGTAACCCTATATAGGGATAATTATTCTTATTTACACTATAATAATATACATTTATATAGAATGGTTTTATTGTTACAATAATATATATCTTTTTTCTGTTTTTCAAATAAATAATTTCGGTGTTGCAGTAGGCTACTCGAAGATGATGTAGTGTAGTATAATGTACGTTACCTGTAATTATTGAGAGACAATCTCTCATCTCAATCTTATCATCAGGTTGTCATCCAACGTCAAGCTATATATTTGAGAATAAATTATAATGATTATTATTAGGCTACACAAATAAATTCAATAGTAATCCTCTGATAATCTCTACAGGTACAACTCCAAAAAATCAACCACAGATGCAGAGACATCATCTCTCCAGCAATGATGAAAAATATGGATGAGAAAAAGGATTGGGTGAACACTACATATGTAAGCCTGTATAGGTTCTTAATTGGAATAATATATTATTATAGGTTCGTTCGACTTGTTCATCTGATTTGAATAATCCCAATTGATTTTATCGATAAGGACACTAATCATTTTATTTTTCACTTCTCATTCTTGATAGGTACTATTATTCATCCAACGTATAAGAACTGACGTGTATATTATATTGTGTTAGAAATTAAAAAATTATCATTAATATTTTATAATTATATTAATATTCACAAGAGAAAATATTTGCAAGAGCTTAGGAGGTCCACCATGGTGATAATAATTATTGAAAGAAGAATTTCACAAGCTCTTGAATAATTGAAAAATAAATAAAAATCAAACACCCTTTTCAAAAAAAACTTTATAAAATTATTGAAACACAGACATGTTTCGGCACATTAGGCCATTATCAATGTGGATAAAATAGATAAATCTTACAAATCTCTTGAATAAATCTTCACAATACAAGTTATTGATATAAATATTAATAAAGTTACAGTACACGTACTTACTAAAAAATCATTCTCAGACATCCCATTTTTTATTTTTCTTTCTTATATTAAGGCACTGGAAAGCTATTTTAGGATGATGAAAAAATAGTGTGAAATGCAAAAAATAATGTAATACTGATTACACAATAATATTTCAAGTGCTACATATATATCTATTATAGAACAATAAATGAATCATAACATTTTTGAAAACCGTAGATTCACAGTTCAAATCTATTACTCTCTGGTCATAATAATTGTGCTTTAGAAGTGAATTTTATTCTCCATCCTGCTACCGTGTAAAATATTTCGATGATTGAAAACTCACCCTCATTATTCAAGTTTTTATTTTAAATATTCTATGTTTTGTTCCACGTACACAAATTCGAGTTACGTATGGTGCATGTAGGAAATTAAATCTTTTGATTTCAAAATCATCATCCAGGCCTAAAGAATATCACACGCATTTATATGAGGTGTTGTGTAGAATAAGTTTCTACAAATAAGTTGCTGATAGCAACTCCTATGTCTCATATTTGTAGGCTATTTAAGACATGCTCGATAACAAATAAAATCAAATTAGGGCTACAATTATTATTTATTCTTTTCATAGTTTAAGTTTACAGTAGCCGCAATATGTTTGACCTTAGTTTTATAGTTGTATTATTACAGTGTTGTCAGATTGGGCTAGCGGCTTTCACTGGTGGTGATAAGGAGGATGGAGGACAGAATAAGACATGAGAAAAGCGTCAAAAGAGAGATCTGATTGCAACCTAGTTGTTCGTTCACCTCCGTCTGCATTTTCCGATAGAGTACAAGGCGAATAGTAGGAGAAGAAAACGAAGAAAATGAGAGAGAGCGAGAGAGTGAATGAGAGAAAAAAGACGAGGCTGATTAGTGTGGAGGGAGAACTTCTGAGAAGGTACAGGAGTAGCCTATTTATAGTCAATCCAAGGAAAGAAGACATTATGGAAAGACGGAAAAATGACTCCAGCTCAGTCAAGATTAGTTCAAAATTTATAAATTTGGTCTAAAATTGTAGAGCTGAATGTTTTCTACAATCTGAGACTAAATCCATGATTTTAAACCAATAATTACGAGCTGGAGTGATTTTCTCATCTTGCCAGAATGTCTTCTTTTGCTTGGACAGACTAGGTACCTTCTAATAGCCTGTATAAAGCCTGAGATAATAGATTCTATCAAAATCTAGATTCCTATTATTCCTATTATTGCAAAATTTTACATCAATGAATGAAGATAATAGTATGTAGAGAAAGTATAATGGGGATCAATTAATACGTATGTTCAACTCATACGATTGAAGTAGCCTTCCGTACCTACATTTTGAGTAGGCTACCGTACATTAGTATAATTATGATAATGTTTTTGCAGTGTATCTCAATAGATAAACTTGCTCCTACATTCAAATAGATATGTTGACATAGACAGTGGCGCCGACTTTGGGGGCAGGCACTTTCAGCCCTCAATAATCACTCAGGGGGCAATGCGTGTATTTTGCCCTCCAATATTCATAGATTACTAGAGAAATTTTCATCAATTTTTTGGGTATCAATTATCAATAAGTAGGCCTATTGAAAAAATATTTTTTGCCATCATCAATTCCAAATAGCTCAAATGAAACCAATTTTAAACAATGGTCTAGCTATTTTTATTATATTCACAACTGGAAACTGGACTATGATAGTGTGGAATGATATAGGCTTACTATTATTATTTTGAAATACTACTTCCACATTGTCCACAAACCATAGAAATAGACGATCAGTCTCCTGTTTATTATTTGCATTACCCAGCTAGGCGTCTGGGCTTAGATTGTTATAATGCATATGAGTTGTTAATTGCAACATTTTACAAGAACTTCATTCTTAATTAATTTTTTAATGTAAAACTCTCCCACTCTTCTTTCTTTGAAAATATAATACAGTCTATATGAATACGAAATCTAATACAAAATCTAGATAAACATAACAAACTACACAATAATGGAACTAACATTCATAGCCAGAGTTACTCTGTTTTCAGTTCCACTAGTGAGAGTGGAATAGCACATGGCACATCTATTTGTGTTTCATGTATTTCGTGCGATTTTTTTATATCCGTTTATTAACGTTATGAGTGGAAATTGTAAAAATTCTAATTAAAAAGTAACTAGATGTATATTATGTGTAAGTTGGATGCAAATTTGCCTTCAACCTACACATCAGAATAAATTCAGTACCTTAACTATTACCTATATTATTTTTTTCTAAATATTTTTTTTTCGTGTTCAAAATTGGAGGAGAAACTTGATTAATTTACTACCGAGTATCACGATTATAATGGCCAATTTGAATTAAATAAATGATAGGGTAATAATAATTAAAGGGAATTCAAAGTAGTTGAATGGATCAGATTATCTCTACATTACAGAATTCAGCACAAAATCACATGCAAAGATGCAGTCTCACTGCTTGTGTATTTTTGTGTATTCTCACAACCCCCTCCCCCATCCACGGATGGCACCCCCCTCTCATTAATCTTCAGTTTGCCCCCAATATTTTGATGAAGTCGGCGCCACTGGACATAGACATTATGATACAGTACTAAAAACTAACATTTACTCTGTTGACAGTCAATTATTATTTATTAGCAACTAATTCGAATTTCATGTTCAGTATTGTCTCTCCCCACTTGAAATTCTACTCCATTCAAGTTAATTGTGATTCTGTAAAACATTGAAAATATCAGAATCACTTTCTGTCCTGATAATGCTGCCATAATATGTAAGTTATCTCTATCTAATTTTCATGTAGGTTCACAGTTTAATCTTTTCTGTATACAATATTGTATTCTGATAATAAAGGAATCAATGATTATGGTAATTTTAGCATGTTCATAAATTGATAATGGACTAGAATTATTTTCAGATTCTCACAATCTTGGATATAGAGTGCCGATTGCATTATTTTCTCATATAATATATTGTAGGTCTGCACATCCTCTGAATACAACATATTTAAACTTTGTCGATTAATAAAACATTGTATTTTTTACTTTTATCCACTATAGGTTCCATCAATTATGATTTATTTCAAAATATGAGCTTCTTATATTTTGTTTCTACAACTGCTACCGTATAGCCTACTGAAATCCAAGCAATTAAATTAGGTAGGTAGGATTAATTTTCTTTTTCTTTTCTGTCTCGGCCTACTTTTTTTAATTCTGTCTCTCACAGTTTGCATAGACATATCCGAAGGGAAAACAAATTAAATTCAAATATGGTACTAATCACGTTAATATTATGTGCAATTATCTGCTGCCTTTGCATTTATTTGTACACAAAAATGCTTTACTGGCACAATAGAGACTTTCCATGTGTTTCAACCAAGTTCAACTTGAATCAATTGAAGTATTTCTTGCTACGCAACAAGCCTCAAGAGGTGCTGCTGAAAGAAACCTATGACGAGCTGGAAGGTCATAAATTCGGTGGTTACATTTCATTGTTCGCACCCTACCTCCTGCTAAGAAATCCTGAAATCATCAACAATGTCCTGGTTCGGGATTTCGCTTACTTTGAAGACAGGTGAGTTGCCTATAGGCCTATAATATATTCTAGATTGATTTTGATATGATTGTATTTTAGGATTAATGAATATATAATTCTATAATATATATCTTGATCTGATAAAGATATTAGAGACTATATGATTTTATTCTTGGGGTTCTATTTATGTGCGTACTATATCTATCCAAGAATATAATAGCAATAGGTAGGCCTATGGATATAGATTATACAATTATGAATCCATGAATCCTAAAATATAATCATATCTATATATATATACCTATAATTTTATCTATCTGGAATACATAAATTGTATATAAATATTGTATATTGCAATAGTGGTGTGATTTCAGAATATTTTTCTCCAAAACTGAGATGTTATATTCTTATAGCTATTTCATTTACTCTGTGACTTTTATAGCTTTATTCCTACAAAAGTGTAATCTAATAATGATGAAGCATATTCATGGAATAATAATAATAATCCTACTTAAGGACAAATAATAAAAATCCTATGGTAAAGCTTTTTTTATTATGTAATTTTAACTTCAATCTAGCACTTGGCTAATGAACAGTTCAGTTCTCATCCTAAATTAATACGGAATTTCACACTAAAGAAGATCTTTCAAAGTCAATCCTTTGCAACTCCTTTACCTCCTTGCAACTCTAACTGAGCAATGCTCTTAAAAATATGGTGAAGTATGATCATCTTCTCCGAAGCCAAGTGTCTTGTTGGGTGGCATAATAGGCTATGATGCATTTGAAACGAGAAAAGCCTATTATTCAAGATTTTTAAAAACAAATCACTATCCAAAAAAGTTAGTATAATATTGTTCTGGATTGTTGTAAAATTGGTAGAGGAGCAGTTTTGGGTATCTGCCTGTTGCACTCGCCTATATGTTTATGATTATTATTGAATAAATAAATAAATAAATAAATAACGTAAAAAATCACTACTAGATTATTTGAACACTCGAATATAAGTTCACCTCACATAATTATACACATCCCAGTGAATATATGTAATAAAATATATTCTATGAAAATATATATTACATGAATATAAAAATTATCTGTTAATGAAAGATTATCACTGATTGAAACTCCAGTGTCAATCATAAAGTTGGGTAGTGGAAACTCCTTAGAAAATGTGCAACAGAAATTTCATAATAAATCATATTTTCTAGCTATGTAAGCTGATTTGTGTCAGGCCTAAATTTTATGCGATTGATCATTGAATTTTTCCATTCTTGTTCATCTCATTTATTCCATATACATTATTAGATGTTCTACCTCCTAATTTAAGTTAATTGGATAAAATTTATTGCATACTAATTCAAATTATTAGGTATGAATATAAATTATTAATTCATGTTAGGTCTAGCCTAAATTCATTGTAAACTGATGAGTTCCAGTCTAAGATTAACGATAGACAAGGTTTTTTCTCAATTATTTATATATTGCTTTTTTCTTGTCATTTCAAACAAATATCATTCCTTCAAATTAGGTTCCGTTGTACCATAGTCTCTTTCTTATCGTGTCTTGTGAATTTTTCTATTCTGTGATAGAGTGAATAATTTAAAGTGATATCAGCCTACTCTGGGGTCAAGGTGAAGTTAATTGTTTATGACAGTACAGCCTAATTTTCAGATTCACGGAGATGGAAGACAAAAGTGATACATTCTTTGAGAACGTTTTCGCAATGAGAGGCCAACATTGGCGTTATGTGAGACATAAACTCACTCCACTTTTCTCATCCAATAAAGTGAGGCTTATGGTTGACCAGGTACGGTATGATAATTACAATTTATTAATGTTTATTATCAACTCTATTAATCATGAGTAGGCTTAGGCTATGATAGTTTCCAAACTAGTGACCTGATCTGATTTAGCTTGATTATTTTCTAAAAAACAGAAAATTACAACATGTTTGCTTTCAATAAGGTAGAATTATATCATTTTTAACGGATTTTTTCATGTTTTTTCAAACTATTAGATACCAATCAAATAGGTTGAATAGAACAAAATTCATAGTTCACTTGTGAACTATGCTATGGTAATTTTAATTACTTAATCACTGTAAAGTCTCATAATTAAAAATATTAGAAGTAAGTTACCCAGCATGCAGTATCAGGTATAGAAACCAGAAGCTATAAATATGAACTACAGTAAGTTGTACGTGTCCAAGCAATGAAGGCATTCTGGCAAGATGGGAAAATATGACTCTAGCTTGGTCAGTATTAGTTCAATTATTATAAATTTGATCTCAAATTGTAGAAAACATTTTAATCTACAATTTGAGATCAAATTTATAATTTTTTAATCAATATTGTCCAAGCTGGATTCACTTTTCCTTAATAAATGAAAAGACAAGATGTTGTCACTTTTCCTTCTTGCCAGAATGACTATTTACTATGCTGTACACTATGCTGTTATTATTAATTTTCAGGTGGTGAACTGTTGTAATTACGCTGATTAGCCGCGTGGGAGCGTGACGGTAGCGATGAAGCCAGCAGACGTTGAGGAACCTGATGGCCAGCTACTGCTTTAGTGTGGTTGGCTCAACTGTGTTTGGCCTTGATTTTGACTCTCGGGCGAAGGGTGGTAGATGCCAAAAAAGTGTTCCTCGAAATGATTGACAGGTGAATTATGTTCATTTAAATTATTCAAGAATATTTAAATAAAGTTATTAAATAGCCTACATATTGACGAGGTAGAACCATTGACTATGGATATGAGTATTGAGATGTTAGGATGTATTGACATCTATAAATGGATAAGTCAATGTTAGAGCCTACTCGTAAGAGTATCCCAAAAAATACGTAGACTTATTTTTTTCAATTAAATGCGAGTGTTCAACTCTACCACTGAATAACATTGCAGGAGAGAACCCAGCAGGAATTCTAACATGTGACAAGCTTGCCCAAGGAAACTCCTCAAACCTTCACACTTGTTACATGTCTTGAGTGGCAATGAACAACACTTACAGAAGGCTAGTGACAAGTTGCCTAGTTGACCCTCGGAATACATTGTGACAAGTCTTTATCAGAGGACTTGTGGCAAAACCTTTGTATCACACCTGTGTAATAACATCAGTTGCAGACTTGTGACACGCCATTCCTACCAAGCCTGTGACACACCATTTGTAGCAGACTTGTGACACACCATTTAGCAAGCCTTTACACCATTTGTAGCAGACTTGTGACACACCATTTGTAGCAGGCCTGTGACACACACACTCGTCCTGGTAAACTGATGAATAACTTGAACTTGATTTAAATTAACCTATATATAAGTTGTATTATTCAGTATAGAATAATGAGTTATGAAATTTATATAATTTCATTCATTCTATACCATATAGCACAAGACTTTGTATTATTATAACAGTATGGTAAATATATAATATTTGTCTGTACTTTCTCTAAAAATAATGCCAATAACTTTTCAATTAAAATTTTTGTACAATAGCATAAAAACCTAATTAATATTAGAAGTCATCATTTCTATTGAGTTTAGTTGTTCACAACCAAAGTGGCGAATGAATCAGGTGCAAAAAAGAAGCAAAATGTACTCACATGTTTGTTTTGTATATGCATACTTGGAATAGGAATATTACATGGAACTCATACACAAATCAATGTTCAAGTAGCATTCCTGAAATTTTGTTCATATCCTATATTACTCTCCATTTCTCTCATTCTTATAAGTGATTATAAAAAACTCTATCATGAACAATGTTTAAAAGAAGTCTAATCGGGAAGCAGCAGTGAATAAGTTTTACAGGTATTTAGTATATTATCATATACACATGATTTGCAAACCCAAATTTTGTTGTCACTACTAATTATACAAGAAAAAATATTTGAACAATATTCTTCTTTTGTTCTGTTGAGACAATACTTGGAATGGACATTCAAATAAACTGCTTTGAGGTAAGTAATTGTAAGCTTGGTAAACATCATATTATTTTAATAAATTAAATTTTTTTACATTAATAAATAAAACACATCATATACTCTACAAAAAAGCCATAAAGTTTATCATCCTTGGATGTTGTCCTGGTTCTCCATTGTATCTAGATGTCTTCTCCTGAAATAAAAAAAAATCATATTTAATTAACAGTAAAATAAATATATATTTTTTAATTCAAGGTACAATTCCCAAACAGTAGCTCAAGCACTTGGCTTTAGTTGCTGCTCTAGCCATCACGACTCTATTTACATAACTACATTATAAATTTTAACTTTTTTTAGGGCTACTCATTTTCAAGTGAATTTAACAATTTATTGATTTATTATATATTAGTAGACCTAGAACAAAGTGAACATTTAAAATATAGTTATGTGAATAGAGTAAGCAACTAAAGCTAGAGTTGGGCAGTTCAGCAGCACATTTAGAGCCAGGCAGCTCAAGCTACCGCTTTGGAATATGTGATGAGCATTAGGCCGGTATTACACAATAATGGTTCTATTATCATATGGAAAGAGATGAGAATACAAGATAATATTTTCATTTAATTCCATATTACTTATGTAATATTACTATATGTATAATTCCATATTAATACAAGATGATATTTTCATTTCATTCCATATTATTGCATAGATGATGATATAGAACTTTATTATCATTTAGGCTAATACTGGCCTTTGAAACCTATAAAATTCAAATAGCTAGAGAATAGAGTATTGATGTATGATTGCATAATAGGCATGTATGTAGGCCTATACGTATTACATAAGCCAAAGTAAAATGTTTTTAAATTAGCTCTTCTGTATTTGCGGTCCATCTTGCTGAAGTCAGGTCTTCACAGTATTTTTCAGCAGTTGTCTGTTGCTTCTCTGTACCTCTTCCTTACAGCATCTGAAGAAAATAATGAATAAAATAGATTTTATCCAAGTGATTTGAGGAAGGATATCAGTGAATCAATAAATATATTGCTTTGCTACTGAATTCCTTCCAATAGATTTAGAAACATTCTTAGTATATTATTAAATTCATTAAATTTTCAATCATCAGTTGCCTGTCTAAATTTGATACAATGAATAAATAGAGCTATATTTAATTGCAACACAATTTGATAATTTCAAGTGTAGTAAAAAAATTGAGGAGCAGCTCAAGTGTAATATTGGAAAAGCTCTGGTACGTTCAACTAGATCTTGTAGATTATTGCTCAAATTAGAAAATCTTATTCAAATCACACCATTTAATTACATGTGGGAAACTGTAGCTAAGCAATGACTTAAACTAGAATTATCAGATGTTAGCATAGTTGCACTCTTGCTTTACGCTGCCATATTGATAGAATGTCTTCTCAGTCTGAGAAAATAATATCACAATCACACTCCAATATAACATGTGCTACCATATTGAAAATATCACTATAGGTTAATATAGCTTATCGCAAAGATTATCCCAACCAAAATTGTCCAGCTATCAAAAAATTAGTACTGAACACTTTTAAAAACTTGATAACTTTAAAGTTGATTCTAATTTGTACAATGCCTACAGTCATCTGCATCTAAGAGTTCACAATAGCAGTTGACCATATTGAATTATGTCCCATAAGAGTGATATAATTTTCACTAATCTCTTAAAACTTATTTCATCAGTTATTAATGGAGAGAAATTCACGTTCTAATGTCATTAGGAAGAGAATCTATTTTTAAAGGAGATGTATCATTTACTTTGAGAATATGATTATTTCAATAATTAGGCTGAAGTTTAATCCTTCAAACTTGATTAATAATAATTTACTTTAATTTGATCAATCTATTGAAACACTACACTAAGTGCCATTATTTATAGACAAATTCAAGTTCTACTTGTCAATGACAAGACTTGGATGTATAATTTTTACATTTTTTGTTATAAAGTCATTTTAATGAATGAAGTATTAGAAAGTTTTATGAAAACTTCGAGCGGGTGCTGGGGGGGAAGCAAGAGGGCATGGGTCAGGACTTTTGGCAGAACACTTGTCTATTTGATGGTAATCGATGGAAAAAAAATTTCTTTGCTCTAAAAAACACTCATTGACTGGACTATGAGTATTCTGATGAGGAATAATCCATATGGACTTCCAGACACCAGCTGTAAGAATAGTTATTACTTTGAATGTATATTTTAGCATCAAAATATTGACAATAACCACCTATAGCTGAATTTGGAGGAATTCCATTCTTGGAAAAGTTATTGTTAAACTTCCAAAAATAGGTCAAATATCAATATTTATACGTTATTCAAACTCTACTTCAAAATTTTAGAGTGAGGGGTAGTGGATTTATTCTTAATTTATGAGTTACATCACATTTAACAGCAGTTGGGATAATTTTTTTGAGAATTTCTTTCAAAAATGGGAGGTCTTTAATCAAATGTAACAAATTTTCTATTGACCAATCTACGTTTTATTTTTTTAATCAACACAGATTTTAGTCCTCTTTAATTTCTATCCAGAGCATTTGTCTTAAGGATTAACCGTTTTCAAGTTTTAAAAAAAACTAAAAAAAATTGAACCTTCTAAAACCTCTTCCTCCCCACCCAATTCTCACCTCGGTCCGGGAATAAAGCTCCTGAAAGTTTGAATAATTAGGTTTCAAAAATGTAAAATTGAAAATGTATAAAAACAATATTTTTTTACACAAGAGACAAAAAAATGTAATTATATAAAATTAGTACAGTACCTTTGTAAACTTTTTTTATGTTTAAAATTTAAACAAAGCCCTAAATTTGCATTTTATTACAAAAAAACTCCATCAAATAGGTACCACTGATATTTAAACCATAGTTTATTGGTCAACTAAGTTAAATCTTTAGCCCTGGCCAAATTTTAGCAAAGCTTAAGTCTTTTTTATAAGGAATTAAACCAAAAACTTTTAAAAATGGGGTTCAAAATATGCATTAATAAATAGTTGACTCAAATGGATTTCAAAATAAAGTTTTGAAGCCAAATTCCATCACTCTATGATTGACGATATTTGGAAAATGTGAATATTCATGTGCTTAATTTCAGACAACCATTTTTTATTTCTTTTGGATCATTGATATCCAATTTTCAATAATTAAAAAATAAAAAATATATTTAAAATTTTAATGACATAATAATACAGAAAGATTTGATATCATACATTAAAGATTAAGCTGAAGTTGTTAAATTTGGTCTCACAATTTCTTTCCAAACTGTTTTGTTTGTAATTTTTATTTCTGGGTGGAATTAGCAGTTTTTCTAGCCTACTGTTAAGGAAACGACCAATAACGGAAAAATAGAACCATGGAAAAAGTACTCTTAATATTCATGGTTGAAGTTGAAAAGTGTCTGATATTTAGGGGTGATCAATAATGGGGCATTCTAATTAGCCTATTCTAATTTGCCTTTACAATACTTTGAATAGAAGACACTACCTACCGTACCTAATTCCTTAGCATAATCATCAGTTGCTAACAAATAAATTTATGAGCCTGAGAGGCCATGCTACTTAGCAACTAAATACTCAATTTTGTTGGAGTAAATCTATCATTTATATTTTTTAATCCTGGGTAATTGTATTCTTAATACCTATGATTCATACATAGGCTATACATAAGTACTACTACTGGAAGATATTGCTGTATGCTAACGCAGTTCCCCCTGTCACTGACTAAATATAATCCAACTTTATCCATATACAGGCCTATCTATATTCATTTTGTATTATGAAGGTTACTTTCCTGTATTTTTATCAAATATAGAAATCCTGTAGAGATTGCTTTTAATTGATAAATAAAATGAAAAATCAAATACACTTTTAAAGAAAAACTTTAGAAGTATTATTTACAGACATGTTTCGGGATTCAGCCCATTCAATCAATGTGATTGAAATAATATTCTCAAAGGCGATTAATATTGTAGGTACTATTCACAATAAAGGTATAATTTTAAAAGGGTATATTTGATTTTTCATTTTATTCATCAATTATTTTGAATAGCCTAAGTTTAAAGCTTAATTTTCTGAAAGCTTTTAATTTATTGTGTGTATGCAACTTGTGTAGTAGTGTGTGAAAGTGTGCATGGATGGAAGTATCAGTTAACTGATATTATTCACAATTTATTTTGAGTGTTCCCACTCAGGATATCCTATAGAAAGCACATATTTGATCAGAATAATTTGAATAGTCTATGTATAATTGATTTCTTTTGTTGTTTAATAATAAATTCAAATTTTGAAAATTGATAATCATAAAAGTATAATAATGTATATTAAAATCACATTACAATCCTCTAATGTATCCAGTGAAACATTTATGGCATGTTTTGCAATTGTAAGAGGGATTATCAAATAATGATTTTTATTTATTACAATACCTATATTATCAAAATCAATATTTGAAGAAGGAGGTGGCTTGATCCATGACGAGCTGCTATGTGTTGATATTCACTGGAGTAACATCACCGACAAGTACAAATTGTGACTGTAAGTTACTTGTCGGTAATTTTACTCCAGTGAATATCAATATTAGCTCCAAATAACAAATATTAATATTCATGATAATCATTTTATAAATTCTTATTAATTCTCGTTTTATTAATAATCATTTCCTCACAGTTTCTTCAAACCAAAATTCCTCATACTACTCACATACGCGCTGAAAATCGGCATGCCGAAAGTGGAGTCCTACCTGCGCCGATTTCTGCGTCTGAACATCGGCACACCCGAAACTTGTATGCGGATTTTGTCCGACTCGATTAAGATGCGCGAACGCACCGGATATCGCAGGAACGACTTTCTACAGCTGATGATTGATCTGAAAAACGAGGAGACAACAAGTCAGAGGCTGCCGACGGGATCTAAGAGGAAAATCAGTGAGGAGGAACAAGACTACTCGTCCAAAGGAGATCTTTGGAGGCGCTGATCCTCCCGTGGTGAATTTTCCTGAGAAAAGTAATAATTTATTCAGTCTTATATTTTATTATTATTTTGGTAGTCCTAACGTGTTTTTTCCATTTTTAAGAAGAGTAACTTCTCATTTGAATAATAGATAAAAATAAAAATCATAGTATTTTAATAGGATGCTTTCATCCATTTTAAACACAAAATGTTCCACTCTTCTAAGAGGCATCGTCAAGAGTGAATCATCTCAAGTTAATTCACTGTGGGAGAGTGAAACATATTTTGTGTTTAAATTGATAATAACAAAAGGGTAGCCTAACTAGTGTGATTTTTATTTTTATCCATCCTTGAATATAACTTACGCGTACTACCTACATTGATATAGTAGCCCTACACAAAAAGGAAGAATTATTCTCATGAATTTATAAGGTGGCCCTAGACAATAAGGAAGAATTATTCTCATGGATGTATGAGGTAGCCCTAGACAAAATAAAGGAAGAATTATATTCTCATAGATGTATGAGGATTAATGGGCCTTATTTATAGATTCATGACTGGATTTTTTCATTTTCATTTTTCAGCATCTTATACTGACCGCCTATAAATATATTATTTCTATTCAACACAATATTACTACAATGAATAATAAGGCACATGTTCTTAATTAACCATAACGCCCAGAAATCTTATTCATTACTGGTGTGAGAGGGTGATTAATTTATTTTTGAAAAAATGAATGGATTCACAAATACCACGTGGATCCTCAGATACATTAAGAAATGACTGAATAAATCAACTCAATAATTCGGAAATCAGTAATAATATTATTGACAGTTGAGAAAGACCTATTCAGGAATATAATTTCGATAAAATACTATATGAAAGCCAATTATAATAGGACTAAAATTATTTCAATTAGAGGCTATCAACTTAGTTTACAGATTTTGATAATATGGTTTAATAAAAGTAGGCTATTCCAATAATAAATTTTAATGTTTACAGTTTTCACTGATGTAAGCATTTTCGCCAACTCATTCCTCTTCCTTTCAATTGGAACAAACTCAACCTCCTGTGTGCTGAGTTTCATGCTGTATGAAATTGCCATAAATACCTCGATACAAGATCGACTTCGAATGGAGATCGACTCAGTGCTGGCGGGAGCGAATATCGATTTTGAATGCTTGAAAAGATTGACGTACATGGATAAAGTTATTGCAGGTAAAACATGAATGAATCGATTGTAATCGAACATATGTCAATCATCATTGCCATTTTTCTCTTATTTTATTTTTTGATAATATATTTTTTAAATACTTTAATTAATTGATTTTTGTGATTGCGTGTGTTATGTCTATGCATGGAACTCCCCTCCACACACAGACAATTAGGTATAGTATGTCCAAGCAAAGAAGACCCTCTGGCAAGATGAGAAAATGACTCGAGCTCGATCAATATTGGTTCAAAAATTATTGATTTGGTTTCAATTGTAGGAAACATTCTGATCTACAATTTAAGATCAATATTGATCGAGCTGAGTCATTTTCTCATCTTGCCAGAGGGTCTTCTTTGCTTGGGCAGACTATAATCTTTGTGGGCGAATTCTGTAATATTGATGAGTTTGTGTCTTGTATGATTGTTGAATACCGGTACTTAAAAGAATGAAAATTATTAGAATTTTATCAATATCTAATTAATCATTCTTTATTTATTAGTAGATTTTTCATGATAATATTTTATTCTGGTTTTTTCAGAAACCATGCGACTTCACATACCAAGTGGAATTTTGATGCGCAATTGTAAATACAACTATAAAATTCCTGGCACTGATAAGATTGTTAAAAGGGGAGAAACAGTTGTGATTATGACAAGTGCAATGCATCATGATGAAAAATACTTCCAGAATCCGGATAAATTCGATCCGGAAAGATTTTCGAATATGAGAGAAATTCCAAAAGGCGTGTACTTACCGTTCGGTTGTGGTCCAAGGATGTGCTTTGGTGAGTAATGGATTAGTGGAATTTGATAGAAATACAATAAAATCATAATAATTTATTCAATTATAACCAGAGGTGAGTGCAACAGGATTTCTATTCTACCAAAAGCGTTAATTCCTCTTCAAATTTGATAAGAATTGGAAGAATTATTAGATATATGCAGTACACCAACTGTTGGATGATTATAATAATAATTAATTCGAATCTCTAAATTATTATTTCTCAGTATTTTATACATAAAGCATCACACTGAGGCCTGAGTGATGTTTGATAAATTCTACAAATCTCATGAAACAGGTAATAATTGCTCACATGCATACACTAGACAAGAACAGTTTATTCCCATAGTAGGCCGCATGTAAATATGCAATCAACGCCTTAAGAGTGTCCGACATTTCCCTGTTCCACAACACTTCTAAAACTTTATGAAACAAGTCCATAATTTTACATGTACCGTATATTTTTTCCAGAACTCCTACTTGAGAGCTCTTCATTTATGAGCTGTATTTGTGAGCATTTGTAGATTTGACGACTCATAAAAAATGGAGGCTTGTTGAAGCGTTATTTAAAATGGAACTTCATAGGTTAGAAGCTTGGCTTTCGTGTGGGGCTTACATTCATTTCCCCCTCTATTGACACTCCCACCTATTTTTTCTGTATTATATATTATATATTTTGTTACCAGTAACTGATGTAATGATTTTTTTCTGTAACTTTCAATGTGTTAATAATGTACCCTTTATTCTTGTTGATTTTTATTGATGTATTGTATAAATGAATGTAAGACAGCAATGTAAATAAATAAATGAATAAAAATCATTTGCTTATAATTTCATACACAGTGAAGAAACATATTGAAAATATCAATTTGGAATAATTCCATAATGTATATGTGTTTATATTAAGGGTTTCCAAAACTTGACAAGTTTTTATTTGAAAAATCAATATTACTAGGCTTATATTATTATGAAAATATTAATAATCATCAAGCACCACATTGAAATTAACCTCTCACCATGACAAGTATTCGTGAACCCACCTAATAATTATTAAAACAATTGTTTAGTTCAGTAGGCTATTTTTTCTCCTCGTTTAGTCTATATATTTTCAATTTATTGTTAATTTTGGTGGCGATAACAACCCTACTATTTATTCTATATTCTGTATTTAAATTATTAGAAACCTTTTATTGTTAAAATAAATATTTCAAAACCTATTTCCAGCAATTCCATTTGTGATGATGCAGATAAAGATAACAATTTGCAAAATTTTGTCAACCTACAAATTGCATTTGAATGATAGAACACGTCAGCCACTGAAGATTTCCACGCGTGATCTGATGACTCATTCTGAAGGCGGCATCTGGATTGATTTTCAAAAAAGACAATCTGAATAAATCTTTTACAATAAATTAATAAGTAAGTAAATATAAACATAATATAAATATAAGATGTAACTAGTAGGCTATAGACTTGGCATTATAGCATATTTTCTCGTTTGAAAATTTCAGGAATGTTAATGGGTATATGAATAGAGATGATATACAAAGTTTTCATATAAAGCATAACCATCTATCATTTATCATTAGTAGAATGATAGAAGGTTATAAATAAATTGTTAATAATTGTACCAGTAGGCCTACATTGTTTCTTATTTTTCTGTATTTGTTTTAGTTTTGTTAAATTGAAATTTCAAAATACGTTATCATGAACCCATACCCTACCGGATACTAGAATTTAGAATACTGTGTTCTATCTATAGATGGACAAATACTATATAGTATTCGTGCTTAATAAACGTGATATAAAGTATTTGTGATTTAAAACTATATCAAATATCAGGTCCTCGTGAATTGCTGAACTAAATCCGGAATTAGATTTCCTCTAGGCCTATTTCTTGAAAAAGATTATAAAATTTAATTCGATTTTAGAATTTATCGATTTTTTTTTATAAATTTCCACGCTTTTTATTTTTCTATAGGCTTACGGCGATTAGTCTGTGCGAGCAAAGAAGACCCACTAAAAAGATGACGAAATGACTCCATCTCGGTCAATATTGGTTCAAAAAATATTGATACAGATCAATCATTTTTGAACCAATATTGACAGAGCTGGAGTCATTTTCTCATCCTGCCAGAGGGTCGGTCTTCTTTGTTTGGAACAACTTAGCAAGATGACGTAATGACTCCATCTCCGTCAATGTTGGTACAAAAAATATTGATTTTGTCTCACATTGTAGATCAGATTGTTTCCTACAATTTAGACCAAATCAATCATTTTTGAACCAATATTGACAGAGCTGGAGTCATTTTCTCATCTTGCCAGAGGGTCTTCTTTGCTTGGACAGACTATCCTTATGTGAGAAGCGTCTGCAGACAATATCTGCTCTTTTTGCGTCGGACATTTTGCCATCAAGTTAGCCTACATCAAACGCCATTTCTGATTTATTGTCATTAGAATCATTGAAGAATGGATGTCAAAACATCTCTATATGGATGTAGAGGCTCATTCAAAATAACAGGACAATCATCCAATTGGCGATTCTACTATTCTTTTGTGATGCCATTATAACATATTATGTGTATGAACAATATGTGAATGTGACCCACTTATTCATATGCAAAGATCTTTGAAATTGATTTTCTGGAACTTAATTCATAACCCACCCTACATGAATCAGTCTACAGCGGTTCACACATAGTAAACAACTTCAAAGAAATATTATAAATCATATTCAAGTATAACCTACCGCAGTCACTATTATTGATATTGTATGATCAGAGGCTAACGAATACCTATAGTCTACTTGAGTCGGGTTCCGTACTTAAATATCCCTCGACAATATTTTTCCCATGATCAAAAATTAGTCGATTTGAAATTAATTTTAATATTATATATAACTATATCTATTGAATAATAATAATATACGGTATCTAGAACTATATCTATAATTTCATGATAAACTATTTTCATTGGTGAGCTTCAAACCTCAGTTCAGTCAAGAGAAAATCTAATTTTATAAGGGCAAACTTCAAGTGAAAAAAAAATTAAAATCACCCAATTCCACAGGGATGATAGTCCTTGAAGAGAGGAACAAGAATATGTTACTTAAATGTAGCCTAATTAGTTTCCCGAAATTCGCACCCGTTCAGGAGATATACAATTATTTTTAAAAAGCCTACCTATTGAAATAATGCCTGTAATTAGGCCTATGTTCTATGCTGTAAAACTACCAATTGCAATCTTTAGTTGCTCAAACTCCTGAATGGATGCAAAGTTAATTAAAAAACGATAAGTATTCCTATTTTTGTGTAGCCAACTACAAGTAAGTAATGCGGAAAACGATTATGATGAAAATATGAGCAAAATCTATTTTTTTTATTTTAAAAATGTTTTTGATTAGTTCAAATTTATTTGAAATAGGTAACAGTTTTCTGCATTGGAAATCGATTATATTATTTGCATTTGTTCCGGTTTTATTACTACTTCTCATGTTTATGACAAAAAAATGATTTCTACAAGATACTTTTAAAGAATTATAGTTATTAGTCACCAAAATATTTAAGCTTGCACTGGAAGGAAAACCTATGAGGATAATATCCTGAGTTTTGCCAGAATAAGTATAGTTTTGTACCTCGTATTATAATTATTAATAAACATTATTTATTGACGAAACTCCGACTGCAAAAAGTAAATCCCATCTATAAAATAAACTGCGAGGAACAGCCTTTCTACAAATCATCTTGATCAAAGTTGGAAAATTTATCATTCCTCATAGCTAGATAAATTCACTAATTTATCTATCAGATAGAGGCAATTAGGTACTAAAACATTACTCATTATCCTTGGTAGCTAAAATAATGCTTTTCAACTTGAATATAAGTTACTTCAATGATGGAAATTTTCACATCGATTGTGTTCAATGTGATTGTGAATGACAGTTGCATTGAACGTATGAACCAAACAGCGGCCAATTGCTCACAATTAGCTGTAAACAGATTCCTATAATTATTACAGTTGACATAATATTGTTCCATCTCAGTAGTTACACAATGAAATCTCCATTGGAACAATTTTGTGAGTTGGAGTCACAAATTATATTTTCTGATGACATGGATTGATGGAGTACAAAATTTACACAGAAAAATTGCATTGTAGCCTAAAATTTTCAAGAAGTATTGAAGTAATGCCTGTTCTCTACTGTAGATAAGACTTACTGCCAAATTCAAAACCACATTTAATTGCTCCTAAAGTCTTTCTAAGCAAAGGCGACATTCTGGCAAGATAGGAAAATGGACTTCAACCCGGTTAATATTGGTTTCAATTATAAATTTGGTCACAAATTGTAGATCAGAATGTTTTCCACAATTTGAGACCAAATTTAAAATTTTTGAACTAATATTGACCGAACTAGTCATTTTCCTATCTTGCCAGAATGACTTCTTTGCTTGGGCAGACTACTGCCAATTGTAATATTTAATCGCTCATAACTCTTGACGTCATTTTATGGCGGTTAGATTTATTGATTTTTGTGTAACTGGACTAAATTCTTATGACAATTATTATTACATGTATAATAACTACGGGCAAAGGTTCAATAATTTGGAAGAGACTGAAGTTCCATCATATTTACTTGACTAAACACACAATATTTACTGGAGATTACATCAATTGGTTCATCACAAAAGCAAGCCGAAAAGTGATTGCGAGGACACATTACATTATTCATGACTATCAAGGATTTATTAATTTAAACATTGACCATATTATAATAATTTCAATTAAAACTGATCTAGCCATCTTATTCTTTTCATGCTTCGTATACTACAAATTCAGCATTTTTCTTATCAGACATTGAACAATTTAATCCTGTTCAGATACCATTGAGAATAATAATTCTTTACAAAACAGCATGACTATCATAGAACATCAAGTTTATTTTGATAGAAGTCTACAAAACTGAAATGTTTTAATATTCTGGAGAGAACTATTATAACTTTTGAATCAGGTTATGAAAAAGACAATATTTTAATTAATATTTGAGATAAATAAACAGAACTTTCTATTTTCAGTCTCCTTCGATTATTAGTTATCGATATCACATACATTTCTACCGTTAATGAAATACAAAAGCTAATTTTTTTTCAATAGAGCGTAAAATATAAAACTCTCTAGAGAGTAGGAATAACTAATCTATGATTGCAATAATAGACAATATTATATAGGATTGTATAGTATTGATTAATATATATATGTACACCGTGTAGCTAGTGAACCCTCCACCTTCTTAACAATAAACAAACCACAAGAGAGAAAGAAAAGTAGAAGAAATTGCAGAAACAAAAAACTAAATTGTAGAAACTTTATGAAACAAGTTATCACAAAAAATTGAACTATCCTAGTTCACAAAATTTAAATACATGATTTAAAGACATGGATTGATAGAATAAAATATTTTTACAGAAAAAGTGCATTATAAATTCTAGAAGGTTGTGCAAAAAATAAAAAAGTGATGAATAGTTGAAGTGCAGTATTTGTTGAGAAAACTAAAATTATACATTGAAATAAGTGTGCAAACATTGGAAAAGAGAGTACTTATATTTAAATATGTATTTACAAACATTGAGTAAAAATTATTTGATAGATTTCAGAACGTTGTTGTATGTATTAAAGCATATTAAGGTTTTAATAGGTCACTCAAGTAAGTTGAATTTTAATTACTTGAAAGTAAAAATGTAAAAAGTAAAAATTTGAAAAAAGAATATAAGAGCTAATCAAATAATTACGTTTGGAATTAATTATTTAGAAAAGTATATTGCTCAACATAGAATGTATGTGTTCATACAAAATATATTATCATAGTCTTGGACACAATATCTTATGGATTTATCCAAAGGCCCCAAAACAGTCAACAATGGAACATTTTTGTTCATATGTTTTGAACAATTTATTGGACGAACTTGAACATGAAATCTATCAAAAATATAGGCTGATACACGCAATAGAAGTATAGAACTCTTGTAAAAAATAAGCTCTCGTCAAAAATCAGCAAAGTATCTAGCCTAGATCAATTTAAAAAATATATATTCTTCAAACAATAAAAACAACACTAAAAATATGTGAAACAAAATTTTTACAATCGAAGCTGAATTTGATCTTTCTCATTAAAACAATGAGATAAATTTACACAAACATTAATTGCTTCTCAACTACAGTAGGTATTTTTATAACATGAAAAACACACAATGCAGAACAAAATGTCTTCAACATTTATGAGAATTTTATTCTCTAATATTGAGGGGTATCCCAAATGGCGAAATTTGAATGATAAAAACAACTTACGAATTACAGAAGTTTCAATAATTATGCTTGTTTCAAAGGAGTTCATCATTTCTCTGATATGAAGAATTTTCAAAAGCAATTTAATAAACAATTCTTGATTGTAAGATATTGTAGTAGCCTATCCTTGAAATGTCATGTATGAATTGGTAAGAAACCAAAATTAGTAGAGTAGTCTACTGTTTTATCAAAAGAGAGAATAACATTCTGTGATACCTGATAATTATTAAAATAATTGCTTCAATTGGACCAACTTTGTTCAATCCCTCAACATTTAATAGACTTTATTAGGTTGATAAAAGATTGATACACCGTCACTGAAGTGACAAAAAAACATTATCAATCTTATCATAAACACAATCTTAACAATTCAAGATAGCCTAAGAAGTTTTACTGAAAATCACACAGTTGATAGCATTCTTTTCAAGAATTTCACATGCGTCAAAAGTTTGAAACTATTCTTCTGTGAGTACTTCATATTGAAAAAATAATTGACAGGAGAATCTTCAGTTAGAATTTGACTCAGCAGTCAGTTTAAATGCTAATAAAAATGTCTTTTTCTGGTGAAGCATGCCTATGACGTACACAGCTGAGGAGAAAGCGCCATTGAAATATTATTTGTGACGTAGGTCTACGGTACTTCCAGTGGCTCAAGGAGGAGCTCATACTTTTCACTTAATCTTTCTTCTCTCTTTCTGCAACGCTCATGCCAAACCAGTTTAGTAATCCGTCCGAAGTCGCAATTACCACAACCTGAAATTTAAAAAATAGAATATTAAAATCTGCTAAGTAAAAACTAAAAATATATATGAGAAGAATCAGAGTTGGAAAACGTTCCTCATACAAAATCATGAACAATGAAATTTTCAAAATTGGATAACCTGGTTAAAATGAATATTGTTAACTGATAGCCCAAGTGTTATGAACATACAAATAATTCAACATCAGATAAAATTAGAATTCACTTTCCAGTTAGAGTAGGTAATTTTATAATTATTATTGCCTTTATTTTTGGCAACATTTCATCAATCGCTCTGCTAACAGAAACATTCTTTTTATCAAAGAAGTTTCTTTTTTTTCAATTTGCGATTAAAATGAGGTTCATTTAGTTTTCAATAAATTGTATCTATGAAGAGAATAAAGGAATTTGAATTCAACTAAATTCCAATAATCACTGATGGAATTGTATGGGTTTAGTCTTGGGTTGTTTGAAATAGTTTATTCAAATTGGTAGGCCAGGAAATTCAATTCTTCAATCCCATTCTTAATAATTCTTAGTAAGAAAATAACATTTTCCAACAGATGAAAAATATTTTGGGTCTATTCCAATACAATATATTTTTGTTGTAAATAATGTGAGATCCCCATCAATTTCCAACAATTCAAATACTGTACTTTTTGAGTGGTTGTGAAGGTGATATTGTGATAGTTATCCATGTTAAATGAAGAGACAAGATGTTGTCAAACCACTGATTTCATTTAAAAATCTAGATACCGGTTTCTAAGTTATTAGATACCTATACCAGTTATTCGTTTGTTACGCCATTATCTGGTAAACTAAAATTCAAAGTAGACCTGTTTGTTTGTTTGTTTGTCAATGGCGCAACAGCCCTATGAAGGGCCTAGGCCTACCAGCTGGTTGCCAGTTTCATATTCACTAAACTATACAGTCCATCCAAGCAAAGAAGACACTCCGGCAAGACGGGAAAACGACTCCAGCCCGGGCAATACCGGCCCAAAAGCCATAAATTCTCAATAGAACCTACAGCTCCCGAACCAACACCGACCGAGCCGAAGCCACCCCCCACCCCACCAGAATGCCCTCCCAACCCGGACAGAAAATACAGCCGGCGAATAATCATCAACCAGGATAGAGGTAACGTGTGGTTAGCACGTCGATCCTCTCAACCATAAACCAGTCTTCACAACCAAGTGAAGATGCAGAACACCTCTGAATAACATGCAGTTAATCAGTTAGAGTGTAATGCAACAATTACTATTCCTCCAGAAACGGGAAACGACTGACTGTCTTTACTAACGACAGCCTATCTCCCAAAGGAGGGCTCAAAGTAGACCTACAGATTAAATTCAAAGCACCGCTCGCTATACCAATAATTTAAATACTGCTGCTCTGTACTTCCAAGTTTTGTTTACCTGAGATTGTTGATAATGGTGTAACAACCAAAACTGGTATATCGATTTTTTAATGAATCAGTGGTTTGACAACATCTTGTCTTTTCATTTAATAAATTTAAATATCGGTGCTCTATTGTTTAACAATGAATAAATGAAGATGCATTTCACCATACACAAACGTTGCATTTCATTCAATTTCAGACATCTCATTTGGAACATCATGTATCACCAGCCTGTCATTTACCTATTGAACTTTGAAACCTGAAATAATATTAACTCTTTCAACAATTCAAGAATGTGAGCAAATATTGAGCCTTAAAAGCTGCATGTGACAGCTGAATAGCGTTCTTGAACTGTGTCAAAGTAATTAACAAAGCTGAGAACAAAGAATACTTTGTCAGTACGGTACCGCCTAAGGCCATGTATAAATTTGAGAGGCGTATTTCATGACGGTATGTCATCATGTGTTTAATACCTTTCATCTTTTTTCTGCCTGCATAGGCTTGAGTTGAATAAATTGATTCTAGCCTTCATGAGAGAAGCTAGAGATTAAAGATTTCATTCATTCAAGGTTCACATTAGGCCTATGTTTGTTTATTCGTTTTCTGAGGGTGGAGCCCACATGAGCACATAGGCTTGTGCGTGAGTAATGAGATGGATGATGATGATAAGAGATGACGATCACTTTTTAGGTAGTCGGGACCGACGGCTTATCGTCTTCTCTGAAAGACGAGATTAATAAATTTAATAATGAATCATAATCATTATAATTATATTTTGTTGACTGAAGAATCAACTAAAAATTATTAATGGTTCGTCTATTGATTTTATTTGTTTTAATAAAATTTATAATTCAAAAAATCATAAATTATTAGTCCTATAACAATGTAGGCTTGTTAATCAAATCCAATTCCATTTAACCAGAATGTCAAGTCGACATAAAACATAATAAAACCCAATGATTCATTTTTCAGTTGTAATATTGAGCATCAGAATTTCCACCAATTTTATTGCAATCTCAGTTATGAACTTTGGCCCTGTTATCGAAAATATTATTGTCTAATAGCAAGAAACCCAATCAAAAAACTGTTTTAATCATTGAATCAAGCTATTTCTAGCTAATTTCGTTGAATAATTATGTTATGACTATGAGTCTGATTAGACTGGGAAAAACTAGAATTCCAATTTTATATTGCAGACTTTGTGATAGTTTAGATAGTGGAGGAAATATATAGGCCTAGCTATTATTAATAAACTTCAGCAGTGCATTTAAATTTATTTTATTTGTAATTTTCCAAATCTTTTACTGTTTTGTAAAATTGAATCAGTTATTAGATTACATTTTTGGAGGACATTACGAGTAACAATAATTGCTTTTTCTCCATGAAAAAAATAAGTCAAAAATTGTAACGCCTAATAAAAGAGTTGAGACAACCAATTTTCAGACACGTCAAATTATTATCTTTGTTCTTCAAATCTAGAATTAATTAAAAATAATCACTAAATAAAAAAGTAAAAACATGAAAATTACAAAGTGTGACATGCATGTAATGTCAGGAAGTATTGATGAGATGGATGCTTTGATAGTATGATACCTTTGCATAATTTATGGCAGAGCAGCCAGTGAACAAAATCGATCTACAAAATTGTCCTTGACTTTATTGAAGGTCGAGATAGGGCCACTTCCAAAAATTTGGCAGCTTTCTTCTCTGAAAACATGGAGTAGAAAAACGTTTTGTGCCATAGTTCTGTTCATCTAATATTCACTGCTGAAAAACCTTCTGAGGTTTATCGTGAACATTTTGTTAATAATTGTCTTTGAAAAGTAATATGATTGACATTAGGGTAGGTACTATTAAATCATTAGTCTTGTAACTTTTTATAACTGTATTAATACTAGAAACTGTTAGCTACAGAGACTGTCACAGTAGCCTATACCGATTGAAACATCTCTATGCTATAAAAAGTCAACTTTATTTTCCTAGGTTACAATAAGAGAGCCTTCGGTTAAAAAAAGTACTCAGCAAGTTCTGTACCTATGTTGATTTTTTATAAAGTAATTCTTGGAAAACTTCTGATCTACCCTTTATAACCTTTATATCCTCTCTTACATATTAATATTGTTGGTTGCCTCCTTGCGTTTAATTTCAATTTGGATTAGATTAGATTTCTTTGAAAAGGGTTATTCATAAAATGGGTCTAAGTTACTGTCAATATCGTAATATTGCCTCAGATATAGCCTCGCAAAGTAATAAACAAAGAAATATTATACAAATTTAAATAAATACATAAATGTAAGCATATTTTGATACATGTGAAAAAATTATAGACTGTGTGAAATTAATCAAATAAATGAATGATAGAATTGTGACAGCTTGAGAACTATTGTTCATGGACAATATTGTTCCACTTCACAAATCACAGAATTTGATTGGACGTTTCCTGTGAATGTATTAAATGGCAAGTAGCTTCCTGCTCTTAAACTGACACTGATGCAGATTTTGAAACACATTTTTTTTAGTTTTCTACATCAGAATATCAGAATAGGCTAACTTATCGCCTTTTTCATAGGTTTATATAAGTTACTGTTACATTATTTCAGGTCTATATTGGTTATAATTATCTAGATGGATTCATAGAGCTATAAGTGTTATGGACTAAAGTTGGTAGTCACTTCAGCTTGAAACTAAATGTTTATTGCATTTTTATAGGTGAATATTTGAAAAAAGTAAGGCGACCAATTTGTTACTTGATTTCGTGTTTATATTTTTGGGAAATAAAGTTGTAACAATGAGAGATCATTCACTTATTTATCGCCAACAAACGGAGCAATAATATGTAATAATCGAAGAATGATTTTCTGTTGTCATGGTAAAATTTTAACAAGCTAAAATTTGTTGTGCTCTAAATTTTTTCGAAATTTGATATTTTTAGGTAGTGAATGGTGATTTTAGTGATATTCCTCGTGTTTTGGACTCTCTTGATTCGGGAGAACTTTTGAAAATTCAAATCTCAGTGTATAACATCAAGAAATACCATGATTTCCCATTGACGGAAATCAAGGTTATGGTGCAGGTGGAACTTCCTTCTGGAACTCCCCACCGAATACGGCATAAGAATGAATGAATGAATCGAAGAATAAGGCCCATTCTACACGGGCGTAGGAAACGCGACGTTAACGCGTCGGCAACGCGTGCTCGACAGAACACATTGTGTTAAATGGGCTTGTCTATACGAGCGAAATAATCACGCGTTTTCACAGCGTCAGCGGGCGTCAACGCGTTGCCGACGTCGAGGTCGGCGTTAGCTGGGCGTTAGCAACGCGTTGAGAACGCGTGATTATTTCGCTCGTGTAGACAAGACCATTCAACACAATGAGTTCTGTTGAGAGCGCGTTGATCAGCTGGGTTTTGTATCACTTTTTCTAGGTTAGATTCATCAGCCATTTTGATTTTCTCTTCACGCGTTTGCTACGCCTCGTGTAGTTTGCAAAAAATTTTGACGCGTCAACGCGACGTTAACGCCGCGTTTCCTACGCCCGTGTAGAATGGGCCTAAGGATAATTTACAATGGCCTAATTTATGAAATAAGAATCTTCTTGTTGCTAGCTAAAGCCGGATTTAACCATTCTTTCAAGACTCATAAATTAACCCTTTCAAATTTTATCTAGAAGCAATATAAATGTTTCTGTGTTCATTTACCAAGGCCGAAATTAATTCATCCTGAAACTATTATACAAACAGTACACTCTTCAACAAGAATAATAATTTCCTCTTATCAATTTATCACCTTTAATGTAATCACAAAAACCTTTACTACAAATTATTTCAATATAATAATAATTCAATGATGATTCAAATCAATAACGTCAACTTTACGAATGTTAAAGTAACACGAACAGAATAGTTTTTAATCACTGAATTAAAAACCTGAATGATTACACCTGGCATTCAGTGAAACGTTACCTTAATTCCTATGAAGGTTTGGCAATTTATAATGATTTTTTTATTTTTAAGCCTATTCATAGTTTTCCCTATTCAATTCTATTTACTTGTGAAAGAGAATGAGCAAGCGCCTTTGTTCATTAATAACTGTTCTTTTTTGCAGTTCCAAGAATAGAAATGTATTTAATTGTGAGATACATGGCTTCTAGGAACCTATATTTCGTCATCCTCCTCATACATTTTCCTCAATGTTTTTATGGCAAGTTCACTTGTTTTTGTTTTGTTTGGCATGATTCTGGTTTGGAGCCAAATTGAAATTGGCGTTCAATAGGAGTCTTGATTCAAACCGCTCATGCACTCTCACTTTCTATTTGTCTCCCCTCTCCTTCTTCTCTTCACTCCTTCTTCTTCTTCTCTTCTCTTTTCTCTCCTCTCTTCTCTCTTCCCTCTTCTCTTCTCTTCTTCTTCTTCTTCTTCTTCTTCTTCTTCTTCTTCTTCTTAACAATTGCTGTCTCTAATGCTAATGAATAAATTTGATGATTCAAAAACTCCATTACTTATCTGTCGCTCCTCTCCCTCTTATCTCTGTTTTTTTCGCCTCTCCATTTCCATCTCCTTCTCCACCGTCTTCTCTTTTCCTCTTTTTTTGTTCCTCTTTTCTTCTCATGAACAATTATTATTGCTGTCGGTTATGGAGTACGGTTAATGATGGTTTGATTCTAGAACTAATCTATAGCCTAGTGGATTATTGCATGGGAATACTTTGTAGCTCGTAAGATAGAAACACAGTAAACACAAATAAAAGTTGAACACGGCGAAGTTAAGTTCTTTCAAGCTCACCTTGAGCAACGAGCATCGCTTCACCGGTAGTGACAATCTTGGCGCGAATCTAGTATAGTCTGTCCAAGCAAAGAAGACATTCTGGCAAGATGAGAAAATGACTTCAGTTCGGTCAATATTGATTCAAAAGTTATAAATCTGGTCTCAAATTGTAGAAAACATTCTGATCTACAATTTGAGAGCGGATTCATAATTTTTGAACAAACAAGGACCGAGGTGGAGTCATTTCCCCATCTTGCCAGAATGTATTCTTTCCTTGAACAGACTATAGCCATAACCTTATTGGGATTATTTCCTCTACCTGTTGTTATAGGCTATTGCTATGTTTGTATTTTTGGTTTTGAATGCCATACTGAGCAAGATACTTGTGGGCTTACAGGCTACATGAAGGTTTGAATGAAAAATGCTCATAATTGTTAACTGAGCTAATTTATTATGATTAATAAACAGAGCTGATTCAAATAGTAAGATTGATACATGAAATTTTCAAAATTTTTGTAGAAAGATGTAGCTTGCCATTTACTTGTTTTGTAATAGGAAAATAATTATTTTTAACTGAGCTAGTTCATCAATATGATCAATATAAGTATCAAGAATCAAGTAATGAAAAGAGCTGATTTGAAGATTTGAACAGTCGTTGTAGGCCCTACAATGATAATGTATATTGAGTTTGTATTGATTCCTCTTGTCATCAATATAGCCTAATTCACTGAGGTATTCAGAATTTTTATACAATCAATATTCTTTATTGTTAACCATTATTTTCGCAGAGAGAGAGTGAGAGAGAGAGAGAGAGAGTGAGGTAATAATTTCTTTTCAACTCTCCATCAGTTCAAGTTTTTATTATTGTAAATAATTCTTTAGAGTTTCTTGTGTGACTAATATAATCTGAAAACACCATATACCATAACGAAAACACGACCACACACATAATCAAGTGAAAAAATAAATTATTCTTTCGAGAAAAAATGAAAATATTGTCTGAGGTTTCCGAGGATTCTATAGCTCGATAGTTGCCATAGAAACGGCAAGTAACGCTTTCTAAAAATAACCTGACATTTCCAACAGGCGCAATCAATTCAATACAACAATGTGACTCATGCGTTTATAGTCTGTCCAAGCAAAGAAGACATTCTGGCAAGATGGGAAAATGACTCCAGCTCGGCCAATATTGGTTCAAAAATTATTGATTTGGTCTCAGAAATTGTAGGAAACATTCTGATCTACAATGTGAAACCAAATTTATTATTTTTGAACTTATATTGACCGAGCTGGTGTCATTTTCCCATCGTGCCAGAATGTCTTCTTTGCTTGGAAAGACTATAGCAGTTTAAAATTTCCTTCCACTGTAACCTGCTACCTCCAAATATTGTCTAATATCAACTGACTGAACTATTTATGGATATTCAACTCATTCATTTAAAATTTCTATTTTACCTGTCTTGCCTTATTTTTAACCTACGCCACAGCAAAAGTACTATGATAATAAAATGACTCAAATTCCCATATTTGAAGTTGTTCAAGTTACATTCATTGCGTCAATAATGTGATCAGATAACTAATGAGTACCATTAGCTTGAAAGATAAAAAAAGCTGTTTACTAAAATAAAAAAATATTAGGCCTATCTATTACACGTTTTCCACCTATAGTTTCGTGAGTAGTTGATATTATGCTTGATTTTTTTAAATTATAAGTTATAAATATTATTGTGAGATACCTCATTTCATTCTAGGAACTATGAAATACTTGTAAGTTACATCAAATGATTTGAAAAAATAATGAGTAATTCATAAATTATTGACAAGTCAAATAGTCTTACTATAACATAATACTTGTGGGTGATTTACTGATTTATCACCATTCCAGAATCTGTAATTCATAATATTTTCAAATTTCAATACAGTAATAATTTCTTGATTTGTGTAGGCTAATCTCGATTATTTGCGTTGAACCTCATTGTGAATGGAACTCACTTTTCTCTATTATTATTATTATTATTTGTTCATTTTTCCTGATTTTCTTGATTTTCCTTTCCTCTAATGCCTTTTAAAACTTTCAAGTTACTGATTTGAAAATAAATATCTAAGGAGATGAAAAGCGGTATGTCAAGTTGTTCTTAAATTTATTAGCTTATAAAAACAATATAAAATGAATTTATTGATCATTCACGGGTTTTGTACCAATCTACTTCTTACAATTATTTAACCCAGTCTATATACATGGAATAGAGCTCAAATAAAATATTTTTTGGATTCGATTTTTACGCTTTCTAGGAATTTAAATTTTTCCTAAATTTATTCCTGATGCTTTTTGACATGTCAACATGCAGTCTATAACCATAGAATGCATCATTCTTTATTGAATACTTGTTGATTGAAATGTTCACAATGAATACATTGTGCTCAACCCTTTATAAAGTGTATTGTAATAATGTGAGGGGAATGAGACCTATAGTCAGTCCAAGCAAAAAAGACATTCTGGCAAGATGAAAAAATGACTCCAGCTCGGTCAATATTTGTACGAAAAATTTTAATTTGATGTAAAATTGTAGATCAGAATGTTTCCTACAATTTGAGTCCAAATTAAAATTTTTAAACCAATATTGACCGATCTGGAGTCATTTTCCCATCTTGACAGAATGTCTTCTTTGCTTGAACAGACTGTACGAATAATATTAAGGCTTCGCGTGTTATTCTTTATTCAACAGGACGGGAACGGTTTACAAGGTAGCTTATTGCAGACGGAATTAAAACTGACGGTTGGCGAATGATTGCTATCAATGATCAGCTCTGTCAGGACAGTCGGCGAGCGGTCTTTCAGAGCATATCACTTTGAGAGCGACATCAGCTGTACAGTTTCGCTGTTGTAGACCACTTTCAGACTGTCCTGAGAGAGCTATCATGGATAAAAGACATTCAACAACTGCCAGTAGCATTGGCGTTTACTCTACCTTTTCTGATCCACCAGTTGCTCAATGTTTATGAAAGTCAGAAAGTGTGACTGGAATAGCCTCCTACAGGTTGTGTTGTATTAAGTTGCTGCTGGGAATTTTTCTACAATGAATAGAAGCGAAAATCTTATGCAAATGTAATTTATTGCTGTAAATAATAGTTTATGAGGAGTGTGAACAATAATTGAATATTCAATAAATTAGAAATTAGAATATTATTGAAGCAGTTGTTCAGTTTATTAGACCTATTAAGTTAATTCAACTTTTTAAAGGCCTAGAATGAATGAATGAATGAATTAGGATATTTTTTGAAGTAGTGGTTTATTTAATATAGTTCAACGCATTAAAGAATGAATAAGGAATTGGAATACTGTAGTTTTCAGGCAATAATTTATTCCATTAATCATTAAATTTATGACGTCTTCAAAATTTTAAAGGCTTGCAAAGATATTGAAAAATACCAAGTGACCGAGTATAGGCCTAATAATTTTATCAGTTTCTTTCAAGCAATTTATTGTTTGATTATTTCCTCAGTATGATTCCACTCTGGTATTCCCATGAGTTAAATTAGAAAAATTACAATTTAAGACGTTTTCCATAAATAATTTCAGTCATTTATTTGAACTGACGGTCTATTTACAAATTTTTAGAAAGTTGAAGAGTCTAATAATAATTTTTTAGTAAATGGACAACTTATATTACCCAAACTTCTTGTCAGTGGCATGTACTTATAGCGATTTATAATAATTATCATCATTAGCCTATGACTAGCTTCATCTACTGTATTATCACATACACTATATTTTACCTCAATAATTAATTATTCAATAGATTACAGGAGTTTCCAACACTGCTATCTTATAATTAAAATTAGCAAAAATTGAAACTTGATATCTAGAATAATAGTCTATGATAATACGATGTTCCAACTACAATAATTTTGTAGTTACGTTTCTGACTATTGAACGTAGGATTTTATCAAGTTATTTATCATTTTGAATTAAAATGACTAACTATACCTGCAATATAATCTTGTCATATAGGAATAAGTCTCTCTATCTTCAACAAAGTAGGTAGCTTCTTACATAACTATAATTTCTTGTATAGCTTTTTAACTATAAGTTATTTCTTCATTATTCCTTTTCAATTGCACGTCACAACGTCAGTGATCAATATTAGTCAATATTACACACAACAGCTCATGGATCATAAAACCACCTTCTTCAATTCAAAATATTGTTTTCAAGATTGAACAATGAGTCTATCCAAGCAAAGATAACATTCTGGAAAGATGAGAAAATGACTCCAGCTCGGTCAATATTGGTTCAAAAATTCTAAATTTAGTCTCAAATTGTAGATCAGAATGTTTTTTACAGTTTGAGACCAAATTCGTAATTTTTAAACCAATATTGATAGAGCTGGAGTCATTTTCCCACCTGCCAGAATATCTTCTTTGCTTGGACAGACTATTCCTCATAGAATGACTTTTCTCATAAAAAAAGGAATAAAATAATTATTTTTGAGTATTTACTCACCAATTATTGTGAAGGTGGAGTGTGGCCAGCGACACGGCGACAACCAATGGGAAGCCGCCGTGTAGTAATTGTCAAATGGTCGTGGCAGACGACTTGGTGGTGGTGTCGGTCAAAGTGCTGGATGACCCAGCCTGATCGCCGGCGGCCTTCTCCTGCGGTGGAGGTGACGGATTCTGGAACGTCAGGAAGATGTCCTTGGACCCATGCAGGACGAAATTGATGCTGGCAAAGTCAACAGTTGAAAGAGTTGTATTGGTGTCAATCGATTGTTTCACAGTCAACATTGGCAAATCACATGGCTGAGTGCTGGCTGGATCGCATTGGCTTCTGTTGAAGATCATGCACTGAGACATCAACAGTTCAACGGGGTGCAGAGGAAGCAGCGACAGGTTCACAAAAGTTGATGTCAAGTTTCTTGATTCCTTGTTGGCGCAGTCACCACCGTTGGGGCAGGACATGTTGGGGAACAAAGTTGTGTTGAACTGGGTGATTGAGAAGTTAGCAGTGTGTAGGAAAGCCAATGTCTCATTGATTGTGTGGTACTGGTCAATGGTAAATCCCTTGTTGACACAGAACTTCTCATCTGGATTTCCAATGCGTGACAAACATGAATCAAAGCTCAAGTCATAGGCCAAGTCTCCAGGAAGGCCTGATTCAACATTGATCTGTTTGATGGTTAATGAAACAGATTTGTTCTCATTTGTGGTGGGGTTCAGTTGGATCAATGTCATGTGAATTGTTTTGCAGTCATCTTCATAGGGTACAGTTAGGTTTTTCTCTTGGAAATCAACCTCTGTTGCATTGCAGGGTACTAGAGTGTTCAGGAATGAGGCTTCTAGTACGCCGGCTCCACCAGGACACATTGAAGTTTGCTCCAGGATTCTGCTGACAAGTGCAGTCTCATTGACTGTGGTGACACCATTCTTATTGATAAGTACTGAAGATGATCCACCAGTTGCTCCTGCGGCAGCAGCGCCACCAGCCACTGCACCAGCAGCAATAGCAGCTTCCTCCTTCTTCTTTTCCTCAGCTGTACGCTGTTTTAGCCACTCATTGAAGGCATCATTGTTGGCCGGAGCAGCAGGGGAAGCAGCGGCTGACTGAGTGTTAGAGGAGGAGGAGAATGGAGAAGAGTGAGAGCCCATTGAGCCCAAACCATAACCGACAAGTAGACCCAACGGTAGAGCAGCTCCAGCACCTCCCAGAAGCCCAGTACCAAACCCTGGACCACTCTTTGTCTTCCCCATGTAGCCTTGTTGCCCACCAAAACCACCGCCATAACCACCACTGGGAAAGCCTCCTGGATTGTAGCTTGACTGGTATCCTCCTCCATATGGGCTGTGGCCTCCTCCATAGTGCGGTTGTCCTCCATATCCAGCAGGGTAACCACCATAGGAGTTTCCAGGTGGATGGTAACCAGGGGCACTATATCCACCATGTTGTTGTCCACCATGATATCCTCCTGGCTGGTTGTAATGTGGCTGATTTCCATAACCTGGTTGATTGTAGTGTGGTTGATTACCATATCCTGGCTGGCTGTTGTGATGTGAGCCTCCAAATGCACCACCAGCAGGTTGATTGTTGTAGCCTCCTTGTGGGTGATGTCCAGTATTACCGAAACCGCCTGTGTTGCCAAATCCTCCCGGCTTGTTTTGTCCAAAACCACCAGTATTACCACCAAATCCACCGGTATTACTGCCAAATCCACCGGTATTACTACCAAATCCACCGGTATTACCTCCAAATCCTCCAGTATTACTTCCAAATCCTCCAGTATTACTTCCAAATCCTCCAGTATTACTTCCAAATCCTCCAGTATTACTTCCAAATCCTCCAGTGTTACTTCCAAATCCACCAGGATTGTTGTGTGTTGGATATGGTGGATTATTGGGCTTGGCACCTCCGAAGGCAGATCCAAGTCCACCTGTTGGCTGATGACCAGGGGGAAGAGGAGCGGACGGCTGTCTGTTATTGTAGTGCTCGAACCCGATGGGGTTATTACCACCGGGACGATTATTACCTACCGGCTGGCCGGATCCGACATGACCTCCAGTTTTACGTTCGTTGTCCAAAAACGAACCAGACGAGTGAGACGGTTGAGTTTGTGTTGGTTTATGTTGAGTAGGTTGGGGTTGTTGATTGTTCTGCTTCTTGCGTGTCGAAAAGAATCCACCCGAACTGCTGCTGCTACCAGATTTTCGGCTACCACCCAGTGATCGTTTAGCTTCGATTTCTAACACATTCACTAAAACTAGGCAGACGATTAACGTCGCACAAAGCGGCACTAGCGGTCCTCTCATGATCGCGATCGATACTAGACTGTTTTTGTTTGAGAGAAAACAGAAATGGCCGTCCTAAATTGTGTTGTGATGATGGTGAGAGGGGTGGGGGTTGTCGGTTACGCAGCGAGCCAGCTGTCAGAACGGAGAACGGACAGCTTGGTCGAGTTGTTAAATCAAGAAAGCTCCCAAATGTGATACACGTTTTCAACTGTTGTTAGATGTGTATCATTTCACAACTTTGGGCAACTAATTTGGTTCAGATTCTTTCTATTTCACAATGAATGAATATGACTAATCCATGATAAATTTAAGATAGGAAAGGTGAATGAACTTTCAATATAAAATGATCTTTGCATAAAACGCCAATCTTATTAAATGAGATTTGGAAATAGTAATAGTCTATTATACTAAATCTATGTATACTTTATACCAATTATGTATATGTTGGATCTCACCACTAATCATCCAGAATTGAGTTTTTCAGTTTTACTTACGCTTATATCATCAATCACTTTGCATCAAGAAATGATCAAGTTTGATAAATTATCAAGTCAACTTACTTGTAATATTCAAGTAGGTTTTCTGCTTACATTATTCTCCCAGGATCATCAATATTTCATAGAGTTTCAAACAGTTCTAGATTTTTTTAATTCTTATCGGAGCAGATGACAACCAGCATGACTTTCTGTTTTTAATTAGGCTGTATTTTATCTTCTTTGCGTCTTATTAATCATGCATGGTATTGTACTATAGTGATCAGTAGGCTATTACATAACATTTACCATTCACAACACATTCATAACTCATGCAATAAGACTATAATGACTTATGAGTCAACACTCAACAGTCATATGACTTGAAGAATTAATGTTATCACAAATACAGTACCACGCTCATATCACAATAAACATCTCATTCCATGATTATATCAGTACTCGCAAAAGATCCTACAATCCTTATCGCAAATATTCCTTTACAATATTTTACCTATTCATTCTCTTATCAGTTATCACATTTATTCGTAACACCTGTATCACGTAAGCAACAAACTTTTACATACCGTATCATTGAGTAGTTCTCGTTGCAGTGATCTCAGCTGTTGTCAATCTGAAAACATTGGTGGGGAAGATCAAGGAAGTTTCGTTCTTCTCGGAACAGAACTACAGACGTCAACGTGCAGACTCAGTGGGTGCGTTTGCGCGTGCGTGAGAGTGAGAGAAGAGAGTGAGTGAGAGAGTAGAACATTCTGCGACCTTCCACAATGCAATAAAGGAGTCACACAAACGCATTATTGACCGAAAATGTGATAGTCTGTCCAAGCAAAGAAGACATTCTGGCAAGATGGAAAAATGACTCCAGCTCGTTCAATATTCGTACAAGAACTAAAACTTTGGTCTTAAGCTGTAGAAAACATTCTAATCTACAATTTGAAACCAAATTTATAACTTTTGAACCAATATCGACCGAGTTGGAGTCATTTTCCTATCTTACCAGAATGTCTTCTTTGCTGGGACAGACCATAGACTACCTACTTCTCACTCTCTCTCCCACAATAATAGCCCTCTCACTCATAGTAGACAGGTTGTCACCTTCTGCTATGAATCTTTGATTGATTTATCAATGGTTATCTCCAGGGATCTTTTTCAGCCGGAACGGCGCTCCGGTATAACCTGTCTTAGCAAAGAAGACCCTCTGGCTAGCGCCAGATGGGAAATTGACTCTATTTGTTTAAGAATTATAAATGTGGTCTTAGAATTATAAAAGTTGATCAAATTGTTTCCTGCAATGTGAGATCAAATTGATAATTTTTGATCCAATATTGACCGAGCTTGAGTCATTTTACCATCTTGCCAGAGGGTCTCCTTTGCTTGGACAGACTATACCTCTTTGCTAAGAAGCACAGTATTAATTATTATACCTGCTAAACATTTTTTTGAGTAGGAGCCTTGAAGCATGGTTTGTTTGAGAACCCGATCTAGTATCTCATTCTGGATTATAAAAAATACTAATACACTTATGCAGGCGAGGATCCAGGACTTTGAGTTTGGGAGGATCTTCCCCAGAGTAAGGGATACTGTATGGGGAAATGTTTTGAATTTTTACCAATTTTTTTTCAAACTACCTTTTTAGAGCACTATTTTTTATATTGATCAATAATAGAGATTTACTTTTTGTGTTTCAACCCTAAGGGCCGGTGCCCGGTTGCACGTACGTTCTGTTAGTTTAACCACCGTTATTTCACTGTGCCCAAAAGTGGAAAAACGTTCAAATGAATAAAGTATTGAAATGTGATAGTAGTAGCAAAATATTCAAATGTACTCATTCAAAATAGATAGTCTATTAGAATCAATAATTATCTCATTATTGAATACATTATTTATTTATTAAAACAAAAACATGATCTGGAAATTGCATGCTGATACAACTTAATTGTTGTCAGGTTGGTAGTACCAAAAAATCTGAAACATTCAGCTGCTATTGATTTCAGTTATTAAAAATTTAATCATCAGCTGATGGTTATGTTAAAATTTTTAACGCCTTCAATTCTGGCCGATTAGTTTAGTACTGTGAAATTAGTATTCAATTCTATTTAAACAGCTGCTGACCGGTTGAATTTGAAAAAACCGCCATTGAAATTCTCCATTACTTCATTGATATCATTGCCTCAATGATAATAAATATGAACTTGATTCATGAATTTAAAGGTTAGTAATATTTTTAGGCAATAAAATTTGATTTAAATGATGTATCATCGAGTTTTGTAAATAAATCCATTAAACTCAAGACTTTCTAATAATTTATATGTTTCTATTCTCTGTTTGAATTGAGTTAGTTTGCCGTTGCTACAAGATGTCGTTATCCAGGATAATCACGGCGTTAAAACTTAACGAAGTTACGAACAACCGGCCCAAAGCATTATTTCAATACTATCTGGTTGGTCGAGGAGCTGTAAGGGCAAATTTTTGTGCCCAAAATAATATTGTAGAGCACTATCTTTTAAAGAAAAATGAATAATACGCTTTATAGGCTACAGTCTGAATTCACCTCAATATTCCTCAACAATCTGAATTTTTTGATATGAGTACAACTTGGTCTGTTGAGGGGGATTCGGTGATTTTTCATGTCCAAAGTAACGTTTTAAAACTCTTTTAATGTGATTATAGATTCAGGCCTTATGCAGTTCGATCGACCCTCAGCAATTAGCTCACCCCACCACTTTATCAGTTGAGTGGGTGTAGGGTGTAGGTTACTCGTATTTTGTTTAAAATAGCGTTATAAAGCTCTATTTTTAAAGTTGAATTGAAAATACATAATTATTCAGGTTTTATATGCAGTTCAACCCTCAGCAATCTGCAGTTTCTGGACACCACTTAGTCAGTCGTGGAGGGGGGATTTTTGTGTTCAAAAATAGATTTTTAGAGTTTTATTCTATTCAAATTTATAATTTATCATTCTATATTCCATTCTATCATATATTTATTAATTGAAAAATAATACAGAATACAAATATACAGTATATTTGTTAAAAATACACTTTTTACGGATTAATCCTTAAAAATTTTCATACACCGCTTGGTCAAGTTGCGAGGGGGGGGGCGATCGCACCTTATCACCCCACCCACGATCCGTGACTGCCCTTACATGGATCAACACAGAAAATGGAATAATTTTGGATCGCTTTGGGCTCAAGCACGAGGCTAATTTCGAGTAAAGACTAGAAGCAGTGAATACAAATAGAGTAAAGAGTGAATATAAAGAATATAAGCAGTGAATAAAATATATCTCTATATTCACTGCTAGAAGGTTAAAAATGCTCTGCCTTGGAAAAGACACAGCCTGCTCTACCTAGCGGTGAATTTTTCAACTACTCCGACACTAGCTTTGGACATCAAGCGCGTATTATTTGGAAAATCATCAAGAATACAAAGGATGTGAAAAAGATACATCATACATGATTATGTCTGATCCTGATGAATGTGCAGGCAAACATTCGTTGAATAATATCTTCATATTTACTGTACTTTTAAATTTTCACAAAAATTTAAACTTGTGAAAATTATGGTAATGTATTGATTGTGGTACCTAATGGAATATTAATTTTTGATCATGAGCAATGATAAATAGTGGTTATCAATTTTATGATTTTAAGGCTATGATTTTCATGTTACAGCATTTCCAATAAAGCTTTGATAGTAAGTCCAACTAATAATCCACTTAATAGTTGATAGTCCTCACAAAGTTCTCAAGACAAGACACTGACTTGATATTGATTTACAGGGATTTCAGACATTATACAGTAGTTACATATTAATAATGTTGTTTATTGAAGTTAAAAATAAGATAAGAATCATCTTGAACTTGAACCAAAAACGTAAGTTTATGAATTACATTCGATACTTCGAGTCGAATTCAATTCAAAGGAAATTTTCAATTTATTTTTGTAAATAAATGAAAAAATTAGTTCATCAAACACATTTTTCCTTTGACTTTTGGAATTCATATAAATCTAATAATTACAATACCTTATTGAGTTGAGCAATGTATTAGACTACGGTACCGTGCCTATATTTTTATATATGTAATGAATCTGCAATGAATTTAGGCTACTTTTAGCTTTTCTAACCTCGTTTATATAGAGCCTCTTCAAATTTATACAGTATTGCTCCTTTGCAATCTCTACTTTCTGCCATGTGTTTGAATGCAGTGATCCATTTATTTTTTAATGTTTCCTCCACTAACCATGACTTTTTTAATAGGACAGCAAACATTGTAATGATAATTCAAAGTTTGTGTGAATGCTGGAAATTTTTCATTTAGATTATTTCCACTATGAACATCATCCCATTTTTCTGTAGAAAGATGCACGTTTAGACAATTTAGGTTTTCATTACTTAATGGAATAAGGATAATCATTTGAATGGTAAAGGAAAATCTAGGAAGAAACCCCCTTTTTGAAAATTGGGAAATCTTCTACCTTTTCTTCAGTTCACATAGCGGAGATCTGAAAACTGAGGGCAATTGCCAAAGTATTCTGCTTCTTCTGCGCATGCGCACAGCTGCCGGTTCCTTGCTACGATTAATGCGGCGGGAGTCGATTAGTGTTGTCTGCATTCGCTCTGTCAGTTGGCCGAGCGGTTTCGCGCCTTCAACTTCGCCTTTATATTTGTTTTTGTTTACATCGTCTGCGTGCGCGGAAACTCAAAAAGTGCGTTTGGTGTTGTGCGAACGATTAAACGATTATTGTGATCTGAAACAAAGTAGGGGATATAATCTATTCTATAAAAGGTAGGTAATATGAAATATCTCATTTCATTTCCAAATTTCTAAATCACAATAAAAATAACCAATTATGAATATTGAGTAGGCCTACCTGTAGTTGAGGATTGCTATAAATAAGAATAGAGATTAAGAATTTTTCAAGATTTTAGAGATGAGATAAGTAAGTTGAGTTAATAATATCATTTACGGACAGCATGATACATTAAAAGATAAGAGAAAAAAGTTTAATTAATAATAAAAATTCACAAACAGCATAAGACATTGAACGTTGTCAATGAACTGAGTTTTAAATAAAAAAGTAGGCTACCTGATTTTATTAATTCCTTTTCTGTGAAAATTACAAATATGATTGTTTTTAAATCGATATTCTACAATTGATTACTATTTGAACCTAATCTTAATACCGTAATGATGCAGTCACTCTGAAAGTTCTATGATATGGTTTTGATGAGAAAAGATCACTTGAAAATGGCTATATCGCCAAAACATGTACGTAGTGTAGTATAAAAATATTTTTTTTTAAATGGTACTGATTTTAATTATTCAAAGTTTTAAAAATCATTATTTATGGTTACATTATAAGACATAATGAGTCTTAAAGAAGAATAGATTGGTGTTTATTATTTGGAGAGATCAACTACAATTTCACGACATAATAGATCTACTAGGATATTATACTGACTCTTCATTCCTGAGAAAAAGTACGTGACAGTAACAATGGACATCATTATGCAGATAGGGGTGTCATGGTGCCGAAACCGAAATCTACCTATTACACTGAACTCATGTCTAGTCTTAGTAATACATTTGATCTGTTGATTGTATATTTATTTGAATGATCTGATTGATTGTATAATATTTGATCTGTTGATTTGTTGATTGTATTTATTCAAAGTTTCCGATTGCAATGTAAACAATGCTTAAAGGAATAAAACATTCTTATTCTTATTCTTACCGGAACGTCGTTCCAACAATGGTTTTGGAAGGAAAAGGAAATTAAAAAATTTATAAGTCGACAATTTAAAATTCAATTAATAAAATGGAAAGAATATGAAAATCAGAATGAATATAAGAGGACAATTTAAATTTCAAAACATAACAATTTGAGCTGAGCCTATACCGGTATCAGGCTTATCCCAAACATTCTGAAGAAAAAGACTCGTTTATCGATGAGAGGGTTGATAAAAATTGGTACCTATAGTCAGTCCAAGCAAAGAAAACACTCTGGCAAGATGAGAAAATGACTCCAGCTCGGTCAATATTGTTTCAAAAATTATTGATCTGGTCTCAAGTGTAGGAAACATTCTGATCTACGATTTGAGATCAAATCAATAATTTTTCATTAAGCCAAAAACGTCAATTTATAAATGAAAAAAATTAATAGTTTTCCATTTTTAATACCAGTTTCAATTTATAGATGCTTAAAAATAGTGTTTGAAGCATTTCTCTTGCATTTTCCGGGGTTGACCCCTACCCCTAGGGGGTTGATCTTCGACTAAGGATCAGTCCACCACTACATAGATTGTGATTGTCATGACACCACTGATATTAATTCCAAGTCATTGAACTAAATATGCAACCACAACAGGCGTAATATCTATACTAATGAACTGGAATAAGATGGGATAAGGCTCTGGAATAATAATTCACTTCAAGCCTCCTGCTCTGTTCAATTATCATTGACGGTTCATCAAGGTTCATAGTTCATTAACTGCAGGAATGAGAAATCATGTTTTTTCTTGATTTCAAGGACATTGGACCAATTTGAACCTAATTTTTTGAAAATTTTCAAAAATCATACTGCAGTATAATGATTCTCAGATTACAGTCTGTAGATCAGATTTTATATGGAAGTAGTAGAGACATACAAGGTCGCTCCTCTAATGAACGATTAAAATTCACTCAATTGAGGAAATCTGAAGATGAGATTTCACCCAGTTCAGCACTTAATTCAGGGGTCTTCAACATTTTTTCGCAAGAGCAACATTCTTAAATTTTGGGCCGTAGGTTATTGATGGAGACCCCTGACTTGATTCATCGTATACCGTGTACTTATATATAAGTTCTTTTGCACTTACATTTTTTCAAATAATTTATTAAATTGTACCTATATGTATGTAAAATGCATATTTTACGACTGATTGTCAGCGACTTGACTATTTTTTGAGTTTTATTACAAAAAAATAGAAATTAATACAAAATATTTGAGATATTCACATCCATTTTCTCGAAATAAGGCTGTAATAAAATTGAATAAGCTATAATATTCCAATAAGCATACAAAATAGAATAAGTGCTCTCAATCACTGACACAAAGAACAGTCTGTCCAAGCAAAGAAGACATTCTGTCAAGATAGGAAAATGGCTCCAGCTCGATCAATATTGATTGAAAAATTAAAAAATTGGTATTGAATGGAAGGGAAAATTCTAATCTACGATTTGGGACCGAATTTATAGTTTTTGCACCAATATTGAACGAGCTGGAGTTTTTTCCCCATCTTGTCAGAATGTCTTCTTTACTTGGACAAACTATACCATTTTAAAAGAGTAAGTACGATAGTATGTATTTTCACACACATTCCAATCAATTGAATCTAACTATGGAGCTTGCAACTAGTTTTTGCAAAAATATTGAGCAATTTGAGAAGTAACTTGCTACAAAAAAACTGGAAACAGGTAAACTTGAACTTGAGGAAACATTCCACTGCTATTATGGAGTTGCTTGAACAACTTCTAGTTGGAGACGATTACGAAACACAGGATTTGCAATGTGTGTATTCATAACAAAGAGTATAGTCCGGTCAAGCAGAGAAGACATTCTGGCAAGATAGGAAAATTACTCCAGCTCAATCAATATTGGCTCAAAAATTGTGAATTTGGTCTCAAATTGTAAATTAGAATATTTCCTCCAATTTGAGATCACATTTATAATTTTTGAACCATTATCGACCGAGCTGGAGTCATTTTCCCATCTTGCCAGAATGTCTTCTTTGGTTGGACAGACTCTACACGCTTTCCAAGATGTTTTCAAACGAATCTAGCGATGCCATTACGATTACATCTGAAGAAAATCGATTTAGTTAGAGTGATATATGTCTGTATAATCATAACCATCTATCATTTCTCAGAGAAATAATAGATGGTTATTGTATAATACCTCACACCGTAGATAAGGTTGAGTGGTAGAAAGGACTTCCTAGTCCTAACTCCGCCTAATAAAGGATATTTTCATTTAATTTCATTTCATAATTTTTTACAACTATAGTGGTCAAACACAAACAGAAATATCCTGTTTTTCATATAATATGTTGTTATGTTTTGTATCTTAAACGTTAAACCTGTGTGAACTAATCATTTTAAACAACAATATTGATCAATCAATATAATTTTTGACTCTTGAAAAATAATTTATAGAATTAAATAATACTGTAATTTGATTTCAAGTTGATATTCAATAGCCTACAATTTGAAGAAATATGCTTTTTATGGGAATGTAATACACAATAAAAATGTAAGAAGTATAATATTATAGAAATCTAATAGAATAAATAAATTATATTCCTTGTTTTTTCATGTCGGTACTTTAAATATCCTAATTAACAGCCTTCAGTTTCAAGTTGAATACTACGCAAATTCGTAAGAAAATTCTTGAGGTGGAGCTGAATAATCTTTAATTATTCTATATCTTTCCATATAGTAGGCTGATTACCTTGGATGAGATAGCATAATCTGCTAGCATTATCGATCGTGTCTAATCATGTTTTTTTTCGAGAAAGAACATATTATTCAAGATTTATTCAATCCACACTGATGAATAATAATGTATTTAAACAAGGAAATAAAGGCGTGGTAGATTACATTCTAGCGATACTATCATTGACTACTTCTTTCTAGAGTGATAATGTTTCTGGATCTGGAATATTAGATTGCAAGATGTATGGTTCATTGAAAACCCAGTTACACTTCATATTGACATAACTTATACTTCATCCATACTCAAGTCATTTGATAGAAAAAAATTTATTTACTCACGGAGATATACTTTTTTATCTTCTCATATTCAGGTAGGATATTGATACCGGTATTAATAGTGTTACCTTAATATCAGGGCTACTTTTATCACAGTTCTTTATTTTAAATAACTATCAAAGTACCATTTAATAAGAAATAATAATTCAAAAAGGGTACTTTGATAATTATTTTAAATAAAAAAACGGTATTGATAGGCTTATCAATATAGGCTACTATAGGCTATACATAATGGATTGATGAATACCATACTCTAAATAAGATGAAAAATATGTTTTCCTAGGAAATTATACACATTCAGCTCAGAAATGTGTGTATATAGAGTAGGCTACAGTAGTAATATAAATAAGGTTTTCTAGTAATATAAATATTTGTATAGAATTATAAATAGAGTTGTAATAATATTGATAATAATAGCTTGTATTGATGATAAGTGCTTACAATTTATGTTACGTTGATTTGATGTAAGAGCTTCTCAGGTAAGCTTATAGAGGATATAGAGTAGCCTAGTATTGAAACCTGTAGAAAAAATTGTTTATAGTTAATTTGCAAACCAAGTTCCCATTGACACTTTGATTCAAAATGAAAACCAATGTTCAGGTCAAGGACCCCGTCAAAACTGGAATAGTTATTAATTTGAATGCAGCGCAGTGACGTTTAGTTGGATGGCTTGCATATAGAATGAGCCAAAGTTTTGAATATTGACTGTTTAGTAGGCCAACTCAAACTTTTCAGTGATCTACCACTACCTTGTAATGTCTGATCTCCAGTTAAACTCAGTTCCTAATCTGTGTTAAAACTCTGCCTGATCCTCCCAAAACTTCTCAGAAGTCATAAGGAAAAACGCCAAATATCTCATAAAAATATCGCCAAAAAATCGACTGCAATGTCTCAAGTAACTTAATAGTTCAAAAATGAAAAATCAATAATTTATCATTGTGTTGTGACTGAAATGCATCAATAATTTTTGTCTTCATTACTAAAATTATTCATCTATTAAAAAAACCCGAATGATAAATTTACCCTACTTTCATAACTAACTCGTTAGCAATAAAATGCACAATTTTCCGGAGCTTGAAAATAAGATATGTAATTGTATGCTATAATAATTATGGTTCCAACTATATGAGCATTAAAAATCTCTTGCTAGTGCGACTAAGCGATGAAACATGTTGATATGCATGACAGTGCATTAGGTGATTGAGAATTGATTTTTTAGTTGCTCAGCTAGAACACTCTCATGCCTGATCGCGCGAGTGATTCATACATTTTTCTCAAAATTGTAGTTATTATGAATGATAGGAGAATACAGGGATATACTGCTGATGTAATAAGACATGCTTGTTCTAACAACATTTGTTTAAACTAAATCAAGTTTGTTGAACAACACAAAAACAATATTCATGAGATTCCAAAAACCACCAAATAGAATAGAAGTAGAGATCAAAATTTGAAACAATCTAACCGAAATTAATTTGATATAATTCTAAGATTCTAACTATACCCTATTCACGATCACTTGAGACGGAATAAACAAACTTTTTGAGTGTGTGTGTGTGTGTGTGTGTGTGTGTGTGTGTGTGTGTGTGTGTGTGTGTGTGTGTGTAATGGAAGGTCTTCTTCTATGCGAAACTTTCGGCAACAGACCAACAGCTGTAGCCAATCACAGCTCAAGACAACAGTCTTTAGACAAGACAAGTCGGACTGTATCCAATCACAGCTCCAGACAAGAGTCAGCTGTTCGACTGCAGCTGACTGTTTCGCATCGAAGAAGACCTTCCATTACACGCACACACACGCAAAAGGTTTGTTTATTTCGTCTCAAGTGATCGTGAATGGACTATAGGTAATGAGAATTGGAATCACAAATTGTAACATCATACTACATTTATACGGTAGGCTACTAAACAATTATAAATATATTTTGCATCTCTGAAAAGGATTGTCATAGAAGATAATAATGTAAAAATTATGTGAGTAATAAAAAATATCACGAATTGAAAAAAAACCACTGAAGCAGCTGGATTATGAACTGATCTTCACAGCTCTAGGCTCTCAATAATCTACGAATATCAATAATTATTATCAATTAAATATGATATTATTGATCTATTTCTCAGTGAATGGTCGCATGGATAAAGTCTATTTTCAAAACGATTTTTACAATGTCAATAAACATTTCTTCTTTTTCGAATTACAATAAGCTATACAGAAATTGCATCTGCTGGAGCAAAGATGGAAGAAGCCTCAAATATTTGGAGCGGAAGTACTATCAACAATATAGGTCACTAATAACAAAATGCAAGATCTAGAATTGGCTCTGACGCGGATGATAAGGCTGTTGCTACTGTTAAAATGCGATATTCAGAATATTACTATTTTTATGCTACACTATATAGTGTCCTATACAAAATAGTAGATGATAAATAAAAGTGAAAAACTATCTATCATGCTTCAATTAGTGCCCTGACTCTGTGACCTTTCACATACTAACACAAAAATTAAAGTATGACATACACAGAAACGCATTCTACTCCCAATTATCCTAATTATAAAATTGAGATATATGTATTAAGTTTACGGTAGGCCTACTGTATTGAATGATAATGATTGTTATTGATTTGTCATATTAGTTTATTGGTGTTATCCGTTTTAAAATATATGACCTGAATTATTAAATTCTCAGAAAATTCAGTTGTTTTGCATTTTACATAGCATAATGAAAAATGTTTATTTACATCTTTTTCAAAGACGGGGCTACAAAAAGTATGGTTATCAGAATTACTCAGTATAGAATCCAAATTATATATATTATTGTTTAGCCGTTATATATTTTAAGCCGATTTGTACGTACAGTAACTTATACGTTTTTATTTATTTATTGCGGATGATGCCCACATAAGTATTTAATTTCACTTGTGCTCGGGTAATAAAAGATATCATTCTGTAGGGCCTAAGTAATGTATAATTCAAGGTTACTTCATTTTCTCAATAATCCATATACTCGTCAATAATTCGTAAGGGATAGGTACCCTGGCCCTCGGGCCATATATCCTATGATCTCTCTATAGGATTGATGCTGAAGGACTTAATGAAGGTCATCCATGAACTAATCATCGATATAATTAATATTATAATCATGATTAACTTATATATAATTCATGACTTTGTTGTTATTCTTATAATTAGACACGTATAGAAAAATATGTATGATTATTCTGTAGAAAAACTCATCAAATTTGGACAGAATTTTTCAAGATGATGCTGGATGAGGAATTATATGGTACCGGTAACAGATTTCTGGATATGTTAATTTAATTCAGGAAGCGTGTGTAGCCTACCCTATTAATTCAGAGAGTTATGAAGTGAGAGATTTCTTATAGTGAATTGAAAGTTCAAGGTAAGAAGGAACTAATTTCAAAGCAACATATCAATCAATCATAATCAGCAGATAATCTAATCAAAGCTACTTGTTACTTGAACCTAATTGCCAACCACGAGCGTCTATATTTACATCATGGTGCAAAGATAAACTCAAATATAGACTATTTTTGTTAAGATTCAAAAAAATTAATGGATTTTCAAAGTCAACCAGTAACATGTGCGACAATGAAAATTTCCTTTAACCCCGCGGTTATAGTGAGTATATAAGTTTAATTATAATAATTTAAGAGAGAGGTTTCAATTATTGAGGAAGTGCATTAATGAAGGCTCAATCAAAAAGCATCGTTATAACAAATCCTGTATAAAATTCAATTTTTTTTTAGTTTTTCCTTGTGAGTGAAAATTTGTTGAAGTCAAGAAATTAACTAAAGTGGCATAACCTGAATATTTGGACTCATTATGAAAAATTTGTAAAGGGACAGTTTTGGGAGTAATCTTGTTGAACCTTCCATTAAGTATATGTTGTAACTTGATAATAAATAAGTAATAAGTACCGTACGGTACCGGTAATAAAATATCTAGTTGGTCAAGAGAAATATTAGTTAATTTCGAATTCATGTCACTTAGGCTGAGGCCGCACTGCCGGTGGGTAGAGCGTGGAGGGTAGTTGGTAAATCTATAGAACATACACACCATCCACAGTAATACATTGTATAAATAGTATGTGTTCAGCCGCCATCTTGAAATTCTTAAATATGGACAACATAACCTCAAAAAACAGTATGACGTCATACCATTCATACGATCTATTACTGTGTATGGTGTGTATGTTCTATAGATTTACCAACTACCCTCCACCCTCCACGCTCTACCCACCGGCAGTGCGGCCTCAGCCTTACATACAGCAACACAAAAAATCCTCAAACAATTCGTAAAACTGATTTTTAGTAAAATTAGGCTAGCCTACCTATTCATTTTGTAGGCCTATAATTTAATTAAGTAGCCTATTGTCAAAGCTGGGGATATAATTCGAGAAAATGATTAATCTATTTCTGTGATAATTCTTAATATTAACGGTTTTTATCCAACTTCGTATTGTTTTATTGATACAACTTTTTGTAGTGATAGAGAAAGTTACTACTACTCAGAATTAGGCGGGATATCAAATCACCGCCAAAAATTTTGCAAGAGGTTATCATGAAAAATACACCTGGAATGTAGACTACCCAATTTGACATAAATATAATAAAGTTCCGAATGTCCTACTAATGCGAAACATGTTTGTGCATTAATAATTTTAAAATTTTTAAAAGGGTATTTGATTCTCATTTTATTTTTCAATAATAAAGTTCCTATCTTTTTCACACTAAAAAAGTTTATGAAATGAATGTTCGAGCATTGAGCATTAAGTGACAGTGATCTTATTATAGTAAAATAAGGCAAAAAACATAATAATAATATTTTTTATTTATTTTTGCATGTAGGCTACATTACATATTAGAATGTTTTGCAATCGTCAAATACAAAATGGTTATAATATATACAAATTTTAAAAAGTTTTCAGCCTCCTTCAATGAGGCGTTTCAAAGTTTGCTCACTCTCTGATGTTAGCATAATAAAAAAAACTCCATCAAAGAGTAGAAACATTTCTTTCTCCTGCATCCAGTTCTTCAACATGACGCTAATATGGCTGAACCTGTTTCGGCAAAGATTAGAATTGCAGTTGCGATGATGATGATGATGATGATGATTTTATAACGTCACTTGCAAACGTTTTGGATGCTGAAAGGAAAAGATGAAAGGGTGACCTTCAAACTGGTAGAATCAGTTCTGTGCACTTTAATGTAGTCTACGCAATGCCTTCCAAATTAGCCTTATGTTATCTCCGTCTGGAATACGGTAACAAAAAAGTGTCTTCCTGCATTGTCTGTTAAAATATATCAGGGTCGCTTGCTTTTGCCCACGTTTTATCTACTTTCAAAGTCTGAGGAATTCATCAGGTATAGAAAAATGACTCTAGCTCGTTCAATATTGGTTCAAAAGTTAAATTATAAATTTGGTTTTCAATTGTAGGACACATTCTGCTCTACAATTTGAAACAAAAATTTATAATTTTCAAACAAATATTGACCGAGCTGGAGTCATTCTCCCACCTTGCCAGAATATCTTCTTTGCTTGGACAGACTATAGATCTGTAACACGATACCGGTAGCCTACAGAGAGTAAGTTATAACTATACTCTGCAACTTGAACTAGGATCTTACAAAGCTTATAAGAACTTATAAATCTTATATCCTTAAGCTTATAAATAAATATGCATGTCTATACTAATAAGCTTAAACAATAGGCCTACCTGGAAAATGTTAGTCATATAAAGACTTAAAACCAGTATAAACACTGCCGGTAAATGAATAAAGCCAAATATGTACAGTAGGCTACCGGTGTAGTATACCGGTCTACCGGCACAAGAAGAAGCAAGTAAAGTGTCTATTGTAGCAAGTCTGACAGCTTCAAAAAGCAGACTTTCTGGTAATAGCCTTGAATTTACGGCTCTTCAGTAGCAAATTACTGTAATTTAGACAGAAAAAGTAACTGTTCCTTGTTTTTCAGGCGATCTGTGGAGAAGGAGAACTGAATGCAAATTGCTTGGTTTAGGGGTACCTACTTATACTGTGATGGATTATAAGGATGAAACATTCTTAAAATTTAATTAATTTTATGAATTCCTTTAATTTAGAATATATTACATTCAAATAAACTTATCATTAAATAAGTTTTATTTCATCATATTTATGACAGAGCAAAAATAAAGTTTTTTTTATTCTATCCAAGGATTAGAATAGGGTTTGAATTATTTTGCCACCGAAATTTTTATTGAAATTTATCTTGCTAATAATCATATTTATCATGGTTGTTAATTCCTCAACTTCTCATTTAACATCAAGTTTTTCAACCGGAGATGCTTTCAAACTTGAAATATATCTCCTTTCATTAACTATTTTTCAACCAATAAAGATTACATTATTGGAATATAATTATACATAATTTATCCAGTAGAGGTGGATAAAGAAATAATAGTTTGATTTCAACTCAAATGTAGGAATCAGATATTCATCGTAGCTGTTAGCCAGTCAACCTTGACCGCACTGTTGAATAATTTAATACATAAAAATTCGCAATTCATTTGAGTAGTTGATCTGGCCCTTGCATATGAGGGTCAGGTAACGATATCATAATATAATGTATGCGCTATATGTATTACCTATATCTGACTTAGTTCAGGGTGAATGAGTCTGTAAACCTACATCTTTGATTTCAAAAATGATTTATTTATTCCATGACTTTGAACAGGAACTGATAGCATGTGTACGCTAGGTAGTGTAAATTACTTACAAGCAAGTTTTTTTCTGCAAAATATAAGAAAAGTTTCCCCTTTCCCCCTCTCTCTCTAGTGCGAGGGGGGGTTTGTCAGTCATAATATTGTTCAGTTACAATATATTTTTCCAATATTTACTCAGTGCTTACTTTGTGAAGTTAAAAGTTCTGGTACAGAGGCGGAAAATTGGTGAGGGGGGTCCGGGGGTTCTACCCCGGAAAAAAACCAAAATTCGACTTCTCAAAACTCATTTTCAGAGTTATTTTTAAGCTCTCAGTTGAGTATTATTACCATCATTCTTCCATATTTTTACATAAAAAATTTGAATGATTTACTACAGGAGTAGTAAGTACTCAGAGGAACCTGTACGGCGTACCGTCACAAATTAAGCCCCGCCTTTTATCATGAAAATAGAAAATTAGAACAATTTCTGAATTATCATACAATTTTTTAAAATTATTATTGATGGGTAAATAATTTGAAGTTTATATTGATGGGTGGGTGTGGATAGCTTACAAACAGCAAATAGCAAAGTGTATAAAAATTTATTTTCTCAAAGAATTGGTGACTATTTTTCCGTCAAACTGGCTAACCGGCCCTATAAACTAAAAAGGATGGAGAAGTACCAAGGGAGAAAGCAAGAGTATCCTCAATTGAAAATCTGATTTCCAATGAATGTTTGGAAAGTCAAGATAAGGAATTATCAATTATCTGATACAGAATTCGATTGGAGACTAAAATGGAAGTTTTGAGCCCAGTGTCAATAACTTCGCAATTTTCGAAATTAAGTTGTAAATTTATTAAATTTAATGACAATAATGTATTATTTTATTGTATGATATTTATTCAATTTTATTTTATTTACTTTGGCTGTGGATTTATTTTTTAAATAAAAAAAATCTGTCAACTTCTAAAGGGGGTGGCAGCTGCCCCCCCCTGCCCGTGCCTGGATACGCCCATGTATCCGAATTGATCCCGGTCGCAATAATTAGTTCGGATAATAGGCGATCTACGGTAGCAGGCAAAAATCTCATGAATGGTTCTATATACGGTAGGCTATAGTAGCCTATATATCGTACCGGCGGAATTCGCAATGGAAATAGGCCTGCGCCTACTGCATTTTCACTACTATATCGTATGTAATTAAACATCAACTCTGAAACTGAGAAGCTCTGCATAGCTTTGCATATGTAGCTAGGCTATAAGTTACTTCTATTAGCCTATTATAATCATGGTGTATGTCTGGCTCAACAGCCCATGAAGGGCCTAGGCCTACCAGCTGCTGGTTATTGCCAGTTTCCAATTCACTCTACTATACAGCCCGTCTAAGCCAAGAAGACACCCCGGCACGACGGGAAAACGGCTCCAGCCCGGCCAATACTGGCCCAAAAGCCATAAATTATAATCATGATAGTCATGTTAATCATAATATGATGAGTCTATGATAGATATAATAAGAAGCCTATTCCTCTGTAGCTATTTTATGAATCAAACAGAATTCGATTTTCCCAATAAGATAGTGACGGTTGTTTGGCATCTGTAGGCCGGTAATGCTCAAGGTCATAGACCTTCTAAAGCCTGTCCAAGCAAAGAAGACATTCTGGCAAGATGGGAGAATGACTCCAGTTCAGTCAATATTAGTTCAAAAATTATAAATTTGATCTCAAATTTTAGAAAACATCCTGATCTACAATTTGAGCACAAATTTATGATTTTTGAACCAATACTGACCAAGCTGGAGTTATTTTCCCATCTTGCAAGAATGTCTTCTTTGCTTGGCCAGACTGTACCAACTCCTTCAACTGTGTTTCCTACCGATTAAAGATAACCTATTTTCTCATCAGACAACTGATTTCTAGGGCGCCTGTATAGCTGCAGTATTCAAACCAATGGTCAATGTCCAGTAGTGAATAAAAATGCAATCTCTGCTCACGAGATAACCTTGTATTGATAGAAGCTCTTATTTTTGTTTAGCACTTACCGTACTGTTCTATACTGTTTCAAATTAGGCTACTTATTCAACTTCAGGTGAGTTATTATGATTCTTCCAAACATTTTGGTCTGAGAGAGTGTAGTAACTCACCGTAGGCCATAAATAGTCTATAGTTGTATAAATTTGTAATAAATACCAATATTTTTCTTCTGGAGAATGGTGAATTAAAGTCAGTTATATAGGCCTACAGAGTGTTTCAGGAGAAATGTGCAATACTACTCAGGCTGATTCCTTACACCAAGTAGACAAAAAAGTTCTAAACCCCCAAAAACGCTTTGTTACCGAGACAACAATGGCGGAAAATTGAGATTTTTTTAAAAATATAAATTTTTCTAATTTTTTAGAGGTTTTAGTAAGGTTCCAAAATGATCAATTCCTCTGTACAATTAGCTGAGGAATTCAATGAAACCAGTTCCAAGTTTGTAACTTCAATGGTTATTGAGATAATTGGAAAAATATGCTAGAAAACGCCATTTTTCAACAATAAGGGTTATAACTGGATGAGGAATCATAAAATTGTATTTTTTATTGATGGAAGTTAAAGAGAGTCGGATTCTAAAGAAAAAGTTAAATGGCGGCGATTGTGTAAATCTTACCCAAATCTCAGAAATGGCGATCAAAAATCGCAAAATTGATAAAACATATAGTCTAGTCAATAAAGCCTGTCCACACGGGTGCAAAACTACCAGTGCATGAAATATGCCCCAATTTTCGACCTCGGGGATTTGTTTAGACTAGTTGGGAGGTTAACATACTCAAAGTCCCCGGACCTGGGGGGTGAGCACAGGGCGGGAGGGGGGATAGAAGGTACAATTTTTTAGTTTTTCGCAAATTACCAGAAAACGGTTGATCCTAGAGAAAAGTGTTCCACATAGAAATTGAAGAGGACTAAAATCTGCGTCGATTAAAAAAAAGAAAACCGAAATCGGCCAAATAGAAAATTTTTTACATTTGATCAAAACTACCATTTTTCAAAAAAATCCCAAAAAATTGTCTTAACTGCTTTTAAATGTGATGTAACTCATGAAATAACAATAAATCCACTACCCCCTCACCCTAAAAGTTGTCAAGCATGAGAAGTAGAGTCCAAATAATTAACATATCGATATTAATATTTGACCTATTTTTGGAATTTTAAGGATCACTTTTCCAAGAATGGAATTCCTCCAAATTCAGCTACAGGTGGTTTTTGTCAATATTTTGATACTAAAATATAAGTTACATAAGAAGTAATAACAATATTCAAAGTGGTGTCTGGTAGTCTATATGGATCATTACTCAGCAGAATACTTATTTTACTGCTCAAAATCTGGACTATTTGCAGTAGAAAGGACCCTTCAAGGATAATAATCTAAGGACATCCCTAACTTTCGTAAAAGTGAACGGATCTTAATAAACTATAGCTCATTGTTTTCATCTTCAAAAGGCGGTTCTATTTCATATACTATATGTTCAATTCGGACAAAATTGAAGAATTTCATTTACCTAAGTTCTTTGAGCTTATTCCTATGTACCGGAAAAACACTAATTTTTTGGGTTAAAATGCGTCTATCTTGAAAACTTTTGATGGTAGAAAGTCGCATTCGGGCTCACATTGAGACTATGTTCAGAGTAGGCTAGACAGAAATTAGACGAACTTCATAAATTAAATTTCCTGCCCAAGGTTGGTTTGTAATCACCTTGTTACCCAACTAGAAAACTTGAGAATGCTCTCATTAATTTTTATCATCTATCTTCACTAATACATTGATATATACAAGAATTTTCGAGGCTCAATAATAACGCTTTAAAAAGCAAATGAGACAGGAAACCAAACAGTTACGCTGTTTCAGGCTGCACTATATAGATTATTGAATTATGTGAGTAGTGAATATCATGAATCACAATCTTGAATAATCAAATTAGACCCTAAAAAATGCACAGTCATTGGCAACAATTTCAAACTAATATAATCATGAAATGCATAATAATTTTTTCTTCCAAAATCAAAAAGTTTAATCTTAACCGAATAGGAAATAGGTGTAGATAATTTCATTGGATGGCAGCTTGATTATTATGTAAGCATACGATGCTTATAAGTCTGCGATCTTGAATTTGAAGCAAATTATGAATAATAAGCTCTTGAATTATAAGCAAATTGATCCGGCTACACTTCTTTTCCACTAGACTTAATAAAAACCACGACATTATTTGATGAATAAGTAGGCTATAGATTACTGGAGTTGATAATGAGATTATGATTAGACAGATTTCAATAATTTCTATGATTCATTGTTTGTTGTTGATTATCGCGATGAAAATGAATTTAATTCCGCCTTTACACGTCGCCAGTCAAAAAACATATATTGGTCGACTAATTTTCAGTTTTTTACAGGAATTTGAGAATATCACGGTACGATATGAGAATTAACGCTGTTATTATTACAAATAGTATTAGAGGATTATGAATATCATTCTAGTAACACAATAAGAATCTATTCCAGCATGAAATTATCTGCTAGATCATTTTTAAAAATAATAAATCAATAATTCAATAGTGATAAAATGGTAATTGATTCAACTATTTATTTTAAATAACAGCAAATAGAATCTTCTGCTAATACTACTACATTCTACATTACTACAATAATATATTTCAACATTCTTTAAAGTACAGTAGCCTATATCATACTACTTTTCTACTTTGAACGGAGCTACAACAATGATTGAAATAAACTCAACAGATCTACGAACCACCAGGCGGAAGAGTTTTATTTAAAAGTCAAATGATAGTGAAATAGCTAATGATCTCAAAATAATTGGGAACTACATTACGTTTATAACGTTTTTTTTAAATGCTGAAATAAGAAATGTTTGAGTAATTAGCCGCATCCTCAATGTAAGGGGAATCTTTTGGAAACAATGCCTTTATTAATATTTTAAAAAATTGTTCTAATACCTAATATTCTGAATCCTGGATCATAAAATCAAAACTTTGACATCATTTAATATGGTAGTGAGTTGGTGTGTGACTGATTTTAGTTCATTTTTTTGCATAAGCAACAAGTTTCTTCTTTGTTCCATGTTCTTTGAGTAATTGCCACATCCTCAATATGACAGGAGAATATTTAGATAACTCATACCTACAATAATTACAGCCTATACACAGCACTAATTATTCTATAATTGGTCTGAATCCTCAATCATTAGGAGTAAGTTAAAATGAAAAGAAAAACACAATTGTAAAGTCAGTATTTATACGAGTGGAGATGAACTTCTTGAATGTTCTACCAAAATGGTATAAGTTAATTGAATGGGCTAATTTAATGTTATTTGGCATAAAGTTGAATGGGATAGCATTATTTTTGGATTAAACCGATCCCTCATAGTGGAAAATTTTAAAATGCATGTACCTATATATTCTTTTTATTTTCAATGTGGAAAATATATTGGATATTGGAGGATTTTAATCCTCTAAGTTGAAATTGAGTTTATTATTGTTATCAATGAAATTTAATGGCACAAAATGACGAATTGTTCATCAAAATTCATTATTTTTAATTGATAGATAAAATGAGATGAATCAAATACCTTTTTTAACTTTTAAAGTATTATTTTTACACAAACATGTTTCAAGCTTTAGCCCATTTTTCAATGACATTGAAAATACTTCTATAAATAATACTTTTATAGTTAAAAAAAGGGGATTTGATTTATTTCATTTTATCTATCAATTATTTTAAATAGCAGCCCTAAGTTTAAAGTTTAATTTTCATTATTTTTAGTTTAAATGACGGGTGGCAAATGGTTATTATTGGTTCAAGTAGTCGAATAAAACCAGCGGTTGGCGAATAATTATTGTTATCAATGCTGAGCTCTGTCAGAGTAGTCTGCAAACAATCTGCAAAAGTATCAGGCTAAAAACGACCTCATCTGAATAACATTCCGCTCTCGTCTAGAACGCTTTCAGACTGTCCTGAGAGAGCTATCACGAATAAAAACCATTCGTCAATCGCCAGTTTTATTGGCGTCAAGGCCTACTGGACTAGTTGTTATTTATCTACTTAATAATATTATAAATTTATTATTTTGTTAGCTAATAAAGTTACCGTGCCTTAATTCCTTAATAAATCCTTTTTGATTTCATTCCATACAACTCCTATACTACTATAATGTAGCCTATTAATTTATATAGTTTTCAACTGTCTTAATTCTCTGAAAAATAAATACATGAATTTTGATTTTGAATTCCATTTTTTCGTTTGAATCCAGCGCGACAAAATGGCGGCTGGCAACAAATGGTCGTCGAGTTGGACCGATTGGAAGTACCCGACGTGGATGGACTCCTGGGACGTGCGTTCGGGTAGATGGTGGATCGAGAAGAAGCGTCAGGACGACGGCGCCGACGGCCTCTGGAGGGTGCACGACAAGCTGTACGACCTCAGCACCTGGGTCAACCAACACCCGGGCGGCAAACAGTGGATAACACTCACTAAGGTACGTAACAAATTATTATATTGGTATTTCCTTTTTTCTTATAGGGCTACTGCTGTAGGCCTACTTATCAAAGTTTTCGATAAATGTACGTAGATCTCAGTATTTACTTACCCTATTTTTAGAATAATTTTGTTTTCACATTAATAATAATATTATTTTTAAAAAGGTTACTGAGATCTACATTTATTGAAAACAGGATAACTACATTGAAACTTAGGATAAGTACAGTAGCTAAGCAGTGGCCATAGAGAAGAAGAAAGTTTCTTCTCTGAGTTTCTTAAGCTGAGTCTAGATAAGTAAGTTACAGATTATATTGGTTTATATGGAAGCAGAAATTGGCTGGAGATTCGGCCATGTGCTCTCTCATGTTAGTAAAATCATAGATATTAATATAACTCTAGAATAATTCCTAGGATCCTCTTTGGTAAAATGAATAATCCATTATTAATCCTGGACCCTTCATTCCATGCCTACAATGACAGAGGTACCGTACCGAAAGTTGTAATAATTAGAACAAAAATTCCAAAGTTTATTTGTTATTAAATAAATTAGCGAAAAAATAAAATAATAAACCGCTTAGCATTACCGATGTGGTACCGTACACGTTTTGTGCACTTCGCTTCAGCTGCTGCCCTATAGCAGCAGTGGTTCTCAACTGTTTTAATCCTGCAATCCCATTATAAAAAATAATGTTCAATGGATCAACCGCATTAATTGCAAAGTTGAATTGCCGTTATTTTTTCTTAAAATGGATCAGTCAATTCTAAGTTCCAGGTTAGTACTGTTGGTAATACAACTCATATTATTTGTTTTAAAGTTTATCATCTATAAACTTATTATAGATCATCATCTATTACTTATTATAGTTACTAGTCTACCTGGCTAGTAGGCCTACTCCTAGAAATTTATAATTTGAGAAAAAATACATTCAAACGTTATACTAACTTAATACTATAAAGATTCATTCAAGGATAATATTTTTTCAGGTGATTATTTATTTCTTTATTTATTTTCAGGGCCTTGATATAACTGAAGCCTACGAGTCATCACACTTGAATCAGGACGTTGATTTGATTCTAAAGAAATTCTACGTTAGAGACGCTAAAACGCCAAGAAATTCGCCTTACACTATGGATCCTGGCGGCTTTTTTAGAACTTTAAAATCTAGAGTTTATCAAGAGATGAAAACTATGGAGACAGGCACAAAGTTGAGGTGAACTATTTAAATTAATATCATTATTTTAATTCATTTTTATTTAAGCCTATTTTAGTTTAATAGATAATTTAAAAATATTCATTCATAGAATAATCAATATTTCCTCTATCTTAGGGCTATACCGTACTTCATCACTGTTTTTTATTTCAAATAAGAATCTCAGTAGCCTACCCTTTTCATTTATTTTTATTTATACATAAGCATAACATTTTTCGACTCATCAGAGTCATTTTCAAATGCAAATCCATTTGATTAATGCAGTCATTTTCAATGAAAATCCATATTTGATTAATGCATTTGAAAATGACTCTGATGAGTTGAATTTAAATTTGAATTTATTCAGAAATAAAGATACATCACAAATTTGAGAACTCTGATGAGTGGAAACATGTTATGCTTATCGCTTATGTATAAATAAAAATGATTAAAAAGGGTACTGTAATTCTTATTTGAAATAAATCATCAATATTGTATTCATTATTGTTCCATTTATATCCAACTTTTTTTGTAACTTTTCAATGCTCTATTTATTTATACTTCCCATGCTCTGATGAGAACATATTTTTCAATTCAATTCAAGTGCATCTTTATTCCACTGAATAGAGTTTCTAAAATGGGTCATAATAAATCACAATACGAGTGTCTGGAATAATTACTTTCCCCGCACTAGTGACGTAAAGTAATCCGTGAGCGGGGAAAGATTTTCAACCAATCACAGAAGAGGAAGTTTTTGAACAATGGGTTTTTCCAAAACTGGTAGATATGTGTACATAATGTATCAGAAAAACAATTCTGTCAGTATTTTTTATTAGTCCATTTAATTGAGATAGACATCCTATCAGTCCACTCTTTCAATCCATCAGTTCAGAATTCATCATTCCATTGTTTCAGTCCATTCTGTCAGTTCATTGGTCATCAGTCCATTCAATCAGTCATTTTTTTCAGAGAAATTTCTCAGTCCATGAATATAAGAAAAAAATTCTGTCTCTTCAATTTTACATTCTATTCTGTCAGTCCATTTCATCAGTCCATTCTATCAGTTCATTTCATCAGTCTATTCCATCATTCCAGTTTCTGTCAGTCCATTTTGTGAGACCAATCCATCAGTCCATTTTATAAATTAATTTTCATTTCATCTCGAAAAAAAAGTCCATTCTGAAAAATAAGTCCATTTCATCAGTCTATCCTGTCAGTTAATTTCATCATTCCATTTTGGTCACTTCATTTCTTTCAGTCCATTCCATCAGTTCGATTGCAGTCCATCTCATCAGTTCATTTCAGTCCATTCTGTAAGACCATACAATCAGTCCATTTCATGACTCTCTTTTTCATTTCACCTAATCAGTCCATCCTGTCAGTCCATTTCATCAGTCTATCCTGTCAGTTACGATCCATCATTCCATTGTGTCAGTTTATTTCATCATTCCTTTCTCTCAGCTCATTTCATCAGTCTATTCTGTCAGTCCATTCCATCAGTTTATTTTTACAGTCCATCTTATTAGTTCATTTTTCAGTTCATCTCATCAGTCTATTCTATCAGTTTATTTTATCAGTCCATTTTATTAGTCCATTTGTACATAGTGTATTATAATCAGTTGAGTAAGATCATATAATATAATTACCCTTCTTGGTGTTCCTACAACCCCAAGTTATATGTATAGCGGTTCTTTAAATCAACATCCTTCTTTAGTATTTTTTCATGTGATGGTAACTGTAGGAAAAATGTAATGTGTAACTCGAGCTTAAAGTGTACTTGCTGCACTCAAGCTACTATTCGGCGTACTGAAGAAAACTGTTTCACTGCATGCAGCAAAATACTACCACTCCTGCACTAGTTACACAGCAATAACTATTTTCAGCTCATGAGATAAAATCAAGTTTGATTTTTCATATCTATCAGATCACTTGAACAATAAAAATTGTGCAGAACTTCTTAAATAATAATTCTTAATACCGTATTGTATTACCAATGAAGACAAGCTACTCAGTAAGCATAATATGATGTAAGTCAACGAATCTGGCAAATTTAATGAAACTAGGAGATATTTAAACAGAATAAAAACCTTGGGATGGATATTATTTAGGATCATCCAAGTCATATTGAGAAACGGCACTAGTTACACAAAGCTCATAAGCCCATAAAGTTTTATATCTCTCAAAATTAACGAACTAAAAATAAAAACAAACAATAATATTATTGATGAGGCTGCTTTAGCAGGTGACTTCAATAGATAGGTAATTGCTTACTTCCCTAATTTTTTTGTTGAAATAAAATCATAATTTTTCATTGAAAATAGTTAGTTATTACTTAGAGAACTTCCACAATATGCCGACTTCATTCATTAAATGTTTTATCTCCGAAAATATACATTAAAAGTAATTTGACATTCAAAATAAATAGATAAATTGAGAATAGTTATATAAATTAGGAGAAAATAGATGCGGTAAATCGTAGATCAGGAATTCTATTTTATATTATTTTTATGTTTTCTATTACCCATTGATTTGACTTTTCATAATCTTGAGAGATCTCTTAGGAAAATAATCTGTTACGTCAGGCTACTCCAAAAACATATATTTTTAAAATTTCCCATTATTTAATTGTTGAATTAGACAACCAATCAAATTAGAACCAACACTGAATATGAGTGCAGATTCTATTAAATTTTATGTAGGTAGCCTATAGAGTAAACGCTACATGTTTTAAAATTAAACTCTAAACGCAACTTAGATGCCCAGCCCTGGTAAGTAATAAGCAATAAATTATATATAAATAAATAAGAAGAATTATTTGTTACCGCATATAATTGCTTCTAGCTTACAGTATCTTTTTTTAATATTTATGATAATTGATACGGTTTTCAATCATTTGTTTTCCACGATATAAGTTACCCAAAAAGTTTTCAAATTATGATCAAATTTCATTTAACTTTTAATGGTTTCAGGTCATACATCCTGATTGATTCCCTAGTTGTGATGACTTTCCTGATGGCGGTAACGGCCGTTAAATTTAACAACTACACGGCCGGTTTTATTTCAGCCGCCTGTTTGGCATGTGCCTCAGTAGCTGCTCACAATTTCTTCCATCAAAAAGATAACTGGAGAATGTACTACTTCCAACTCTCATTGATGTCTGTAACGTGAGTGATCTCAGTTTCTCAATCTAATTTAGAAAGTATACTAGAATAGAATTATAAACGCAGGATGGACCATGAAAGTAACCTGAGATTGGTCACCTGAGTTTACCAGAATTTGATAATGGTGCGTCACAACCGAAACCGGTATCTAGATTTTTTTTATAAATCAGTGGTTTGACAATATCTTGTCTTTTGAAATGAAATGAAAATATCCTTTATGAATAAAGGATATAATGAATAAAGATATAAAGATTGATTGAATAAAGATATATAGATTATAGATAGATTGAATAAAGATATATAGTATATATGAATAAAGATATTGTCAAACCACTGATTTATTAAGAATCGAGGTACCGGTCTTTTCATTCAATAATGAAAGCCATATGCATATTTTATTCAATAATGACAAAAATGCATTGCGTCACAAAACTGTCCCTTTACCAATTTTCATGATAAGTCCAAACATTTAGGTTATGCCACTTTAGTTTGTTTCATTTTTTTCTTATTTTCTTATTCATTTGTCAGAGGTTGGAGAATATTCTTAAATATTTTTCAGAGATTCTAGGATAGAATCTTAAGAGGAGCTTCTTAAATATTTTTCAGAGATTGAAGAATAAGTTGACTCTCAGATAAAATCAACACATAAACATAAAAAGCTCAAGTAACTTATTGATCAACACATTTTTCACAGATAAGAGAATAACGGAAAGGTCAAGAAAACTTGGCAAAAAATTTGAATATTATTCGATTTTTTCAGAGATTGGAGAATAACGCACAGCTTAAGTCACCACATCTACACCAACACAGCCCACGATCTAGAAATGATGATGATGGAACCATTCTTGCAGTGGTTACCGAAAGAAGACAAGAACTGGGTAGCACGAAATCTATCCTGCCTGTACACTCCTGTTGTCTACCTCTGCGTTTACCATGGACAGGCGCTAATTAGGTTTGTTTCATTATTTTAGAATTTGTTCACTTGATTATTATTATTCTTAATGTTATATTCAACAATGTTGAGAATACAGAAATTACATAGCGCAATAAGATTTACAGTTTATATAAGTATTATTATTATTACAGTTGAATAGCAACATTTGAAGAATAAATATGAAAATTTATTTGATTAAAATTCAATATGCAGTGATCTGATAATGACAGATAAATTTGACCTCTGGTGGGAAAATATAATCAATTTTAGTAAATATAATGTACAGCTAGTCACTGATGTATCCATTCTTACTCTATCTGTAGCTAATCACACAGTGAGGTTGCTACAAATTTTATAACAAATTTTTGTGATTTTTTGGCTTGAAATCTTTCAAATTTGTGCAATATTTTTCTAATTTTCAATATTGTTTTCTTTGGTGCATGATATTTATTTAATTCCGGCCATCAACATTCCAAATTCAAAATTTCAGTGTTATTCCTGGATTGAAAATTATGTGTTTACTCAGTGCTATTATATCATATAACCTCATTTTGGAGAATATTGACTTTATTATAAAATTTTTGTTGTTATATCCTTGAGTGAACACTGATTTATGAAATAAAAACACTGACCACTGATAACCAACATCCGGTTGAAGCGATCGCCACTAGTCAAAGCTTTCCAACTTAAAAAGTGTTTTTTAAATCAGTGTCAAATTTATAGCCCACTGATCCAAGAAGAACAAATCCTCGACAAATGAATATATTTGGGAAAGGGAATTTACTGATCCATGACGAGCTGCTGAGTGCGATATGTTCACCGGGATTGATCAACGACATATGCAGTCCAATGTTTTACAGTGAGAAAAAGGGTAGTTCAAGTTAGGTACCTTGTTACTGGAGTGTAGGCCTTTCATACTGCTTGAACACATATAGTCAACACTCTAAATATATTTCTATTTTTTATTTGTTTCAATTTTTTAATGTACATTCATAGCCTATTAATCAAAGAAAGACTTCGTTACAATAAATAATAATGAAATAAACTATAGTTACATTTTTTCAAATTTCAGAATAGTAAAGCACGGAGTAGAATGGCCAGATGCCATTGGTCTGGCCACACCTACAATCATGTACCTCTTCAGTGGCTCCAGTTTACTGCACTGCCTGGGCATGTGGTCGATCATAATGCTTTTTAGCAGTGTTATGTTTGCCACCCTGGGCTTCAATGCCGCCCACCATCATCCCGACATTTTCCACGAGGGAGACAAACCAAGGTAAGTCTGTACAAGCAAAGAAGGCATTCTGGCAAGATGGGAGAATGACTCCAGCTCGGTCAGTATTAGTTCAAAAATTATAAATTTAGTCTCAAATTGTGGAGAACTTTCTGATCTACAATTTGAAACCAAATTTATGATTTTTGAACCAATATTCATCAAGCTGGAATCATTTTCCCATCTTGCCAAAATGTCGACAAAATGTTGGACAGACTATAACAAACCAACATTACTGGAGGTCAGTGAATGTCTGTTATCAATTATCAGCTCTATCAGTACAGTCTATAAGCGGTTCACGAGAGAGAAACGGTTTAGCCAAAGTCACATTCGTGAGTTTCACGTGACTCTAGTCACTGGGTGACCAGTATTCAACTATATACAGTACGCTACCGTAAGTCAGCAGGCTTGCATATTGGCGAGGTAGAACCTATCCGTAGAAGGGTCAACAACCAAAAAAGTCATACTATATAAAGCATAGGATATTAAACCAATAAATCCTGAAGGGTGGGTGGTAGTGGACGGCAAACTGCCGAACGGCATAATTATGTCCCATAAGAACAATGTAATTTTTATCAATCTCTTGGAGCAGATAGAGCCTCTATTTATTGACAGAATTTCACGCTCTTCATGACATTGGAAAGAAAATTCAATTCTCCAAGCGCTCTACTTTTCACTTTTTTATTCAAATTTCATTTCAATAATTAGAGTTCAATACTTTTATAATTAATTAATTAATATTAACTTGAAATAAAAAAGTGAAAATAGGAGCGCCTGGAGCATTTAATTCTCTTCCCAATGACATATAAAGGACGTAAAATTCTGTCCATAAATAGAGGATCTATATGCTCCAATAAGAGATTCATAAAAATTACCTACATTGTTCTTATGGGGCTTGATTCTGCTGTTCGGCAACTAGCCGACTAGCCTACTACCACCCACTCTTAAATTATAAGCAATATTTTTTCTGAGGGTGATGCCGACACCCTCCTAGGCCTGTGCTTGGATAATGAGAGATGACGCCTACATCGATTTTATCAATTCATTTTTGAATTATAATTATTTATTTTCTATCAATTCTACTTATCTTATTATTTATAAGTTACTATTTTATTATTCATTATCAATCTATAATATTATTATAAAATAAAATAATATATGGCCAGATATTAATTTTTTTCGTTATTTTCCCAGGAAAAACACAGACTGGGCCCTCAACCAGCTGGACGCAGTGAGCGAACGCATCGAAGTGAAGAAAACATTTCCCTGGTCCCATCTGTCATTCGGGGACCACGCCCTACATCACATCTTCCCTACCATCGACCACGATGACCTCGCTCAGCTCTATCCTGTATTCGAGCGCACTTGCAAAGAGTTCAACGTCACCCTCAGTCACATGACCACATGGGAACTCATTTCGGGACAATTCAGACAGCTGATGAGGAATAAGGGCAATACCAAGGCACCTGAGGAGAAAGACGCTGCTGTGATTAGATAGTCTGCAAAAAAGTAGTGACCACTTGGGAATTTATTTGGGGCAAGGAGGTTGGACCTCCTTGATTTGGGGACAATTTGAACTGCTGATGAGGTTTATAAGCACTGGCGGCTCGTACCCACGAAACAGGCGAAGTGCACGTATCTTTTACTGTACAGCACTTCACCTGTTTCGTGGGCACGAACCGCCAGTGTAGGTAAGTGCAATACTACAGATTCCGATGAAACCCAAGATGTGATAAAATAGTCTGAAAAACTAGTAAGCACTCGGGAACTTATTTTGAGACAATTTAGATAGCTGATAAGGAGAAGTTGATACGTTAGATTCCGAGAAAACACAAGATGTGATAAAATAGTCTGAAAAAATGGTGACCACTATGGACAATGTAAACAGCTGCTGAGGAATAAGTGCAATATGAAGGCACCTGAAGAAAGAGAAGCTGTGATTAGATGTCGGACACTGGCGGCTCGTGCCCATGAAACAGGTGAAGTGTCAGTATCTTTTACTGTACAGCACTTCACTTTTTTCGTGGACACGAGCCGCCTGTGATGTCGGAAAGAATGTAGGAAAAATGCAGTGTCCGCTGGGTAACTTATTTGTGGACAATTCAAGATAGTCTACAATACTTGAGAATTTATTTCAAACCGCTGATTAGGAATAAGGGACAAGGTAACATGGAGAAAGAAAAGCCTGGGAACAGTCAGCATTTATTTTTTGAAAATTTAGACAGCTAATGAGGAATAAGGCCAATGAGACAGCACAGCTCAGGAGAGAGCAGCTGTGATTGGATAGTCTGCAAGAAAGTGTCTACTTGGAAACTCATTTCGGAACAAATTAGAAAGCTGATGGGGAAAAGGAAGATACAAAAACTCCTAAAAAGTGTTCTGAGATTTTTTATTGGTTAACGATGTTTGATCTAAACGATTTCAATAATACAATAACTTATTAACGACAAAAAATTATATATTTTTTTCAATTGTGTGTTTATTGTTGTTCTAAGACGATCTAGATGTAATCTTGAATAGTTTGCTCAATATTTAAGTCTTCAAAATACCTTGCGTTTATTGTTGTTAATAGGTACAAAATTATCATTACCGATTAAAAAAAGTGATATTTAAAAATTAATACCATATAGAGGTTGTAACAGGGACGAGAAATTGATATTGATAAAGTTTAATTGAAGGAATATATTTGTTGATAGATGTACTCAAAATTTCAGGCTGTATGAGCTCCTAGAATAAAGAACTGTAGATTATTTTATTATTTCACAGATACTAGAATTTTAGATTATTTAAATTTGGGGACCAATATTACCTGAAATAAGACTTTGAGAAAAAAATCAATTTAAAAGGGAGCCCCTGATTAAATTAGATGGTTGAATAGAATAGAATAGGTTTATGCTATAAGTGTACCATTAGACTGATGAGAGTGATTTTAATAAAGACATTACTGTATTCAAACACAGAATGAAAAATGTGGGAATTGTATAGGCTATTTATAAGTGGTTTTAATAAAAGAGATGAAGTCTATTCAATAAATTATGAATTTGTTGGATAAGAATTTGATTTCGTAGGATAAGGTATAACCGAGTGAAAAATTAAAATAGCATTTGATGCAATAGAGATTAAAATATTTTAAAATTGGGATGAGAGATAAGATTTTAAACATGACTATTTCTCACGAATAGATAAGTAGATTTGTATTAGAATAATCAATTTTTGATATTATTATTACCGTATTATGTGATATTTACTTATTAAAATTTGCAAATTTTATGATACATACATGCAGTGTTTGATTTGAAACTATTTTTCCAAGTTATCAAGCTCATTATAACAGTCTAGCCTATATAAATGCAGGAACAGTCTACCCACTGTGAATAATACTCTTCATACAGTAGGCTACCCTACTCTGTAGTTCAAACTAAGTTATACCACAGAGGATGTAGAGGATTTACCTTTTCTGTACTTAATCCATTTTTTAAAGCAATAATTGCTTAATTCGTTTCGTACTTGAAGACATACAGACACAAATTCCATGGTATTCAAAAGATTCAGAAAACTTAGTTTACAACGTATTATGTTGAGAAATTTTAAATTAGAATTTAATTTAGATCCTACGCATGATATTCTAAGACTGATATTGTAATTAGTGAATGATGTTAGGCTTATCAGATGAAAATTATGCTTGCTGAACCCAGAAAAACTCAAACATGATCAAAGATATACTTTTAAACTAGCCCAATAGGTACTTCATAATCGAAAAACAACTCACTCATAATTAAGATTGCAGTTCCGAAGTGTTGATTCCATTTGAATATATCAGCTCTTGATAGATTATCTTCATCTTCAAAATCTTGTCTTCAGCTGAAATACTTTTAAGTAACACTCTAATGTTGAGGAAACGGAACCTGAAAATGTGATTGAAATAAAACTGAATGAAATAGATTACGAATAAAAATATTTAAATAAGAATGCTTAAAGAAAAGATGGATGTATGATGGAGAATTGAGAATCAAGGATTGACATGATAAATAACTGTACATTGGTTTATATCAAGAAATTTGCATTTATTACATTATAGTGGTGTACTGTATAATGATATAGTTACACACACAAAATACAATGCATTCTGTATGGTAAAAATAATTATCATCATAACATTTTCACAGATAAACCTCTCATACAAAATAACTTGGTCATGAAAATCTTAACAAACTTTAAACACGATCACAATCTCATACAACTTCAATATTTGTACATTTTGGCACTTTTAAAACTTACAAAGGAGTTAATATCTATAGATAATAGTGGACCAGCCACATAATATCTTTAAAAGCGTTATCCATAGAAAATCTTTGGTAAAATTATAAACTAGTATCAGATTGCTCCTCAATGGGAAGGGTCTGATTGTATAGTTGATTAAATTTATACTATTATCAAATATAATATTATTACACTATCTTTTAAAATATTAATCTACACAATTAAAGCCACTTCTCAGCAAAGCTGATCATTGATAATAAGCAACTATATAGTTTTATAAATAATAGATATTAATTTATAGATACTTTGATCATCACCTGATTGTTCACCTTTATTGTTCTTCTCTTCTGATTCCCAAAGCAATAAATTGAGGATTTTCACACTAACTTTCCTGATAAAACATAAAAAATGAGAAACAAATTACTAAATAACTCTCTTATCGAAATAAATCGTCCAAGTGAAGTATTATTCAATTGATTACTAATATTTGTAACATGAATTGAAATCTAAAAACCACATAAAAGAGAAGAATGGACTAAATTAGGAAGTTCGCAGAGGAAGACAATAGTTAAAAAAGTCACGTGAAGAGAAATATGGGCTGTTAAAATATCACTGATGATAATAATTATTTCTTGTATCAAAGCTGTACAAGATAATTGTTTTCATCCAATAAAATATAAGAGCTTCAAATATTTTTCAATACTTTTGACATTACTATCAAAGATATCAAATTCTTATAAGTCTGATTAGTAGTCTGTCCAAGCAAAGAAGACATTCTGGCAAGATGGGAAAATGACACAAGCACGGTCAATATTGCTTCAAATATTACAAATTGTAGATCAAAATGTTTCCTACAATGTAAGACCAAATCTATAATTTTCGAGACAATATTGACCGAATTGAATTCATTTTCCTACCTTGCCAGAATGTCTTCTTTGCTTCGATAGAAAATACAAGATTTAAAGCCTGTTTTTAGAGGAAGAGTTTTTTTAAAATAAGATTGAAGTGGATTGATGATTCATCGAAATAGCGCTCTATGATTTCAAAATATAATGTTTAAATGAAAGTGAAGTGTTAATTTTGAAATTCAATGAGAGACTAAAAAGAAACGATTTTCAAAGAAAACTGTGTACCTATATGATACTTCTCAAACACAAAACTAGAAAAAACTCATATGAAAATAATATAGATAACAAGAGATTACCTATTCAAATTATTATTTGAATAAAACTTCTAAAACACTATTTTATCAACGAAACATTCCCTCAAATTTCAACAATTCAAGCCTATACCTGCTAAACTGAGTGCACTTAATACCTTGCCAATACCCAAGGTCATCTCTTACAGACTATTTGGTGCTTCATCTAATCATTAAATTACGTAATTACCCATTCATACAATAGGCGGTAATATATAAATGTATTCAATCACTTACAAATAGTTAGAATTGTTCTTAGGCTATACTAGGAGATAAGTTATAGGATAAGTTTCAATGGTTGAATCACTCAGTAAAGAAAAAAGCTCATATAGATGGTGTTGGAATGAAATTAATAAGATATTATTATACTGTTTTTTTAATTCTATTACAGTGATGAAAATTAATGAAACGTGAATTTCTTGATGTGTCACGATCTGCATGGTTTAACTTAGCTCTGATAATTTCTCATAGAATTTGACAACTTCATTACGTGAAAATAGAGTTAATAAACTCTTATAACACTACAATTGAATTTCAAGTTGAATTCTTTAAATATATATAATTCGTTCCTTTTATAGTATAATTGAATTCAAATAAATAAATAAAAATAAAATACACCTTCAAGTTTTATTAATTTTTGAATAACTCCAATAAGGCTTTTTAAATACTTGAGTATTTCAAGGCTCGGAACTCAGCTAAACTTTACTTTAATCCTAGACTTATAGAAGCAAGCTTGGAGTCTGAAGTTCAAAAATAGCTATGAATCTACTTTTTCACTGATTTATAAGACAAATTCGATCTTTTATGAGTACAATGAATGAGAGGCTAAGAAAGGAACAAATTTCGAAAATCATATAGGTCACTATGATTATTATGTCATTTCTTCATAAAAGACTGGACCAGGTAAGAGAATCAAGAACAGGTAGGTTCTAAGACTTACTGTAGGTACTGAAGGAAACGATTCCCAATGGGTAGTAACAACCAACAAGGTACTAGACAATCCTAAAGCAAAAATCCAACTGGTGATTCAAACCTTGAAAACAATTTCAGTACATAACTTTCACATTATTTCAATAAAGCTGTAAAAATACTATACAACAGTTTTAATGATACTGTAACAATTGAGATCAACTTACTAAAGTTAAATAAATGCTTTTTAATGTTTCTTCAAGTTGGTAGGTTTTTTGTGGGGCGCTAGTGACAGTATTCTAGTGCGAGTTAATATATGAAATACGGTAACTGATTAGTTATAGTCCGTCCAAGCAAAGAAGACATTCTGGCAAGATGGGAAAATCACTCCAGCTCAGTCAATATTGGTTCAAAAATTATAAATTTGGTCTCAAATTGTAGATCAGAATGTTTTCTACAATTTGAGATTAATGTCTTAATTTTTCCAACTGATATTGACCGAACTGCAGTCATTTTCCCAACTTGCCAGAATGTCCTCTCTGCTCGACCAGACTATACCAGTGACTTTTAGTTGAACCTGTGATACAGAATATTTGAGCAAGCATAGGCATTACAGTAAGATGGATAAGAAGAAAATGAAAACATTTTTAGAAGTTTATTTGATTTGATATCAATATATTTGGTTCAATAAAGCTAATTTATTAGTTTACAGAAAACAGTATTCATTAGAAAGCCTAATCTAACATTTTCAGATACTTCTTTGGTAGCCTGTTAAATAGCTATATAGTATTATATAAGGTAGCAACTAAAGGAAACTAATATATACCGTACGTCTTGAAAATATTTCCGTTATCACACCAAGCCTACTTTAATCATTTACAGATCAATTTTAATTGATTCCACGGGTCTCAAACTATTGCTCAACTTATCATTAAATTCTCCTAAAATAAGTAAACTTTTTTTAATTTGATTTTTGAATTTAACTTTTAAGGCGTTATTATGTAGGAGATGATAAAATTTCGTTCTTGGAGCCCTGAATTTCAACTTCTCTGAAATAACTTCTTCAATTTTTCTACTCATTTGTGATGTATTAATTGCAGTTTTACGGTGGATCACTTCAAAAACTATTAAAATATTTTATTATTGTAGAGCTAGTTCTAATCTATACCAGTATGTATTGTTACTTAATGTTTAACAAAAAGACATGAAACAAGATTGCAGATGAGACAAACATGAACAGATGAGAAGGCGGTTAAAATTATAGAGACTGATTATAGATGCCAGTTTCTTTGGCATCTACTATACCCCAAAGCCACACCTTTACTACTAAAAAGAATCTACAACCAAGATAAATCAACTACTACAATACAAAGAAGGTAAGTGCTGGAAGTGGTGCTGGACTCTAAACTCTCCTGGCGACCTCATTTAGACCAGCTAAAAAGCAAACTCAACTCGGCAGTATTTGTTCTTAGAACCTTGAAGAAATTGCTCGATACAGGAACACTTACAAGTGTTTATTTTGCTGTGTTCCATTCTCTCCTCTCATACGGTGTTGTATTTTGGGGCAATTCAACTCATGCAATACATATATTTAGGATTCAAAAGTGGGCAGTTAAAGTGATGGTGGGTGAATCTATTAGAGCAAGTTGTCGAGATTATTTCAAAGAGTTAAAGATTCTCCCACTAGCAGGTATATATATATATTGGAGGTTCTTTGTTTTATTGATAAGAATAAAGATAGGTTTAATACAGGAGAATTGTTTCACTCATACAATACTAGATATAGGCAAAACCTCAGAGACGACATTCATCGAACTAGTATGTACGAGAGGGGGCTGAAGAGTGCAGGAATTCGGTTTTATAACTCATTGCCAGCACATATTAAAGCTCTCACACGTGAGAAATTTAGAATTAAGGTGAGAGAGGAGTTGTTACAGGTTTCTCCTTATTCCGTTCAAGAATTCTATTTGCATTATGAAATGCAAAGATTGACAGAATATAATTGACGACTCCGTATAGCCCTTTCACAGGTGGTCAGTGAGATGAAAAATGAAAATGAAAAAAAAATTAAAACTAATCAACTTTTTGATCCTTCGTAAACGACAAAATTAACACAATCGATTTCACTCGAAATATCGACTAGACTACCATTATCTCAAGACATGCGTTATATTCTATCGAGCAAAGAAGATATTCTGGTATTATGGGAAAATGACTGCAGCCCGGTCATTATTGGTTAAAAAATTATAAGTTGTCTCAAATTGCAGTAAACATTCTGCTCTACGATTTGAGACCAAATTTATAATTTTTGAACCAATATTGAATGAGCTGGAGTTATTTTTATATTTTTTCAGAATGTATTCTTTGCTCGACCAGACTATATCTGTTGTATAGTTCACGGACGCTGAGAAGAGACTTGGTCACAATAGTAGTGCGTTTCTTCTCAGCATGTGTAGATTATTCCATAGATATACAGTACTACAAAAATAAAAATAACTTAAATCAAAGAACTTAATATGTATACAAATACAACATTAATATACAGAGTTAATGCATCACAGGTTCAACCTTACCATAAATATTTATCCGAGATCACAGATTCTCCTTTTAAACACTGCTCCTCAACTGTATCGATTACCGCTTCTTGCTTCGTACCATCGATATAACGCACCATCCATATTTAAATACATTGCACCATACGGCTTCGATACAACGTACTATCGATGAATCGATGTATTCAACAGCTACAGTCGTCTAGACTTGTGTGCCGGGATCCTCGCATCATCGATTTATCGCTGTTTCAATACAATGCACAATCGATTTATTGCTTCTCCAAATCAACGCACCATCGCTCCTCCAATACATCGCTTCTTCAAAACAACATACCATCGATACATTGCATCTTTAAAACAGCGCACCATCGATATATCGCAAGAATCGATATTTATCAGCTGCAGTCGACTTGAATTGCATTTTAGGATCCTCGCACCATCGATAGATCGCTAGAATCAATATTCACCAGGAACTAGAATTGTGTGTCGAGATCCTCGCACCATCGATATATCGCTTTTTCGATACATCGCTGTTTCGATACATAGCAAACCGATGTATTGCTTTTACATAACAATGCACCATCGCTGCTTCGATAAATCGCACCATCGATACATCGCTTTTTCACAGAAACGCACCATCGATACATGGCTAGAATCTATATCGACTAGACTTGCGTGCCGGGATCCTCTAGTTCGACTGCACGCAGTCGCTGCAGTCGATATCGATCCCTCTTCGACTCATCGCTGCTGCCGGTTCCGTTGCAGAGTGGCTGATCAGCTGACATCACCTGTGACGTCACTGTTTTGATTGTCATCGGTGACGTCATCGATTTGATTGTAATTTGAGATCGGTCGGGTCGACTGGTGTTTTCGGCGGTCGACTCCAGCTGAAACTGTAACAGTCATTACTTCGATTGCAAAAAAAACTTTGGTAAAAGGATATAATTTATTCATTGACAAATAATAACACTAAGCTCGCTCCCGCGGCGGTAGCGAAGTTAAAAAAAACTCGCTTTCTATGTTATTAAATTGGTCAGGCCACACCGAGCTCGGGGGGAGTGCGTCGGCGGTAGTTTCACTTCGCCTGCCAGGCGAAGTTTTAAAACGTCTGCTAGAGATACTAGCTAACTTCGTTAGCGAGCTAGGCGTGGCCTGCCCAATTTAATAACATGGAAAGCAAGGTTTTTAACTTAGCTATCGGTAGCATATGCGCATTCCCTCACTACTGGAAGACTAACGCTCTAGCAGTCGTTTTTTGGTGTGGCCTGGCTTGCAGAAAAACTACCACCGTGGGAGCGAGCTCACTACCACTGGCAGACGTTGATGTGGCCAGTGCTTAAGGAGTGTTCAGACCCAAGTCCTTCCTCAGAGTTCTGTCATCATGAACCGACTAATTAACATGCTTTCGTGATTGCCTTGAACTTATAATTTCCTCATCGATATTGAAACAAGAAATATATACTAGAGTAGTATATATTTAATTATGGCGTTGTTTATAATATAAATATCTACATTTCACAACAATAAAGAATATTTATTTATTTTTTCATTTATGGCCCTTGGAATATTGATGTTTGATAATAAGGTATATTTGTTTATTTTCAGAATTAACATCGTTCTAACATAAAAAACTATTATTATCAAAATCATTTGATAGAATTATAGTAGATAGAAGAAGTATATACAGAATCTTCCATAAGCATTTTTTTAAATTATTATTTCGACTACTCACTTCAAGCCGGGAATTTTAGACTCATTCAGCTAAACCTACACACTACTACAAATTCAAGTAAGTAGGCTAACCAAATCTATAATTTACAGTTTACATTTGCAAGAAATTAATCCAATTACTTTGAATCCAATAAAACCAATTTGCATTTGTTTCATCATGGGAATATAAACAAAAGTTATTCCATTATTTTCAAATGAGCAATACACGTTTCTTCCACACGGTGGAGTTTCCTCTACACAACAAGGCACGACGATTGGCCGCAGTCGAACAGCTGTAGCGAATCACAGCTCTTGTTATTTAAGCTCACGGACAAGACAAAAACTGTGATTGGCTACAGTGGTTTGACTGCGGCCGACAGTCCTATCATGTGTAAAGGAAAACCCCCACTTCAGCTTACAAGTATTAAGCTACTTTTAACTTGACCCGCACAGCTTCGATTTTCTATTTTTCTAAGATTATTTTAATATTGTTGAAACTGATCAATTTTATTATGATTTTTTATAAGAATAATAATTGATAATTTTATTTCAAAGCAATTCAACAAAACATTTCAAAGGAATTCAACAATACATTTCAAGGGAATTCAACAATACATTTCAAGGGTATTCAACAATAGATTTCAAGGGAACTGGAGAATATTGATTTCATTATAAAATTTTTGGGAGAGGAATGGCACAGGCTATGCCTATTTTTCCTCCCAATTCAAGTAGATGTATCGATGTATGAATAAAGAATGAAGAATAATAAAGAACTTGGCAAAACATTCCAATGCCCCCACCTTGAACACAGGCGCCCTATCATCCGTATCCGCCTCATTGTTGTTGAGATGCCTAGGCGTCGAGGGCTCGCTGTTGGGCCGTTGTCGACGCGGCAGCGGCGTCAGAAGCGGATGACCGCTGCCCGACGACGAATCTGAATTCTGACGCACACAAGTGCCGCACCGTCGCTGCGCCAGACGGAACGTGACGCTCTCGTAGCGCAGAGAATCTCCACCGTGTACCTGCCGAGCATGAATATTATAAATAAATAAGCGAAAATCAAGCATACACATAATAAACAATAGCGTATACATAATAATTATAATAGTACAAAAACAAGCGTGAGAGCAGGTAACAAGAACATTTCAATTGAGTTGATCAATTTATTTTTACATAATAGAATCAATTAGCAAATGAGGAAATCAGAATATCCAACACAGAAAAAAATTATACTGTACAAAACAATATTGTATGGAGGTTGGAGGACTGATGCCCGGTTTTTCCAAGCACACTCAAAGTTGAGGGACCCTCAAATTTTGAAGAACAGCTGACATTTTCTATGATAAGTATAGGAAATGTAGTAAAGTGTAGTAAATTCGAGGGTCCCTCAAATTTGAGTGTGCTTGGAAAAACCGGGCATGAGCCTCACAAAGACCTTAGGGTCCACATCCTCAATTATCAAGTAAATGAAATGAGAATAAGCAACACAGAAAATATTTTATACTGTACAAATTGATTGGAGGACTGAGGCTCACAAAGACCTTAGGGTCCAAATCCAGGATCCACAGTCAGTTTAGACTGCTGGTTTCCCCATCCACCTACAGTTTTTGACTGTCATAAGTACGGACTCAGACTTTTGGAATGTGGTCCCTTGAGGGTCTACATTCAATGTCAGTTCGGACTGTGACAGCCAAAAACTGTGAGTGGGGGGGAAACCGGCAGTCCATAGGCCTAATAGCTGTAAACCTGCATTCAAATCTAATAATATATTGGAATTCATCAGCTGATTTTCAGTGGAAAGTGAACGATCGAACTGTCAGTGGATGTAGACCCTAACGTTTTTGAATGTCACACTCTGAACTGACAGTAAATGTCGACTCTTGAAGTCTCAGCCTGAGATTTCAATCAATGAATTTCAATTTTTCAAAAATTGATTGTATAGCCTACTATGCAATAAATATATCGATTTAAAATGAACAATTACTTACAATGAAATATCATAAATATATTTTTCCCTTGGGGTGACGCTCACACCTCACATAATTATGCTGAGCATGTGCGTCGGTAATGAGAGGGGTGTTATGAGATGAACACTGCCTTCAAGTAGTTGAGACCCAATGTTATTATAAGAAAATAACCTTATTACCTTGTAATAACCTTGGTTGGGACCGACGGCATTACATCTCCTCCGACATATGTTCAAATGGTAAGGAGGATTGAAATCCCACAATAACGTATTCTTTCATGAGCATCATTTGACCACATTTAAAACGGGTGAATTGATTTGATAGTTAAGTTAGTCCTTATAATTTCCTATACAATTACACATAGGTACAACCCTATAACTATATTGAATTTTAATGAGTTAAATTTTGTAAATGGTTATGGGATTGAAATTAATAATACAATAAAATAATATATTGAAAATATCGTGAGAAGGGTACAGTGATTTGATGACCCACAAATGAATTAATTCATTTATTATCTGCACTCTCTGACAGCATTCAATAGTTCAATCTTTGACAATTTCATGATAGTTTATATAGGCCTATTATTCATCTCAGATAGGCCTACTGGCAGTTTTAAATTGGAGTGCATTGTGGAAAATCAACAATAATTCTAATATTACAGGCCTATATTATACTAAATTATTTCCTACCTAAGGTCCATTTTAGAAATCTTGATTTTTGGACGTCCGGTTTTACACACTATAAATTTTACTAGATTGGACAGAGCTTGGAAAATTCATAATGTGTCTCTGCGGGGATCATAGATTAAATTATTCTGCTAACGGACCAAACAGTCATTAGCAAGATCAGTAGCCTAATATAATCATGACACTTAACTTAATTAAAAATAAAATTTATGTAAAAACCCAGCTAAGAATAGAAGGTGATTGCAAGATCAGATAGTGATTTGCTGAACAAAGAGACTGGATGATTTTTATTGACTCCAGACTCCAGCAACCTATTTAGACCAAAAGTTCACCAAGCTTCATTCAATCTGGAAAAATTCAAAGTAAACAAAAACCCGGACGTCCAAAATCGTGGTGTTTGAAACTGGTCTGACGTTTACTCCATACTATTCTATAAATGGAATGATTGAATGCAAAAATGAAAAAAAGTTTTATTAAAGGATGAATATGAACAAATAACAGTTCTTACTTCAAGTAGTTGTGAAAAGGTGGAAGATCGTCTTTACAAATTGGACTATTTCAGAACCCCCAACTTTGATTCGCCGTAAAACCGATCAACAAAAGTTATAGGCACCTCCTCAATTGGTAATCCTCTCTTACTGGCTTGAACAATCATTTCCACTTGAAAGACGTATCCTTTGGAAAAACTTCTGGCTATGAGATATTCGAGTACCGCCTTTTTGTACATTCGAAAACTTCCAGTCACATCGGAAACCCCGGTTCCAAACAGCAACTGAGTCAATGTGTTTGCACCACTACTTATAAGCTTCCGTTTCATATCCCATCCATAAACACCACCATTCCCAGCATACCGAGTTCCAATCACAATGGCACAATGGGTGGAATTTTGAACTTCAGCCATCACAGGAATAAACTTTGGGTGATGTGAGAGGTCAGCATCCATTATCACAATAAGATTTCCTGTCGCAACTTTCAATCCATGCATATAAGCTGATCCTAGACCCAATTTCTCCTTTCTTGGTCTGAGAACAATTCTATCATGTCCATAAATTCTCCGCAACTTTTTTGCCACAGCAAGTGTTCCATCCGGACTGCCATCATCGATAATAATAATCTCATAATTGTGGCCAAACATGTAGTAAGTTATTAACCATACAACTATTGGCAGGTTATCTTTTTCGTTATAAGTTGGGAGTAGAATTGAATACTTGTTACCAGGCATTGGCCTTGGTTCCGTAAACATAATAGGCCGTTTTTTAGCCATGATAATTAAGAAGGAACCAAACAAAACTTACGGTTACTGCTTACTACACTGTAGTAGTTGATGTAGATAATCACAATCTAGGTAATGGGTTCAAATGAATACCGGTAATCAACTTACAACTTACAACCCATGCAAATAAGTTTACGAACTAGAAATAAAATTCATTCAAGGATTAAATTCGAAAATAGTACACCAATGAAAGACACCGACACGAGTTATAATAAAGAACTACAACTGGTAACTAATTAAAAATTGATTGTTGTATTGTTGATATTTCGAATTTCAACAAATGAGTAAAACGAGATGAACATTTGAAAATTTCGTACCGACTACTGACCGAACCGAACATCAGCTAACAGCTGATACTGTCTATAGTGACCTTCGAGTTGGGTCGTCAGCTGTTATGAAAGAACAAGACAGACGATTGAGGCGATACGAGTGGTGATCTACGCAAGCTTTGGCCAAAGCTTTTACAATAAAAAGTAACTTTTATTATTATTTATTTCAATGTAACTCTCAAAAAAGAGGTAAAACCAGCACATGAGGGTCTACCCATTATTCATGTGAAAATTTACTTTCGCCTCTTGTAAAAAGAGGTGAAACCAACATATCAAGTATCACCAAAGCCTGAGGCCGGTATTACACGATAATAGTTCTATGATCATATCTGATCATATTGAAAGAGATGTAAATACGAAATCATATTTTCATCTCTTTCCATATGATCAACTATTATAATAGAACTATTATCGTGTAATACCCGCCTTACAAACACTAAGTAGCCTTTTTTGGATGTTGACTAAATTCATTTATTTGATTACAATAATACAGTAAAATAGATGAGAAAGAGGCGTTCACCCTCAACTTATTCTATTCCAATTCAGATTAGAATTTTATTAGGGCTACTATTAATGTATTTAAAACTAAAATCATTTATTCGCATGGTAGTATTTCCCTTAACAGAACTTATTTTGTAATCTTCAAAGTCATTTCCAACCCAAGTGTGAATTGTTTGTTTCTCTTTAAGTAACGAATTTGTTTGAAATGATAGGTTATGTTTTCTACTCACCGGATTGTAAGTGGCGACAAAGTCGGCCGGCGGCGGTTGTTGGTCGTTGTGCGGACAGTCGGCCGTCGACATTTGGAAGCTCTGCACCGACATGCTGTCACAATGCGACGAGGGCTGGTGCCTTAGTAGGGGTGGAGGCGGGGCCCCCAATGCCGTCGGCGACAGCACCCCAGTAGGGCAGCCCGAACCCCCTGCTACCCTCCACCAGCACACCACGCGTCCTGCCTCTTTGCGCACTGACTCGTTCCTTCAGACAAGAAAAATTAATAAGGATTATAAAAGTGAATAAGAGGTAATAGATTAGTTTTGAGTAGCTGCGAAACCGTTATCTTGTTTTTGATCTGTATTTTTGTTTTGATTATATCTTTGTCTTTCCATTCAATGTGATAGGCTAAATCACCTCCTTTGGGAGATTGGCTGTCGTTAGTAAAGATATTCAGTCGTTTCCCATCTCTGGAGGAATATTCATCTCTGGAGGAGGCTTCGGCTCAGTCAGGGACTGTTGGTTCGGGGACTGTTTGAGAATTTATGGCTTTTGGGTCGGTATTGGCAGGACTGGAGTCATTTTCCCGTCTTGCCAGGGTGTCTTTCTTTGCTTAGACGGACTGCATAGCGGAGTGAATAAGAAACTGGCAACCAGCTGGTTGGCCTATGCCCTTCTTGGGCTGTTGAACCACTTTCAATACAAAAACAAGACTCTTTATAGAATTATAAATTTTTTATCAATACTTTTAATTCTATATAACTTGATTATGAGGAAATTGAACTTTACTTGATTATAAGGGTTCACACAGTGAAATACTATTCAATATAGTAGAGATAATATTAGTAATAAATTACAGTATTATTATAAACGTAAGCCTACAAACAACGTATCATTTTATATTGTAGGCTAGTGAAAAATATTATTCAATATACTGTAGTAATATTTTAGTAAAATATTGAATATTGCACACCTGAACACATAGACGAAAGGATTGAGAGAGGAGGCTGACAGTGCGCAAATGCCGACCAGGGCGGGGGGAAGGGCCACACTGCCCCACGCCTGCGACGTGGAGGACACAAAAAACGGCGTCCAGCAGAACAGAAAGGACGCAATGACCATAACAGCGGTCTTGACGGCGCGTCCCTCCTCGCGAAACAGCAGCGCCGAAAACGTCGCGTTCGACGTGCGACGCCACGCGTCCAATTCGGCGCCGCAGCCTGAGACCGAGTGGCGGCGGGTGCGGACGCTGTTCCTGAGAGAAAAAAGATGTAATTTGATAAAAAAATAAATAAAAGTATAGCATAATCACAGTTTATTATAAAATTTTTGTTGAATTGTAATGTAACGGTAAAATTTACTTTGATTTCGTATATGTATGTGGAATAAATTTTAATTTTAATAATTTTGTTCTAGGATAAATTCACTCATATACGTTACTCGTTTAGTTTTTTATTCAGTCTGTTATAAGACCATTTTGAATAATATAATAATTATTGAGGATTTCAAGGGAATTTTCTTCAATTTTTATGGAATCACGTCTATTTTAAAGCACAAAATTATTCGTGCATCCGTTTGAAGGCAAGATATCTAACGAACGGAAGGTTGAACGCACTTGGAGTTCGAATATAGGTTGAAGAAGAAGCCTATAATGATTTTCAACATTGACGGTGGAATTGAAAAAAAATTCTTATGGACACTTTAATGCTCACTAACTTGACAATGACAACTGCATGATAATAAACTGAGGTGTGTGACAAAGGTTCAATTTATTTTAAATTTAAATCATTTAATATATGAAACACAGACGATCCAATTCAATATACATGATACAATTAGAAATATATTATCAAAACATCTTTTATCGTATTTGTATCATCTTTAAACTTCAATGAAATTATGAAGGCCTATATTTTAGAGTAACTACAAAGAGAAAATTATTCAATCCATCTGATAAAACAATATAAGAATTCCAACATCGAAAATATTGATATCAGAACAATCCAAACATTCGGTGACCTAGCTATAGCCTTGTTGCTGTTCCAATCAATCTAGGTCATTACACTAAGCTCTGTTCTTGGCGCCCTTCAGAAGTTGAATTATTATTACACAAATTCAAATACATTACGATATTCAATGTAAACAATTCATTTTTCACTTTTTCCAATTTTACCTGTGAGCAGCTGCATACATTCTTGCGTAGATAAGAACGAGTGCAATGAGTGGAAAAGTGAATCCGATGAAGAGGAGAATGAGGGAGTGCGACAGCCAGAAGAGAGGATTTTCGCACGGCATGAGGAGGTGAGGAGAGGCCAGCGCCATTGACATGCTCCACACCAACGCAATCACTGCAATACAAAATTAGAAATTAGATCATCAATATAATTGAATAATCAATTAAAATATTCAATAGATGAAAATCAATTATTTCTATTTAAGCTGGTCGAATAATCAATTAAAATTATAAATAAATGAAAATCCAGAATCCATAGATAAAGAAGTAGTGGGTTTCAAGAATAGTTGTAGCAGATCATAACTACAGCTAGTTTCAAATGTCAACCCATCTAAGGTTGTTTATTCATCCATTGCTTGTCAGTACTTCAGTAGAGGGTTAAGTGTAAAAGGTATTTTTCCTAGCCACGCTCTTCCAGGTAACATGAAGATGATGAAGCATTTGATAGCAAAGATATCACGATTAATGAAACGCTAGTAAACAAGAAGATTGCAGGAAATGATGAAGACGTTTTTGGAGGAACAATTCGATCCTATTCCATTCAAGGTCCCTCTTGCTGTATCCATATGATTGTGCTTTGCTTAGAATCTGTTCTACGGTCAAGAATTCAACTCAGAACCTCTGGTTATCAGACCAATACGTTATCAACAAGTGGTTTTAAAGTTGAAGTTGAAGTTGAAGTTTAAAGTTATCTAGTAAATAGAAGTAAAATAGAAAATAAAGTACTGTTTCTGTATTCATATTGTTCATTAGGGAATAATAATATTTCTTCAATTTGATTTATTCAACAAAGTTAAATGTGCCAAATATTGGGTCCCCAGCCACTGCCAGTTTGATGGTTCACTGTTCACACTCCAATGATCGGCCTTCTGGTTTAAAGCGTTTTTGGGTTACTGATTTCCCTATCCAGTAACTTTCACATTTTAAACATCAGTCCCAACTAGAATTATTTATGTTCCAATATTTTATCAAATATTACATTGGAATTAAATTGTTAGCCTATATATTTCATTGTAATATTATAATGGTATAATCTAATTGAGCAGAAGATACATTCTGGCAAGATGAGAAAATAACTCGTAACTCGGTCAATATTGTTTGGAAAATTGAAATTAGCACATATATTCAGAAATAGGAATTATAAATTTAACCTCAATTGTAGAGCAACAATTTGAGAACAAATTTATAATTTTTGACCCAATATTGACCAAGATAAAGTCATTCTCCCTTCTTGCCAGAATGTCTTCTTTGCTTGACAACACCAATCTAAACTGTTAGTCTCAACTATAATAATATTATGTTCTATATATTTTATTAGATATTACTTTGGGATTTAATCGTCATATGTCTTATTGTTATAATATATTGATAATATTTTTATATTCTACCAGCTAAACTGCGCCTCCTGGTGACAGTCATGGCGTAGTGCAGCGGACTGAGGACGGCGCTGTAGCGGTCAACTGCAATGGCCACCACCGAGAAGACGGACGCCGTGGCGACAAGGGTTCCGACGCCGGCCGCCAGGGAGAGCGGCAGTGACACCGACACCAGCGACACTTTGGTCGAAATCAGCGTTGGCGCCAAAATGGTAGACGAAACCAGGTCGGCCAACACCAGACTGCCCACAAATCTGGACAGGAAAAATAAAAAAACATATCTTAATAATATAACTTGATGAGAGCCACGAATCTCGACGCGATAAACAGAAAATATCTTATAATTTGATAAGAACTACAAATACGAGTTATCTATCAGAGTATTCTAAGATGCAATTACTATACCCTAATCACGATCACTTGAGACGGAATAAACAAACTTTTTGCATGTGTGTGCCTTTAATGAAAGGTCTTCTTCCATGCGAAACGATCAGACGCAGTCGAATAGCTGCAGCCAATCAAAGCTATCTTGTCTTGAGCTGTGATTTGCTAAAGTCGGACTTGTCTTGTCTCAGAGCTCATGTGTTGAGCTGTGATTGGCGACTGCGGCGGACCGTTTTGCATAGAAGAAGACCTACCATTACACGCACACACACACACACACACACAAAAACTTGGTTTATTTTGTCTCAAGTGATCGTAAATAGGGTTAGGGATGTATTCCAGGATCCGTGTCATAATCGAAACAAGATAGGTATAGGAATGGCTTAAATATAATAATGTGTGAGTACAAAAATATACTCGTATGAACTAAATTGGTAGGGAGATTTCTCAAGGAATAGCAATGTCATTTCATATTGAATCAGAAGACACGATATTATCAAACCACAGATTTAATCTGAGAGAACGGTTCCGATTGATAAACCAGAGATTGATAATATAATTAATATGGAACAGCAACCTAAACCGGTACATCGATTTTTAATAAATCTGATTTGACTTGACTTTATATTCAATATGGATAACTACCACAATATCACCTACACAACTATTCAACGAGTGTGAGTTATTCCAGATGGGATATTACGGGAGTGAAATGACCAAGAGGGAAGATAGAAAGTAATAGAAATGAAAGAAGAGAGAAAGAGAGGAAACTCATGTATGTAAGACCGGAGGTTGAAGGAGATATCAGGGAGACCTGTGTGTAATTACGTTTGTGCATGACTGCGGTGGTGGCATTGTCTCCTTAATGACACAACTCAGCAAATGAGAACTTTGAACCAACTATTCAGGGTGAAACGAGTTCCATTTCATCCCACTTTTACAAGAAAAAATAAAATCTTTTGTCTTTTTAAACTGCTTAAACACTCGTTATAAACTCATCTTCATGGTCGAGGAGATTTAAATCTGTGGAATGAAATTGAATACAACTTTTAGTTTTTCATTATAAAGTGTCTATCTGTCGCGTAGGCACATTGCCAGGGAATAAGTAGTAGATAAAGTAGGATCATAATTATTGTAGACCAAGAATGATTGTTTGACGTTCCACGGGGCTGGGTATGCTACACTGCATAACAATACTGTATTGATATCAACACGGATACTGGAATACTAGAAATGTAGTACTGTAACTTGTACCACAGCCTACTTAATGAATAAAGCACACCACTGCTTAACTTCGAATAAAATCTGTGCTTGAAATTGCAGAGAAATACCAGGTGATTTAGCAAAATCAGCTTTGAATAAATGAACAAGTATAAACAAACATAATATATTTCCTACACCATCAAGTGGGTAGTGAATTGTAATAGAAGAGAAGAATAAAAAATTAAGTGAATATATATTGAAAAGTTTTCAAATTTAGGAAATCACGGATAATTTTTGAGAATCGAAGAACAAAACTTGAAAATCTTACAAACAAATTTCGTGAAAGTTATTACTTTTAAACCTCAACCTTATGATGACAGGTGAGATAATCAAACACATTTCATAACCTTCAAAGTCGAACAGAAATTCTTTTTATAATCTTTTATCAATTTATAGATTGGTCATCCAATGAAACAAGGTGGTAAAGAAACAGTTATTAGTGTGTTGAAAAACAGTAAAAATGACAGACAAAATTTGGAGAAAAATGATACAGATAGTATTAAAGTTATAAGACGATGTACAACACTAGGATTGAAGGGAATCCAATCAAATAAATTTTTTATCAATGATGTTTTTGATACTGGTAGTCTGGGTATAAGGTTTTGTAGTGAAATTAACGATTTACATGGAATTTGTGGGGGAAAAAAAGATGAAGAATTAGATAGCAAAGATATCACAATTGATGAAACGCTAGTAAACAAGAAGATTGTAGACAATAATGAAGTTTCTGGAGAAACAATTTTAGAGCCTTCAGAGAGGAAATTAGAAATCTCAAGCAATTATTTTTTAAAAGAACAAGAAGGAAAAACTGGTTTATCACAGCCTCGATACTCCTATGATTTGGAAGATGCAGATGATGTGTTAGGCATCAACAGAGAATATCACTTTTTAGATCAAATCAAAGCATCCAAACAGAAACTTGAATCACTACCCAAAGCCATTTTTAAATATATTGAACGTCCATCTAAGAAACAAAATAAAGATATGGGTACCAGCATAGACAATGACAACATTAACCCAGAATCATCAATAATGATAAGACTGTTGGATCTCAGCTGTAATAATTTGAAACAAGTTTCAGCTGAAATTGCAGAGCTGTCAGATTGGGTACAAGTGTTCAATCTCAGCAACAATCAGCTAGTATCTCTTCCTAAGGAAATATCCCAGCTGATTCAGCTGGAGGAGATTGATATCTCCTACAATCTTTTAAAACAATTCCCACGCGCAGTGTACAAACTACGAAGCTTGAAATACTTATTTGCCAAGTGTAACAGTATTTCAACAGTTGAAAAAGAATTTAAAACGTTGAGAAAGCTGGTGTTGGTCGATTTATCACACAATAACATACGTGGATGGCCGTATCCTGTGATAAACTTCAGTTCTTTGGTGGAGTTAAACTTATCCAACAACAGAATAACTGTGATACCGTCAGGAATTCACTATATGACCGGGTTGAGAGTTCTGCGCATGCGCGGTAACTCAATCAGTCGATTCACGAAGAAAACTAGACCACCTTCTTTAGAAATTTTGGATTTGGGTGAGAATAAAATCCAAACTACTCCGGATTTCCATGGTTGTACAACTTTGAAACAGGTTTGGGTTGATCATAACTTCTTACAACAAGTTGACGTGAATTCATTTCTAAGTACATGTATCAGTTACTTAGGTTTGTCACATAACAAGATCACAACAATAAACGGATATTTTTCAACATTAGAAAGCTTGAACGTTTTGGATCTATCCGGAAACCTACTAAAAACCTTGCCATCTGATTTGGGATGCTGTGAAAAACTTACAACATTAAAAATTGAAAACAACTGTTTTGAAGATCCCGAAATCATGGAAAACAGCAGATTAGGTACAAAACAATTAACAAGATATCTATTGAGAAACTTAAGTGATACTACGGAGGAAAAAAGCCAAAAATCAAAATTTTCTAGATACACGTATGTGTATCGTTTCGACCCAAAAGATAGATTTACTTACGCAAATGAGTGTCCTTGTATAAGAATGACAGTTAATGAAAGTGGTAATATACCTAACTGGATGTTCAAAAAAGCTGAAATGGAAGAAGTTATGCGGATTGATTTATCAAGGAATCAACTGAATGAGCTTCCGCCTAATATTTTGAAAACTTCTCCATACCTTGAAGAACTATTTTTGAATGAGAACAAACTCACAGTCATACCCTCTTTCATTGAAAACTTTTGGAAACTGAGTGTCTTGATTCTAAAACAAAATAAACTGGAAGCATTACCAACCCGCTTATCCCTTTGTGAACATCTTTGTTTACTAGATATTTCTTTCAACAATTTTCGTGAATTGCCAGCCGTAATTGATGAACTTAGAAGTTTGAGGATTTTGTATGCCAATAACAACAGGATTGTTGAGATTGAAAAGTATTATGAGAAATTGAGTCACCTGGAAGTTATAGATTTGGCTGATAATCAGGTTGAAATATTGCAAGCCCTCAAAACTGAATACAATGGAGGGTGCATTTAGAAGATTATTTGTAGACATACCTGCATAATTCTCCTCAATATTTTAGGGAGAAATTATCATATTTTTCAAAATAGATGAACAATATAACTTACAAGCAAAAGTATAAAGCGATACCCGCGCTTTGTAAAGTCACAGATCAACTAATGAGCATAAAAATAATATATAAATGTCATGAAGCTAACAATTCAATCAACTGTTTCTGTGATAAAAGAATTACTGGTTTTGCATTTTTCATGATGAATGATTATTTAAGTGAACTGCCTACCATGATTAATGGATTAAGAGTCTGATGATGTTGCATGCCAGTGATAACAAGATTGTTGAGATGAAAAAGTGATACGAGAAAAAAAAGTATAAAGAAAAAGTATTACAAGAAATTGAATCATACCGATACATACGAATGATAATTCACTCACAAGTAGTAATTATCATTATTATTTGATTCTTGTATTCGTAGTACATGGGTCAATATAAGTATCATCATGAAATAAAGAACTCTGAGATGAAAATAGTTCGAATTCGACATTGTTACTAGGAGGCTTTGATGCATAGATGGGTCACTTGCATACTGATTCATTACATACAAGTAATAAATACTATTTGACTCTTGTATTTGGAGTACATGAGGCTATATAATTATCATCATAGAATTAACAATTCTGAAATGCAGTGGCGCCGACTTTGGGGGCAAGGCACTTTCTGCCCCCTCAATAATCACTCAGGGGGGGCAATGCGTGTATTTTGCCCCCCCAATGTTCATAGGTTACTAGAAAAAATTCCATAAATTTTTTGAGTATCAATTATCAATAAGTAGGCCTATTGAAAGAATATTTTTGCCACCATCAATTCCAAAAAGCCCAATTGAAACCAATTTTAAACAATGGACCTGTCTAGCTATTTTTATTATACAGTATTCACATCTGGAAACTGGACTATTATATTGTGAAATGACATAGGCCTACACCCTACAGCATTATTTGCATTACCCAGCTAGACGTCTGGGCTTAGATTGTTATAGCCGGATTGTTATTGCAAAAAATTATTTAATTCATTCCTGATTTTTTATTTTATGTATAGTTATAGTTTAATAGACTCTCATAGCATGAGAGTTCTCCCACTCTTCTTTCTTTGGAAATGAATCTAATACATAGTCTATATAAATACATATCAAATACAAAATCTAGATAAACAAAATAAATTACATAATAATGGAACTAACATTCATAGCCAGAATAACTTCAGTTTTCAGTTAAATAGTGACGAGAGTGGTCGGTAGCACAATGGCACATTTATAATCTATTTGTGTTTCGTGGCTTTCGTGCGATTTTTTTGTAGCCGTTTATTAACGTTAAAGTGAAAATGGTAAAAATTCTAATTGAAAACTGAGTTTCTGATAAAAGTGAACTAGATAATATTATGTGTAAGTTTGATGCAAATGTGCCTTCAACCTACACATTGGAGGAAATTCAGTAACTTAACTGTTACAGTATTAATTTTCATTTCTAAATATTTTTTTCGTGTTCAAAATTGAAGGAGAAACTTGATTTATTCACTACCTTGAATCACGATTATAATTGCCAATTTGAATAATTAATGATAGGGTGATATAGGGAATTCAAAATAGTTGAATGGATCAGATTATCTCTATACTACAGAATTACTGCACGAAACCACATGCAAAGATGCAGTCTTACTGCTTGTGTATTCTTGCGTATTTTTCACAAACACCAACCCCCCCCCCATCTTCATGGTGGACTTTGCCCCCCCAATATTTTGGTGAAGTCGGCGCCACTGCTGAAATGAAACATAGTTAGAATTCGACATTGGTATTGGGTGGTTTTGATGCATAGCCTTCAACTGGAATAACTGATACTGTGAAAATTCATTGTCAAATAATGGACTGATAAATTATTACCGGTGTGATATTACTGGTATAATCCAGTGTGAATGATATAATTATTTATTGATTTGTGGAATTTACTGACTCACCTATTGGATGGGGAACGTAGGGCAGGACACCTGTAGAATACAACAAGGACAAGAGTATTGGTTGCGAGACCGGAAGCAGCCAAAAATGTCAAACACACATCCACCACAGCTGGAAAAAATACATGATTTGAAAAATAATTAACAGAGAAATCTAAATCTAATAAAATAATAGAACTTGTCAAAATATACAGAATTGTACAGTAAAGGGTGACTATAATTATTATGCTGTATATTATTTGATTCATTCTGCTGAGGCACTCTAAGTGTCCAAGCAAAGAAGACATTCTTTCAAGATGGGAAAATGTCTCCAGCTCGGTCAATATTGATTCAAAAATTATCAATTCAGTCTCAAATTGTGGAAAACATTCTGATCTGCAATATGAGACCAAATAGATAATTTTTAAACGAATATTGAACGAGCTGGAGTCATTCTCCCATCTTGCCGGAATGCCTTCTTTGCTTGGATGAACTATACTAGAAATGCAGCAACTGATTATTAGACTTATTAATTGAAATTTTGGCTCGAGATTTAATTTCCTCTCAAGTTCTAAATAACTCAAGAAACACACTATACTCTACTCACGATAACTTAAACAAGGCAGTCGCAGCATTCGCCATTCTCCTTTCGATAGTTGTTAATCGACCAACATGATTGAATTGTTGATTTTTTAAATAGACGTTTGACTGTGTAATATGGGTAAAAATTGAAGGTAGATTTATTTTAAATTTGTTTTGTTTGAGTATTGATTTTTTATCATGGGATAATAGTAGTGAAATTAGACTTTGATGAAAAAAGAGACTAGAATATTAAAGAAAAGTAGTAATATCACTGTTTATTTATTTTATAATGAATTAAAATTTGGCTCCGTATTATTCAACCACAGAGTGGCGGATGCTGCGTATAGCCTATCCCCTCTTTATAGAACCTATGAGTGTTCCAATATTCAGTTCTCAGAAGTTTCTCCCATTTTAAATTGTTGAGAGTAGCTGCGATTGGACGAATTGCAGCCAATGGCGTTCAACCAATCAAAACTCATGCCTTCAGGCCAATCGTAGCCAGCCTACGATTTACAACGCTCCGCCTCCACAATTTCAATTTCCGATTTCGGGAAATATTGAATATTTAAATATTACTCGATACAGCTCGGTTTCTTATGATCCATGTAGACTTTCATCACTAATTTACCATGTGAACATCATTCTCCTTACTATCACCTTGGCTTAAAATACTTGTTATCAAGTCGCCATTGTATAGTCCATCCAAGCAAAGAAGACATTCTGGCAAGATAGGAAAATGTCTACAGCTCGGTCAATATTGGTCCGAAAATCATAAATGTGGTCTCAAATTGAAGATCAGCATGATTACTACAATTTGAAATTAAATGTTCAATTTTCGAATCAATATTGACCGAGCTGTAGTCATTTTCCCATCTTGCCAGAATATGTCTTGTTTGCTTGGACAGATTAGCCCGTATAAATAATAAATAAAGTAATAAATAATATTAATAATCATTTGTTTTGAAAGTCCGGTGCTCTAGCCCTAAACCCCTCAATAATTTGTATTTGTAGATGTAAATTTCGACTTGGAATGATTGTATTCCCATAACTGTATTCCCTCACTTACATGTGCTACGTCAAGTTTAAAGTTACATCAGATAGAATGTTCATATACTAGGATGATGGGTTGAAACCCAGCTTCACGGTCGACTTTAATCAGGACTGGATTTCAAGTTCACCTTGACTACAACTTCAAGGTCGTTGTTGAAGTTGAATTGATTGGTTTATCAATTGAAAAGGCACTCGAGTATGAGTATGACGGGAAGCAAGTTTGAAGCCGACTAGAACAATTTATCAATTAAGATAATTTCAGAACTCTATATTGGCACACGAGTGGTTGATGGTTGGTTGTTGGCTGAATGTTTGACCCATATCCCATTATCCATTTAACCGTACCTAATAATAGTTTGTTGATGGTTTTGTCTGTTTTTGCGGACTAGAAAACACTGAATAATAATTTCATAATTGAATAAAGGTTAATAGATAGAAAACAAAATTACAAATAAAAAATACTGCAATGGTACTTCAATTTTGATTTTAATCCATAAACTTGAATTGATAGTAGCCCTATACAAAAAGGATACATTTCAATTGAAAAAATATAGCTTCTAGGAAATAATACTTATTCCGATTCATTGAAAAGACTCTCCGGAGGAAAATTCCATTTGGGAGGTGCCATCAAAGTCCATTGGTAAATATTTTAAAGCAATCAATAAATATTTATGATGCAATGGAGTGGAATGATTTGAGTAAAATAACTCACTAGTTAGGTAGCAAGAATTGAAACATTTTATTCACATTAAAGGAGAATGAAAAAATATAAATGAAAATCAATGAGTCCCACTGGCGACTCATGCCGTGGGAAAAGGTGAAGTGTTGTAGGCTATAGTTTAAGTTACGGGCACTTCACCAGACGAGCCGCCAGTGTAGACTAATTAAGTCTACTGAGAGAAGGAAATAATTGTGAGGTAATAAAAAGTTTTCTAGTGAAAATATTGAATGTGGATGATAAAACAATGAAAATAGATTAAAGACAATAATGGAGAGAGATGAATGATACAAGCTTATGACAATATTAAACCTTTGCTAGTTATCAGAAACAAGCGAAAAAATGGAGTTACAACTACAGTGGCAGCTGGCAGCCTATAACCCAGTAGTTAACCATAGCTATATTTAGCTTACATCGAGAAGAATATGGTATTATTCCAATATTTGAACACATAGTTTGATTTTATAGACTATTACACATTTTTGTTTCTGCATAGATTCGTCTTAAAGTCCATATTTTCGACTAAAGATAGTTAATTTAGATGATAGCATGGCAATTGGTAGGTAGGTAAAGGATAGTTCAAGATATCAGGGTTGCCCTGAGAGATAGATAGATAGATAGATATAGAGATGGATATTTAAGGCTCAAAAATGTGAGAATATCTCTCAAATCCGATCAGATTTTCCTATTTATAGACTATTTTATACTGTTTAATCCTGTTCTTAACTCAATTTCCAGTTTTTATTGTACTCGGGCTACTCACCATCAGCTGTTCGGCTGCTCATACTGTGCTTCCTTCACCACTAGAACACGTCACCGCCATATGACCTGCAACAATATCAAAAAAACAAAACGTAAGTTAATTGTACAATTATTATTCTCAACAATTATGTCATCACGACTAAAATTAAAGCTTTTTTTAATAGAAGGCCCTGCCCTGATAAAATGGCAACGTCGCATTGTAGGCAAAGTTTTCTCATATGAGAGCAATAATGCGTACAGTTAAGAGCTTATAAGTACAGTTACAAATCATACAACATGTTGACTTAGTTTTTCTCTCTTTTCAGTCTTAGTTTTATGAAAAAGGTTCATGAAACTTCTCGTTTAGAATTCTTCTGTGTTTTCTATACTGGTTTGTGATAGAGATTGGAAGAAAAGATTGAAAAAAGACAATTATTACTAAAGATAGCTATGATTTGTAGCAAGTAATAGGCTATGTGAGAACGCACACAAGAAACGCATCCGATAAAACAGCTGATTAAAAAATTATTCCAATTCTTTTAAATGTACCCACTCTCCTACTCTACATATTTGCCAGTTTCAACACTATGTTTTAATGGGGACCTTATAAATGAGGAAGCTATGGTTGGACTTATAGAGACTGATTATACAGTCTTCATATTTCGACTGAATAGATTTCTGTACTATCTGTGATCAAGATACGAACATCCCAGATGCAAACTCCTGTTCAATAAATAGTGCTGCCCCTACCCACTTTTCTATTCTGATCCAGGAATGGAGGAATGTTTAAACTTGAGACATGAGGAAGATGTTATTGTCTGTCCAAGCAGAGAAGACATTCTGGCAAGTTGGGAGAATAAATCCAGCTCGGTAAATATTGGTTCAAAAATTTTAAATATGGTCTCAAATTTTAGGTCAGAATGTTTTCTCCAGTTACAGATCAAATAAGAGAAGACATTCTGGCAAGTTGGAAAAATGACTCCAGCTCGGTAAATATTGGTTCAAAATTTATAAATTTGATCTAAAATTATTTAATCAGATTGTTTTCTACAATTTGAGACTGAATTCATGATTTTTGAACGATGTTGACCGAGCTGGAGTCATTTTCCCATCTTGCCAGAGGGTCTTCTTTGCTTTGACAGACTAGCTGCAGTGGTATAGTCTGTCCTTCAAGAACTATAAATGTGGTCTTAACAGTAGATCAAATTGATTCCTACAATTTGAGGTCAAATTGACAATTTTTGAACCAATATTGACCGAGCTGGAGTCATTTTCTCATCTTGCCAGAGGCTCTTCTTTGCTTGGCCAGACTATATTATAGCAGACATTAAAGGAACTGGCGGTTGCAGAATAACTTTCATCAATGCTCAGCTCTCTCAGGGCAGTCTGCGAGCGGTCTTCGAAAGCACAGCAGTCAAGAGCAGCCTCTGCTGAACTATTCCACACTTGAAGAACGCTGTCAGACGGTCCTGACAGAGCTGAGCATTAATAATAGACATTTGCCAACCGCCAATTCGGTTGGAGTCTGCTATAGCCGCCATTCGAAGAAGTGTGATAAATATTGACTTGGCTGGCACGTGATCGAGGTGAGAGGATAAATGGATGAAAATACGAAGAAGAAGAAGAAGAAGAAGAAGAAGAAGAAGAAGAAGAAGAAGAAGAAGAAGAAGAAGAAGAAGAAGAAGAAGAAGAAGAAGAAGAAGAAGAAGAAGAAGAAAAAGAAGAAGAATTTGCTTTGCGGGAACGTGATGAAACTACGATGAGAGAAGGAAGGGAAAGGAAGCAGGCAGGATTAGAAAAAATAGTACCTATAAAAAGGAGAGAAAATTATGGAGAGGAGGAAGAGAAAGAGAGGAAGAGAGAGAAAAAGGAGGAGAAAGAAAGAGGAACGGAAACACCAAAAGTCGTAAGGAGTTGTAGGAGTAGGTTTTAAAAACACGGAGAACTTGGACGAGAAATAAGTTGAATGAGTAAACGTTTAAAAAGTACGGAGAAGGTATGAGAATATGGAAAGGAAACAAAACAAAGCGGATAGAGGAGGAAGAAAACGAGCAGAAAAAAAGGAGAATAGGAGAACAAAGAAGGAATATTGTGAGAAGTAGAAGTCGGTTTCAAAAGGATGAAGAAGAGCTTGAATGAGGTTGAACAGAGTAGAGTTTGGACGGGAGAAGAAGAATAAAAAGGAGAAATATATTTAAAATACAAGAAGAATAGAAGAGAATTGGAACATGAGAAGAAAGAAATACGAAGAAGAAGGAAGAGATGAAAAGGTGGTGAAGAATGAGGAGAAGAACGCGAAAAAGGAGAAGAAAAATGAAAACAGAAGGAAAAGGGAATACGAAAAGAAGCAAAATACGGAAAGGTAATGAGAAATGAGGAAAAGAACAATGAGAAGGATGAGAAGAATAAAAAGAAGAAGAGGAAGGAAGAAAGGAAGAGTGGGCGTGGACTTGGAGAAGGAAAGGAACAAGATAAGACAAATACGTAATAGGAAGTAGGAGGTAATAAAAGTGAAGGGGAAGAAAGAAAGCGCAAGAAAATTGATAAGAGGGGGATGATTTTGATAATGAAGGATATTAAGAGAAGAGAAGGTAAAGAAGAAAAATACGAGAAAAATAATAACAGAGTTTTTAAAAAGGAAGAACAGGGAGAAAAAGGACGTTCAATAAGTAGAGAACAAACAAGAATCCCAAGTCTGAAAATAAGATCGAGAATGAGAAAACGAAGAGAAGAGAAGCAAACATGTGAGAGTAAAGTTATAGTCTGTCCAAGCAAAGAACACATTCTTGCAAGATGGAGAAATGACTCCAGCTCGGTAAATATTGGTTAAACGTTATAAATCTGGTATCAAATTGTAGAGCAGAATGTTTTCTACAATTTGATACTACATTGATAATTTGTTAAACATATTGATCGAGTTGGAGCCGTTTCCGCATCTTGCCAGAATGTCTTCTTTGTTTGGACGGACTAAAGTTTTAGGGATGAGGTGCAAGACAGCAGTTTATTGCGGCAGTTACTCAAATATTTGACAGGCGAGATGAGAGTAGCCCGCAGCGTCAGAGGAGCCGTTTGATTAAGTCCCCAATCTGGCTGGAACCAAATTCTGGCCTCGATCGGTTTATCAGCGAGGTGTCACACTTTCTCATCATTCCTTATTACTTTGCAATGAAGGGGAATCAAATATTACCCAGTTAACGTTTGATACGTGGCCACAAACGACAGATATATTCTGTCCAAGCAGAGAAGACATTCTGGCCAGATACAAAAATGACTCCAGCTCGATCAATATTGGTTTAAAAATAATAAATTTAGTTTCAAATTGTAGGAAAATTTTTGCTCTAGAATTTGAAACCAAATTTATAATTTTTGAACGAATATTCTTAGCTGGAGTCATTTTCCCATCTTGCCAGAATATCTTCTTCCCTTGGACAGACTATACTATCATGAATACACTAATCATGAGTGTTGTAGACGTAGATTTTCAAGTGATATGAATGCAAACTTACTGTATGATTTCAATGTAGTTTATTTCAACATCTTAATAATAGAACATTTTTCAAAATTCAGGAAAGAAATAGTACAGGTTCTGCCTGTTTTTTTTGTCTGATTATAATATTATAATATAATAATATCATTATTATTATTGTGATTTGTGTAATGATGTCAATGAATAAATGAATGAATGAATTGGATCAATATCTGCATTTCTGAGCTACTACTTTTCAATGAGAAGATAGAAGGGTGTGTTCTCCTAGAATAAATTCAAGCTTGATTATTTTTATTATAACTGAATGGCGACTTGATACCCAAGGTATCTCGAGCCAAGGTGAATTGAATTGAATAATTGTATAATAATTGAATGCCTTTATTAGGGCGGAGTTAGCACTCTCAAGTCTTCTCTACCACACAACCCTATGTGATGATGAGTAGGTGAACGATGTTCACATTGTAAATTGGTGATGAAAGTAGGTTACATGTTATGTATCATAAGAAACCGAGCTGTAGGCCTATGTGTAATATTTTCCGGGATCGGGAATTAAAATTGTAGAGGCGGAGCGTTGTAAATGATTGCCTACGATTGGCCTAAAGGCATGAGTTCTGATTGGTAGAGCGCCATTGGCTGCAATCTGGCAAATCGCTGCTACTCTCAACGATTCAAGATGGGAAACACATTTTTTAACTGAATATTGGAACTGATTAAGGCTGAAACCGGGATATACGCAAATGAGTATGATCAAAATAGCATAGCCTACATTATTCATTTGTTAATTTGAGGATATTTATTTTTTTGGGAAGCGGTTTGTCCCAGTGGTAGAGAGCGTCTAATCGGTGAGATTAGATAAGCGACGTGCCTCTACCACCACTGTTGTAACGGTGACCGGTTCCTCTGAATTCAATTCATGAGCCTCAAAAATCGCTTCCGGGTGGTTCGGAACCCACCTAAAGCAGTAGGTCCATTCATCTCTCATCATCATCTATCCCATTACTCACGCACAGGCCCAAGAGCCCATGTGGGCATCACCCTCAAAAAAAAAAATTCAAAGCCATTCAACTCTCGCTTCCATAGTAACCACAGCTTCAGGCTCTACACTCTTTCACTACTGTCAGTAGAACAAGTTCAAAGATTTCTATGCGTGAGTAAATAAATAATTTTTTTCTTAATTTTTCTTTTATATTCCAATCTTTTCATCTTCAATCATTCTCTCATTCTTATTCATACTCAAATACCAACTCGAAATCAAACTTGCATCTTCTCAATCTGATCTCTCTCCCAATTTCTCATTTTCAGCTTACCAATACTTCCTCACTCATTTCCCCAACTCTCACTGATTCTCGTTCTCTCTTTTCTGTCTGCTCCATCACGTTTTCAACAATAACGGAGGCTATAAATAATTGAATTTCCACCCCACGTCTCACAGTTCATCTCTTCCATCGGAAGTGATTAATTTACTCCACTGATTCTTCAACAAACAGCGTTTCACAGCTATAATCAAACTGATAATCTCTGTTATAATATTAGTATATTTCGTACAAGCTGGAAAGACACGCCAACACTGTCAACACAATTCAAAGTGTAACTGTATTTACATCTTGTACCAAATGTTTAATAGAAAGAATACATGTTTGCTTTATTAGGAGGATTAGGGTAAGAATATGTTAAAAAGATGAGGCTTGGACTTGAGGTTTACACTATACTATGATATACAAACCATATGATATGATACTTATGATATAGAAACTATGAATATACTATGTAGCACCCGCAGCCTAACCTTAAGCCTCACCTTATTTGACAATATGTTCTTACCCTTAGTGACCAATGTTATCGATTGTTGATTTATTGAATAAATTTGGCATTTGTTCAATGCATTTAATAATATTCATCGTTTAAGTTTGCAAACTCAAATAAGTAGATCTTACTTTGGAGCAAAAATCAATCTGAATGAGCACATTAGTATAGCTGACGCGAAAAAGTTAGGCGAATTCGTCTGCTCCTTGTGAGCTCCAACATCTGATGTTGTCAATTATCGTTGTCACTTAGCTATGCTCAGATGATGTTTTTGAAATAAAAAAGACAATACATGGCTCACATTATTTGTTAGTAGGTTACATCAAGTAAAAGAAGCAAACGAAACCTTCCGACTTCTTGGCGTCAGCTACTAACACTGAAAAGAATGGAGAAGTAAAACGAAAACAGGAAGTCCCAATGCAATATTCAGTCAGTCTGAATGCAAGACCACTTCAACGGTGAGCGCTGTTGTACCACCTTAAAACGAACCTGCATAGAAATACACTCTTGAAACAGGAAGGTGAACCAGTCAACTGTTTCAAAAATAGGGAAAAAGAATACGAGCAAAAAAGGACGTAGAAGAAAAAAAAAAAAAAAGTAGAAGAGAGGGAATGGAGAGAGGATATAAACCCTTTTCTCCCAGAAATACATCGACTCGGACAAGCTCTATTCTAGCATAGAGACACTATATTTCAGTCCTTTTTTATTCTTGTGAGATTTCAGTATTTGTAATGTTTTAGAGTTTTTTCAAGCGTTGAGGGTGAATGAAGTATTTCAAAGAATATAAAATCTCCCACTGCGAAAGTGTTTGTTGCAGTAGCCTAATGGTTAAAAGATTTCATGCAGCAATAAATCAATAATAATTCAAATTCAGTCACTTAGAAACGTTGCAAGCTTTATCTTTGAAGAATATGTAGATCTATTATCCACATATTATTATCTATTTTATCAATTTATTTATTTTAGATTATTGATCTACATATGATCTATCATCTATTATTGAAAAATTATTATTCTCCCAATATTCTGACCTTTTTGAATCATGAATTTCATGTTTCTCAACGATGCTGAACAAAATCTAAATGAAAATTGGAAAAAATTTAATGCTCATTTATTGAAAAATTTACAATGAAAAGTTTAAGTACAGCAGGATTTTTCCCAAAAGTGTTCCCCTTCCAATTCAAACAAACAGTGCAGAAGTAGGTTATAAGGTTTAGTCTGTCCAAGCAAAGAAGACCCTCTGGCAAGATGAGAAAATGACTCCAGCTTGGTCAATATTTGTTCAAAAAGTATAAATGTGGTCTTTATAGTAGATCGAATTGTTTCCTACAATTTGAGATCAAATTAATAACTTCCGAAACAATATTGACGGAGATTGAGCCATTCTCCTATCTTGCCAGAGGGTATTCTTTCCTTAGACAGACTATTCCTTTCAGAAGGTATCTTATGTAAACGAAATCAAATAATAAAATCCACATTTCCACTTCAAGATACACGGAGTTGCAACGCACTCCGGTCAGCTGATTTTTCATTTGCATTGCTCCATATAACTACGTGTTTCTAACACATCATGTGCCCGCGACTTGAAGTAATGGAAACTCACCTTAATTGACACACATCAGGCTCGTCACACGTCACAAGAGTGTCAAGTATCACTTAACATGTCACATCAGAGTAACATGATTAGCGATGATGTGTCATGACATGACTGAACTCTGTTTCCGGTTCCGGTTTACAGTGTCCTGACGGTAAAATTAGAGCGGAGATTTAACGTAGGTTCAAAAAAGCTATGAGCCTAAAATATTCTATAGACTATTGATATTAAATATGAAAAAATTCTAATAAATAGACTATTGTATGATCATACAGAAAGGGTGTAAATTTCAATTAAAAGTTGGTCCAACTAACTAAACAATCATTGGTCTTTTCTGAACCCTATATTGAGAATACATAAGTTAAATGTCAAACTTATACTCTCTTACCTGAATTATGGATAGGCCCAAGTTCTACAACATCTCTGATAAAAGTGTAAATTTTAAATAATTTCAACCTTTATGAGAATGAAATGTTCCATGTAGAAGAAAATTCTAATCTATCCATTATCTAAAACCTGATAAAATCCTCAATCCTATTCCATACAGTTTTGTTTTCATTCAATGACAGTTATTGAAGGATTCGTATTTTATATCACAGTGTTACTTATTTTTATAGGTCATATAATTTTTCTCAATTTGTTAAGCAACTGTGTTTTCTTGCGGTCCACTGGCGGCTCGTACCCACAAAATAGGTGAAATGCCAGTATCGTTTAATGTACAGCACTTGTTTTTGTTTTTTAGTCTTCTTCATTTCTCTCATCATTCTCCTCCTCCTCCTCCTCCTCCTCCTCCTTTCTCTTCCTCTTCCACTTTTCCTCTTCCTCTCGTCCTCCTCTTCTCTTTCCTCTCCTTTCCTTCTTTCTTCCTCCTTTCCTTTTTTTTATTCTTCTCCTTACTTTTTTTTTTCTTCACTTTGGTCTCGTCCTCGTTCTCTTTCTTTTCCTCCCTTTTCTCCTCTCACTCCTTCTTCTCCTCCTCTTTTTTCTTCTTATCCCTATTCTTTATCTAGGCCTACCATCACTCTTTTCCACTCCCACTTTTCTTCCATTCTCTTTCTTCTACCCTTGTATTTTTCTCCACCTTCTTCTGCCTACATTTCCACATCATTCTTGCATGCATCCTACCGTTTTAAACCTTACCTGTTCAGCTCAGTCAGAGTGGTTGCAGCTTTAGCCTACAATATTCTATGGATGTAGCGATCTGGAATTTTTTCAAGTGAATAAATCTGGATCTCTTGGGGTATTTTTGTGAACAACATCTAGGCAAGGCGAGTAAGACTTGTCCTTTTTATCTACTTTCTATCCAAGTATAATAGAATAGAAATATATTCGTATTTGTATCCACCGGGACTCTGAAACATGTTTTATTAATTTTATTTATTTATTGAGTATACACTACATAGACTTTATCCTCTGAACGGCGTTATTATTATCAGCGTATGGCTTATTATAGTATATATTAAGTATTATAGTATGGCTTATTATATTAGAGGGGAATTACGAACAAGTTACTCAGCCAAAATAACCTCGTTAGTTCTTGAATTCATACACAATAATTGAAAGTGATTGTATAAAGTGATGTATTTAATTGTTGTGATTGTACAGAATTCCATCTGTAGTAACCACAATCTATACCGTAATCATAATACAAAGATATTTCAGGTTTTTTATAGAATGGATTTCAGTTTAAACTCGACCATTTTGAGCAATTTACAAATAATAGATTTTTTTAATAGATTGGTTTGCTTGAAAACACACCAGAGGGAATAATAAATTCTTTACAGAAAAAATATTAGGAATCATCATAAATATTGAGTTTCATACAAAATATTCATGTTCTAACAAAAAATCAGAAACTTAATAACAAACGAATTGAAGATCGCAGCCATTTTCACTTCTCTCCACAACTTTCTTTAGAAAACATTTGAAATAGTTCCGACTTCAGCCATCAGATGGCAGTAGCGATAGGGTGATTTGCTTCGACTCCTATAGAACACTCCTATAAGCTCCGCCCACGCTCTCATTGAACGCCATCGCTCTGATTGGATTGGTTCGAAAAGTTTTAAAACTCAACTAGCCTAAAAGATGGCAGTAGTTGTCGAGAGATGTTTCCGATTTGACTTGGACACGTATTCATGCCCCGCCTGCTCGTTTCTGGTTTGTTGACAGTGTTTCGTGAGTTCTGCCTTAGAAAATGACTGCTAGCAAGGAAATGATGAATGGTGTATCATACACAAAAAATAACGCTGATTTACTATTGACGATCTTATGCTAATTTAATATTATTCATCTATGTATTCAAGCAGGTAAGATTTTATCAAGTTAGTACATGAAGGATCCATTTAAAGAATTTAGACTCAGTGTTAGCCTACTTTTATTGTGTCACTAAGGCCAGTACCAGAATTCAATAGTTTTGACAGAGCTGAGCATCAATCACAGAAATTTGTCAACTGAGACATTCGTTGGTGTCTTATATTTATAATTCTCAATCAACTCAATTTCCAGTCCTTTCTCCACAATTATTCAATCTCATTTCCTAAAATTCTTCTTATTCGGCCTATCTGACTTTACAATCTGTAAATTCAATGCTCGCCGTCAAAAGATAACAGACATTCATCCATTATGCATTCAACTTTCCAAACAAATCCTAAACATTTTCACCCTCTTCTTCCTGTTTCATTTGAATTCTAAATTCAAGATAAGAATAGACGGGTGAAAAAGAAGGAGAATCGAGAAAAGGTTGAGAAAGAAGGAAGAGGAAAAGGAATGAGGGAGAAGGGGAGTCCTTCACAGCTAAGAATAGAGGGTGTGAGAGAAGGAGAATCACGAATATGTTGAGAAAGAAGGAGGAGTGGGTGAGAAGGTAGGAGGGAGGAAGAGGGTAGAAAGAGAAACAGGAATGAATAAGAAGAGAGGATCTATGACAGCTAAGAATAGAGGATGTAAAAGAAGGAGAATCGAGAAAAGGTTGAGAAAGAAGAAAGAATGTGTAAGAAGGTAGGAGGGAGGAAGAGGGGTGGAGGAAGAAAAAGAATGAGGGAGAAGAGAAGGAGAGAAGAATCGGTGGGAATGAGGAAGAGAAAAAAGAATGATGGAGAAGAAGGGATCGGTGACAGCTACAAGTTAGCACTGGAAGATGAGTGAAATGTTTTGAAATTGCAGAATAATTTATTATACAATAGCTCCTGGAAAAATCTCCCATTCAAATTCTTGTTTAGACTCTAATGAAATTAGCATATGGAATCGAGTTTCCAGAAACTTTCCATGACGAAATATTATCTGTACTGTGAAATTGAATGTGAAATGATTTTATAATCATGAATTGCGTATATATTGATTCTAGAACTTATGAGAAAAATACTTTCTCACCTTATCTAGGTATGTACTCACCTTTTCTAATACCTCGGATATTGATAGGGGAATTAAAGAATCATTAATATTTTATCATCTACTTATATGATCGATTATACAATAATTGTGTTTTCCATTTCAGTTTTTTAAGTTGGAAATGATAGGAAAATTCTCAATTTTATTTGATTCATCCAAGTGTATTTATTTGTGGTACATTTTATTCGACAAATGAAACACGATCTACTTCAATAATTATACACAACCCTACAATTGAATTGTATTAAGCATCATATGAAACTGTATTGTGTACATTATTGGAATGTCTTGTATCACATCACGTTTCGTATCGTACAGAGTCGCATCATTTATCAAATAAAACAATCGAATTTAAAGGTATTGTATCATTATCAAACCTCTATTACCTTATTGAGTCTTATAAAATGATAGTCTATCGATAAAATTTTTTTAAATTTATTAATATAGCACATAGTAAGAGACTAATAAGCTATTCTATTTTAACTTGAATTGATACAAGTGAAGTATCAATAAAATGAAAAAAACTTCAATAAATAACAACCAAACTTATCGTATCATGAATGAAATTCGATGGACATTCATATTGTCTTAGAAAGAGATGATAGAACCGTAGATACAAAACATTAAAAGTGAGACAACTCTCGAAATAAAGTTTATTAAACGGAGCAGGGGCTTGATTTGTCTGATTTTCTGATTCCAATCGTTGATCTTCATTCAATGAATCAACTCAGAACAGAATCAACCCAACAAGACGAATGACATCATGAATACTGTATTTACTGACTGAAGAATAATTCCTTGGTTTTCATGCGTTTTTAATCTGCCACTCATCTCTGCTTTATTAAATTGAAAGAGTCCCACCGTCTCTTCCAGTCCTCCAGTCCGTAATGTTTTGATAACGAGTGTCGTTTAATCTGTCCAAACAAAGAAGACATTCTGGAAAGATGGAGAATTGACTCCAACTTGGTCGATTTCGATCTGAAAATGATAAATTCGGCAACGATAAATTCATATTGTTTCCTGAAATTTGGCAACAAATTTACTATTTTTGGGCTAATAGGCTATCGAATTAGCTGGAGTCATTTTTCCATCTTCCAAGAATGTCTTCTCTGCTTGAACGGACTATTTAGTAAGAATGGTGGAATAGGCGGAGGGGGTTGAATTTTTAGGGTGTTAAGTTGACAAGGGGTGTTGGATTGAGAAGAGTGGATGAGAAGGGAAAAGGAAATTCGTGACGTCATAAAGATAATCCGGCAACGAAGAACTGCTTGCATAACTAATGGCGTTTTCAGTTAATTTAGGTTTCTGAACGTTTTCTACGCAGCAAGGTCACTCTGTGATAACCATTGACGATTTTGAGGAGCTACTGAGAATTTGTTAATCAATTTTTCAGCTCCAATAAACACGATTTTTCCAGTCTGTTCATGACAAATTAGTTTATTTTATCAACCAATCAATTGTCATATCATTTTGTTTAGAAATGTATTTTGATTGAACTCGACAGAGTGTACAAGGTTTGGTGAGACAAGGCTGATTTATCATATTACCGAAAAATCGGAAAAATTCACACTTATTTTTCTATTTGATTTTGCGTAAAACATTAAATCATAAATCAACATTAAAACATTATCCAAACTACTCTTATTATCCTAAATACACACTGACACCTATCATCGATGTGTAGGGTGTAATTAGACTCTTAATTCTTCCTCTTCTCCTTCTTCTTCTTTTTCTTCTTCTTCTTCTTCTTCTTCTTCTTCTTCTTCTTCTTCTTCTTCTTCTTCTTCTTCTTCTTCTTCTTCTTCTTCTTCTTCTTCTTCTTCTTCTTCTTCTTCTTCTTCTTCTTCTTCTTCTTCTTCTTCTTCTTCTTCTTCTTCTTCTTCTTCTTCTTCTTCTTCTTCTTCTTCTTCTTCTTCTTCTTCTTCTTCTTCTTCTTCTTCTTCTTCTTCTTCTTCTTCTTCTTCTTCTTCTTCTTCTTCTTCTTCTTCTTCTTCTTCTTCTTCTTCTTCTTCTTCTTCTTCTTCTTCTTCTTCTTCTTCTTCTTCTTCTTCTTCTTCTTCTTCTTCTTCTTCTTCTTCTTCTTCTTCTTCTTCTTCTTCTAATCCTTCTTCTTCGAACACAGGCATCTAAACCCATGTGAAGAACATTTTTCTTCAATGTATTTTTTAAAAATTTTGTATAGTGCAAAATAGAAAATAAATTTATTTATTATTTTATTTGATTTAATAGAGAGTGACTAAATCAAAATCAAGATTTGGCTGAAATCAATGAGAAAATTCTAATGCATCGGAGAATTTACCCACAGATAACTCATTTACTGCATAATGTATTTGATTTACAATAGTATATAGGTAATATTATTCTCCACAAATGAATATTGAATACTTTCTGTAACGCTATCCATCGAAGACAGTAGTGGACAAGTAAACTGGTGGTGGAATTTGAAAGAGGGGCGTGGAAACAGAAGTGGGAATTTGTGACGTCATAGATATAATTTAAAGCTCGACTCCCATTGGCCAGTTTCTATTGGTGTTGAAAGTGGGAGGTCTCGTCCAATCAGAGAGCACCATTGTAGTCGTTGTAAGTTCTGCCATTTTGTTTTCGAAGGCAGGAATTTTTTTTTGTCTCAACAAGCTTGGATAATCTCTTTGTCTGTGAGCTGAGGGCTGTGAAGCTCTTCTGTGGGCTACTAGTTTGATGAGATCAACATTATTGAAAACATTCTTCACAAATTCATTTGATTAAAAAAATTACTGACAAAACTAGTAATGTATTCCGTTCTGAAATGGAATCCAACACAATTATGAAAAAGAATCAATTACTGTTCAAGATTGTCTTTGACTTTTATTAATTCTAAGGTTTGTTAGGATAGTCAGAAAGCTATCTGAGGAGTACATAGAAACGAGAGCGTCCCCCTATACTGATTAGCTTTCGGAGACAGCTTCAGACTGTCCTAACAGAGCTGAGAATTGATAAGAGTCACTCGCTAACAAGTCAGCTAATATAACGTGGGAATTCAACACTTTCTTGTATAACACTGGGAGGCTCATGTCTCATGAAGGCTGGGTATTAGAGAGCTCTTTAGACCTAACTCCATAAAATAACTCCATTCATTTTCCAAATAGATCCAACTTTTTCGATTGTATAGTAAAATCCAACTCTCAAAAAGTGAACAAACTCATTCATCTCTTTTTTCAAGAATTTTCCCATCTCGATAAACTGCGAGCAATTGAGTTGTTGAAAACTCTAAAAGAATCGAGCATTACCACAGACATTAACATCCCTATAATGTTGAGTTGAATCTCCGTGCTTTATCCCTGAGAAAAACATTTTTTCGGGCAGATAGAGAAAACCCGCAGTTCCGCAGTTCGAAAACCCCAATAAAATCTTTCTGTAATGGTGGTTTATTCTCGTGGGGTTCATCCCATCCATTAGTTCATTCCATCCCAATAGCAAAGCGTTTATTCCGCGAGCAGCAATTCTATTCCGGTCACGATTCTCAGCTTGAATAGATTTCAGAGAAATATAGAGGAAAAGGTATTAGATCATTTCTAGATTTTGAAGCGGCAGTATCCAATGATTTGTTCTCAGTGAGGTTGAGAATTTCAACACGTGTTGCGATATCCTTAGAAATAATCTTGAGATTTTCTTGTTTTGATAGGAGATCCACATTACCATTAATGGAAGGAAATATTTTATTGGATAGAATAAATTTCAAAGAACTGAAGCATCGTAGAATCCGTGTTTTTAAAAGAAGTGTGTTTTGTTTTTGTTGTATTTCCTTTTTTATGAATTGATTCTACGGTTTAATCAGTTCCGAATGTGACTTTGGTTGGAAATGAACTGAGTAAATGATGCAAAGTTCAATTATTTGGTAACTGGAGTTAAGCTGTAAGTCCACTATTTAATTCATTCACAAAAAATGGAAGAATTCATCAAGTTTGATATGAGATACGATAAAAAATACAATAAAAGTTTTAATAAAGCTGGAATAAAAGACCTTTCATTTTGATTATCTTTATCACTTGTCTCCTTTTACATTGGATCTTTGGTAAGGATATCTGAAAATTATCATTACAAGAAAACAAAATAGTTCTGTACGTGAAAAAGGACCACATTTCATCACGATCACTTGAGACGAAAACAAACTTTTGTGTACTTGTCTGCAGCTGTGATTGGCTACAGTCCGATTTGTCTTGTCTCAACACTCTTGTCTTGAGCTGTGACTGGCTACAGCTATCCAATTGGCCAGACTGTTTACGCATAGAAGAAGACCTACCATTACACGCACACACATGCAAAACGTTTTTTATTTCGTTTCAAGTGATCGTGTATAGGGTATAATTAATCTGTAAATAATCTTTGAAGACATGAGTTTCCTTCAGAAATTCATTAGGGTTTTATGTAGCATGGAGCATTTTCTTCTCAACTAATGTTTTCATAATAAATTAGCCTCCAAGGTTTCCTAAATAGGCTACATTGAATAATTATTTTATAATAATTCTTATTATGATATTTCCTCCCATTTTTATTACTTTCATTGTTCAACAATGATAAGACAACTCCAATACGTTGACTCCAACAAAATTCATTTATAGTAGTTTACAAACAACAATAGCACCTTGAAGGATGTTTGAAAGCTCCTCAAATTCACATGCAAATTGAAATAGCGAGCGAGCTCTTCTCTTATAATACGCTACAAGTGTTTCAAACGGCCGAAGTTTAGTCGTTCTCTGCAATTTCGACGGTAAACAAGACATCAGTGCTGAAACTTCATCGAATTCCCCACCGCAACCGAACTGACCGTTCCCACCCAACTTGACAGACACTGAAACTTGACCACAATCAACTTGACAGACCGTTGAACTTGACCGCAATCAAGTTTCGGCCACATTCCGCAAGTTGAGTGCGATTATTGCGTCCGAAATTCGCCAACTTCCTAGATAAAGGCTCCTGCACATGTTCCAAGCGATTGCACCAAACGACTGTTTCGCCTTGTACCTTGTACACACGTTGACAGTTGACTTACACTAGTCAAATTGATAGTCAAAAAATTAGTCAAATTGTGCTAAACGAATTGAAGGCAAGACATCTTTCACACCGAAATGAGCTGGGAAGGGATGCAAATGTTTTTCTTGATGAATCATTATGGATGTAATTGAATTATCTCATGCTTTAAATAGAATGGAAATTGTCGGTAAAACCAACCTGTTGTAAGATTGAGATGCGAGAAATGTTTATAGTGTCAATCAACATACTTCAATTCATTCCGTCCGATCTGAGTTGAATGGTTTGAAAAATGAGATTAAATATATTGCGAGTATCAGTAAAACTATAAAAACAATTCTCAATCCAAAATGCATTCAAAGATTGAGCTTCAAGAAATTTGACACATTCAATGCACCAGATATCAAACTGGTGCGTTATCTATATTTATACATTTTCTATATTAATTATCTACATTATCAACTACTGCCATAGCCTAGTATTCTCAATATTTTGACTGGCTTATCTACTTAAAAAAGCCATTCAACATATTATTGAACTTAGATATTAAAACAACGGCAAATAAAATGATTGATAACGTACCGGTTTGATATTCAGAGGTTCCAATTTTGACCTAAATTGATGGAATGATTAAGCACATAATTCATTACACCTCGTCCCCATCTTTCGGAGGAACAGACTAGCCGTCGGTCTAGACTGTCAACGCTAATCATCTATTTTCTAGTCATCTCTAATCATCAAGCCTTCCATTAACCCTTCTCTAATCATCTAACCTTCCATTAACCATGCACAAACCTAGAAACACCCATATAGGCTACAACCTGAGAAAAATCTCATCCACTGTTCATCCCTCCAAGCAGCATAGTACAGCTGATGATTATTCCCTCTATTTTTGTGATCCCGGTTGATAACAGAATTTTCAAAACATGAAAAAACGTCAAACCTAACCGCGCAAAGTTGGAGATTGTACCCCAGCTTCAAACAGAATACCTTTTCATTAGCCTCTGATACAATATTCACATAGGACACGCCTCGTTACTCGCAACTAGAAGTGCAAAGCTATAGTCTGTCCAAGCAAAGAAGACATTCTGGCAAGATGGAGAAATGACTCCAGCTCGGTCAATATTTGTCAAAAAATTATAAATTTGGTCTTAAAGTGTAGGAAACCGTTTAATCTTCAATTTGAGACCAAATTCATAATTTTTTGACGAATATTGACCGAGCTGGAATCATTTTCCCATCGTGTCAGGATGTCTTCTTTGCTTGGACAGACTGTACAGGATACCGGCTTCACACGGAACTCATTCCAGACCAACTCATTTCACAAGTGATATAGTCTGGTCGAGCAAGGAAGACATTCTGGTAGGATGGAAAAATAACTACAACCCGGTCAATATTGGTTAAGTTATAAATTTAATCTCAAATTTTTGAACAAAATGTTCTCTACAATTTGAGACCAAACTTAGAATTTTTGAATCAATATTGACCAAGCTGGAGTCATTTTCCCATCTTGTCGGAATGTCTTCTTCGCTTGACCAGATTATACACGACCCCTATGAATTATTACAGGCGAGGGATAAGAGTGTTAAGAAGGGTGTAGCGACATATAGCAGACACCAAAAGCTCGGGCGGTTAGCAATTGATTGTTATCAATGCTCAGCTCTGTCAGGACAATCGGTGAGCGGTCTGTGATAGCATATTACGTCTAGAGCGACCTTACCTAAACAGTTTCGCTCTCGTAGACCTGGAGAAGACTGTCCTGAGAGATCTATCGTGAGTCAAGGACAATCGACAACCGCCAGTTTCGTTGGAACCAACTCTACCTACGGAATAAGCAGCGGCTAAGTAAGATAAGCTCAGCGTGCTTAATCCTGCACGGCGACTGCTTTTAACTTTGGAACAAGTTGGATGGCTTGATCACGGCAGCGACGTGCATATCTCGCTTAATAATGAATGGGGTTGTGAATCAACCCAACGCATCTCTCACATAATTATGGAGGGCCTCGTATCAGCTAGGAGGCAGGAGAATGTAGGTGGATGGTGGACGAAAGGGAGGAGAAGAAGGTGAAGATAGTCACTGACGATGAAGGATGAAGGGGAAGAACAAGAAGAAGGAGAGGAAAGAGAATTAGAGAGGGAAGAGTGATTGAGGATCATGTATAGGAATAGAACAGAATTAGGAACTGATGGAAAATAAGCATAAGAGAAAAAGGAGATAGTGAGGAAGATAAAAATTTACGAGATAAGGAGGAAGATAAAAATGACTAGGAAGAAGAGCGCAAAGAGGAAACTTTCAATAATATAACGAGGAAAAGAAGCTCTTCGAGCAAAAGTGAAGAAACTAGGAACCAGGAGAAGAAGAGGAGAAATAGGATTTAATGCATAAAAGGTGACAGTGGAAAAGTAGAAGGAAAGAAGAAGAAGAGGGGGAGGAGGAGGAGGAGGAGGAGGAGAAGGAGAGGGAGGAGGAGAAGGAGGAGGAAGAAGATATGTTGGAGAAAAAGAAATGATAGGATAATCTAGAGATAAAGGGGAAGAGGAAGAGATGACAATTAAAATCTGAAGAAGAAAAAGAAGGAGAAGAAGAATGAGAAGGGGAAGGAGAAGGAGGAGAAAAAGAAGGAGAAGGAGGAGAAGAAGAAGAATAAGAAGAAGCAGGAGGAGTAGAAGAAGATGATGATGAAGAAGAAGAAGAAGAAGAAGAAAAATAAGAAGAAGAAAAATAAGAAGAAGAAAAAGTAGAAGAAGAAGTTGGAAAAATAGGAAAAGTTTGGAGAAGGGAAAACTAAGATGAAGAATAGCCGATATGATGGTAATACAGACATGATGTATGAAAATGGAAGAGTATTGTGTGACATCAGCGAATAAGAGGCAGAAGAAGATAAACACGCATAAAATGTGGGAAGATCAGATGAGCAAAGACAAAGATAAAGGTGACAAGTAGAAAAATAGAGATGGAGTACTGGATGGTGCATTACGATGATGGTTTGGTTTGCATATTGCATTAAAAATGAAAATTAGGGGAAGAATATGTTCAGTGGAAGAGAAAAAAGCAAAAGAGAAGAAAAATATGTGGACAACGAATACAGAAGAGGAGGAAGAATGGGAGATGAAAAAGGTGAGGGAAAGGAGAACCTGAATATTAAAATAGTCAATCCATGAAGATTTAGAATGGCCTATTACCAACACAAATCATTTTCGATTTCAACTCAAATTTGGAATGAAATGTGATTTGATTTGAAATCGAAAATCGAAAAGGGTTTTTGAGGATTCAAAACAGAATAAGGGAGAAGAAGGAGGGATGGAATAGAGTAGATGCACAATGAAAGGGATGAAGGTGAAGAGTAAATGAAAAATTGAGGAAGAAAACAAGATGTAATTCACAAGGAGAAAGAGGTAAAAAAAGCTAATGTTGAGTGGATGAAATGGATAAAAATAAAAATTAGAAAAAGTAGTAGTGAGGTGAGGGGGAGTTGATCTAAAATATTCTATTCTTATTAGGAGGAAATGGTATTGGAGAAGTTGGAGCTGGCGGGAGAGAGAAATGAGAAGTTGAAAAACTAACCACATGATGGCAGAAGCAGTTTTGAAACAAAATGGTCGCTCCCAGTAAGGTTGCCATGGTTTTACAACGGGGCTCAGTGATTGGCTAATGCCTGCAACGCCCACTCTCGACAATGGGAGGAGCCAGCAATGGCGAGAATAGATAACGAAAATGCAATATGTTATTATTTTCGTGTTTATAATGACTGATAGATGACTGAAGTTGATGAATAAATTTATAATTTCAATGCCTTTATGATGTTAATATCATCAAGCTGTGTAGTATCTGAAAAATTCCAATGACTTCATGATGATAATGTTACGAAGAAGTATGTATATATCTATTGCCATTTGATTTATAACAAACATATTTACTATTGTCATACGTAAGTAAACATCAGAGCAAAATCATAATAGACCTATATAGTATATATGTTGCTATCAAGTAGTTGAATAACTGAATAATTTCAATGACTTTCTGATGATAATATAATCAAGTTGTGAGAAAACCTAATAAGTTCAATGGTTTTCTAATAATAGTGATATCAAGTTTTGAGATATGTGAATGATATTAATGATCCTCTTGTGATAAGTTCATCAAGTTTTAAAATAACTGAATAATTTCAAATACTTTCTTGATACTTTCTTGTTATTGAGTGATTAGTGATTACTTGATGACACTCCATGTATATGATTCACAGTTAGTGAGGTATAATTGAGATTACAATTATATCTTTAATAGATGTTGAGTTTCGTAGATATTACTATAAGAAAAAGCACTTTTTCGAAAACGCATTCGATCATCCCCGTTTATCATTCTACTAGAATATCAAATCTATCCCATTCGTTTATAGGCCGCAGTTTTCCTATCATACATAATGGAGGAGATGGAAAACTTTCAACGGCAAGGAATATCATTCTGAAACAATAAACCCAAAACCGGGAAATGGAAAAGTGGAAGAATGCCGACAAGCAATGCGGAAGTTCATAAAATATTTAACGGAAAAACCAACGTCGATAAGAGGGGAAATCGAATGTCTTCAGCAGACGAAAATTCGTCAGTCTAGGTTGACGAAACAAAGCTTGAGCTGCTGTTCTAGGCTATACGATAAATTTTATTAAATTCTTTTCCTATGGAAGTCTCGAATTTCTTGTACTTGCAATTTTTGGCAATAATAGTTTGGGACCAATTATAACTGTTGTTATGGAAGAAATTGATCATTTTCTTGATTCAATAGCTTATTTTGAACGAATGTTTCAAGATTCTTTGAGGCCACCTCAGTTACACTCTATCATAATGAAAAAGCCTTCATGAGAAGTATAATAAGTCTGATAGCACAGTGCGGGTACAATAGCCTCTTGTGATAGTGATAGGCGTTTTCTCATCATGTTAATGGTTCGAGAAGATTTCTATCAAGTATTACTTTTTGTAAAACGTAGAAACATACATAATAAAACATCAAAATATGTAAAATTGAATCAAAGTTCAAGTAGATTAGTGCTAGAAGCATGTGAATGAATTCGATTTCATGATGAAAAAGGCTTTCAATATATTGCTAACATGGCTTACATTTTATAATATTCATGTTTTAATCATAAAGCATAAGCATTGTGAGTAGAATCACGCTATTCTTTTACTAAGGTCGTATCTATCTGGAGCAAAAAATGTCTGCATTGTGATTATTTCTAACTTTCGACTTGCAAGAAAAAACAACAGATAAAATACTGACGAATAATTTGTGAAGAAATGTGTCACATAAACTGATCAATGATAAAACTGGCAAGAGTGCTTGTTCAAGGTGAAATAATTTCGAACAATAATCTGAAAATCACTTTGATATGATCAATAAGTTATAAAATCACTTACAATATATTCTCATGGTCCTAATCCAGCGAATGATGATTGAAAATAACTTTAAAACTGCATTCAAGTTCATCTCTTTTTAAAACGTTTAGCCATACCAATCCAACAATAATAATGATTGAAAATAGCTTAAAAATATATTAAGCTTTTCTATTAATCTAAAACGTTCGCTATTAGTGCTGAAAGCCATCTAATGACCGGCTTTCTAACTAATGGACAGAATTGATTGGCGAGCTCTCCAATACCTAATAATGGACTAGGGCAGCTGCCAATTCAAATTTCCAGCGCGTAACCAATATATGAGTTCAATGTACACGAATGCAGGCTGACACACTGGACCGTGACATATTTCAGCAGTGGCGGCTCTTGCCCACGAAATAGGTGAAGTGCTGTACAGTAAAAGATACGGTTACTTCACCTGCTTCGAGGGTACGAGCCACCAGTGTATTTCAGGAAACACTCGCTTCTATTAATAGAGCAACAGCTGCACTAAAATCAAAAACCGTTGAATGCATTATAGTCTTCCCAAGCAAAGAAGACATTCTGGAAAGATGAGAAAATGCTTGGTCAATATTCATTTATTTATTTATTCAGAGATACCAACACACAATCATAATAATTATATGATAGGGGAAGAGAAAACAGGCACAGGCTCTTCACTATCTCGATCTCAATTTTTAAGAAAAATTCAGTTCAGAAAAGGTTATGTTCATTGAAATCTTCTTAGCACAGATATTTCTTATGCAAAAAAATCTATCAGAGAATTTTGAATTTAAATAAATGACACGAGAAATAGGAGAAGAAAATCCACTTTATGGAAATTACTACAAATATTGGTTTTAAAATTATAAATTTCAATTCAATTTTTGATTAGAATGTTTCCCACAATCTGTTACCAAATTTATAATTTTTGGACCACTATTGACCGAAGTGGAGTCATTTCTCATCTTGCAAGAATGTCTTCTCTAACTGGAACAGACAAAGTCCAAACAAAGGAGACATTATGGAAAGATAAAAAAATATACTCCAGCTTAACTCTAGCTTAGTCAAAATCTATAAATTGAGACTAAAATTGTATAAAACATTTTGTTCTACAATTTGAAGCCAAATTCATAATTTTTGAACCACTATTGACCAAACTGGAGTCATTTCCAACCTTGCAAGAATGTCTTCTTTCCTTGGACAGACTATACCATTACAAAGTTGATGTGAAATCTATAAATATAATCTATAAATCTTGATGTTATAGGCCTAGTATATATTGAAAAATAGGGAGAAGAAATAGGCTACCTATAAATAGTGGAGGACGGGAAAACGCGAGGGGAAGAGTGAGGGGACTGAATAGATTCAGACTAGTATGGGAGAAAGGATTAGAATAAGATAGGGTGAGGGAAGAGAGAAGAGAGAAGGCGAAAGAGAGAGGGTGAGAGAAAGAGGGTGTGCGAGAGTGAATATAATAAAGAGTGTATGTGAGAAAGATAAAAATATTTTTCCAATGTTTGGTTTCCAAATCTATTTTGAAAGCCTGTCGAATTATTTCCCCACTGACCCGGAAGTTTTTCACTTTGAGCAATTCTTATCAATCTAGCTCTGAGATTGTTGAGGGGATGTCTTACCTACTAGATTCTATTATTCAAATCATTTCTACACTATAGATCTCTATTTCCGTAGAGCTTTTCCTTCTTGATGTTGTTTCTGGGAGAAAGTCACAGCGTAACTTATGATTCATTTCAGTTTATCATTACATTATTAATCGAAAAAACTTGGCTAGTTGGGAAAATGACTCCAGCTCGGTCAATGTTTGTTCAAAAATTATAAATTTATAAAGTTATAAAATTGTAGAAAACTTGCTAATCTACAGTCTTCTTCTTCTTCTCCTCCTCCTCCTCCTTCTTCTTCTTCTTCTTCTTCTTCTTCTTCTTCTTCTTCTTCTTCTTCTTCTTCTTCTTCTTCTTCTTCTTCTTCTTCGTCTTCGTCTTCGTATTCCTATTCCTATTCCTATTCCTATTCCTATTCCTATTCCTATTCCTATTCCTATTCCTATTCCTATTCCTATTCCTATTCCTATTCCTATTCCTATTCCTATTCCTATTCCTATTCCTATTCCTATTCCTATTCCTATTCCTATTCTTATTCTTATTCTTATTCTTATTCTTATTCTTCGTCTTCGTCTTCGTCTTCGTCTTCGTCTTCGTCTTCGTCTTCGTCTTCGTCTTCGTCTTCGTCTTCGTCTTCGTCTTCTTCTTCTTCTTCTTCTTCTTCTTCTTCTTCTTCTTCTTCTTCTTCTTCTTCTTCTTCTTCTTCTTCTTCTTCTTCTTCTTCTTCTTCTTCTTCTTCTTCTTCTTCTTCTTCTTCTTCTTCTTCTTCTTCTTCTTCTTCTTCTTCTTCTTCTTCTTCTTCTTCTTCTTCTTCTTCTTCTTCTTCTTCTTCTTCTCCTTCTCCTTCTCCTCCCCCTTCTCCTTCCCCATCTCCAAATTCTGGTGTGGATGTCTCAACTAGATTCTATTTCAGATCATATCTCCACTATCGGGTATCGGTATCATTGTTCTCGTCAAAATTTCTTTCTCACATTCTTCCCTGAAGGATTGATGGGGAACCTTATCAATCATTACAGTTTATAATTATTGAACTAATTTTTTTACATAAAAAATCGAGAACACCAAAGTTCTCGTCAATTGAAATTCCAATCAATCCATCACACTGAGTGACACTCCATCTTGATGCAGACTGGAATTGAATAGCTGGATCACCGAACCGCATTTCATGGATAGGCATTGTGTTGCTGATACATATATCAGTTCATGCATAGGTATAATACCTGTGAAACGTGCACAACGTTAGGATTATACTCTGTCCAAACAAAGAAGACATTCTGGCAAGTTGGGGAAATGACTCCAGCTCGGTCAATGTTTGTTCAAAAGTTATAGATTTGGTCTCAAATTGTAGACAATATTTTGATCTACAATTTGAGAACAAATTTATTATTTTTGAACCAATAATGACAGAGCTAGAGTAATTTTCCCATCTTGCCAGAATGTCTTCTCTGCTTGGACAGACTAGCAATACGGAGACTAGGATTAAAGGCGGTGATGCAAAGGGAATCCAGTTAGGATGATATATTACTATAGCTAAAGCCTATAGCTGTAGTTGTGCCCAGTAGCTTGAAGCTATAACTGCATCCCTCTATAGTTTATGAACTCTATAACTATAGATAATGAAGCTGTGACAATAGACTAAGCATGTATACTTATACTAGGTCTACTAAATCTACGCTATAACTTATCAACTCATCGGTCATTGGTGTATGATGAATGATATGTTGAGGAATAGCTTCAAAGTGGATGTGGTATCAATGGAACAATTAGAACTCTGATTGATTAGTGTAGTTCGTTTAATGATAATGATAATGGATCACGGGTATCACTGGGTAGATATCATGAGTTATCATGAATAAATTAATTGGATCATGGGTTATCATTCAAATGTTGGGAAAGTTTCTTTCAATGGGAATATTCCAGCCAGTTTCAAATTATCAAGAATAATCATACGAACTTAGATCATCTTTCAATCTATTAGAGATTAGTAGACGATATCCAATAAATGCGTTCAATAGATTTTTTATTATCACTACGCTTAATGTATTTTGTAATTTTTTTATGTGATGGTTTTTTGCTGCTGTATTTGAAATTTTCAAGGTCTGTTCTTGCCTTGAATTTTTTGTTGGGTTGTATAATTTTTGAACTTTAAGAATTGATTATCTTGTTTTTAGTATTGAGTCAAAGTGCAATTTCAAGTCGTTTTGGTTTTGTACCGATATTTGTTTGTGGAAAAAATTTGAATTTGAATTTGGTTTGCGGAATAAGCCTGAGAAGTTTAGGATATTCCTCATGGAACACTGTATATGAAATGAGAACAGAAACTATACTTCCATCAATAACTTTTAAAGATCTATAATTTCCTTTCATTTCATAATCAATACTAGAGAAAAGTATTTGAATGTAAGAACTCTTCGATTACGTCTATACTTTATAGTAAGTTTCAGTTTGCAATGCCAATTCCATTACATGCTACTTGCATTTGTTATGTAGATTTGGTTCAGTCCATAAATTTCTTCAGTTTACATAATGCAATGATCACATGAGTGTGCCACAGAAGTTGAATGATTGATACGAAACTATTGAAATTCAACAGAACTGTACTCTACAAGTATTTCATATTGACAGAAAAATTACAATAATGCACTAAGGAGGCTTATGAAAGATATAATGAATTGGATGCAGAACAAACAAAAAATAATCTGATAATATTGTTATTCGCACTTATATGCATTATTTTATGCTCATTCATTGTAGGGAAAAAATACCGAGAACACACTAATAGCTAGAATATCACTCTCACAACAATTGAAATAGCTACTACAAACTAAAACCTACAATGGAGTGAATTTCCTTTTACTTCTTCATCCTTTCCTTTACACTTTCCTTCTTGATCCTTCACTTATATGATAATATTGTCATTCATACTATTATGTATTCATGCTCATCTATTATACAGGAATAAAGACCAAGTACACACTATTAACCATATCACATTAAAAACAGTTGTTCATAACAACAGCTACTTCATAAGGAAATTTCATTTTATTTTTTATGCTTTCCTTTTATTTTCCTTCTTCATGTTTCTTTTCCCTCTCCTTCACCATCCTTTTATTTTCACTCTCCTTTTATATCCATTCCTCTCCTCTTTTCTACTTCACGCTTCCCTTCACTTTCCTTCTTCATCCTTTCCTTTCCACACTCCTTCCTCTCCTCCCTACTTTTCTTCTTCCCTTTTTCTTCTTTCATACTTTCTTTTCCACTTTTTCTTTCATTCTTCCCTTCCCACTCATTCTCTGATCCTTTCCTTTCAACTTTGCGTCTTTATCCTCCCTTTCCACTTTCTTCTTTCATACTTTCCTTTTCCACTTTTCTTTCTTCTTATCCTTTCTTCTTCCATCTTTCCATTCTTTTCATCCTTTCCTTTCCACTTTCTTCTTTCATACTTTCCTTCCATTTTTCTTCTTCATCATTTCCTTTCCACTTTCTTCTTCCATCCTTTCCTTCCTTTCTTCATCCTTTCCTTTCCACTTTCTTCTTCATCCTTTCCTTTCCACTTTCCTTCTTCATCCTCACGGTTCCATTTTACTTCTTCATCCTTCATTTTTCACTTCCTTCTTTCTCTTTCCACTTTCTTCTTTTATACTTTCCTTCTTCATCCTTCGCTTTCCACTTTCCTTCTTCATCCTTCCTTTCCTTTCCACTTTCTTCTTTCATGCTTCCTTTCCACTTTCTTCTCTCATCCTTCCTCTTCCACTTTCTTCTTTCATACTTTCTTCTTCATCCTTTCCATCCTTTTCTTTCCCACTTTCCTTCTTCATCCTTCCCTTTTTACTCTCCTTACTCAAGGCCAAGTGCTAATGGAAAGGATATCTTTGATATCCTTTCCCGAGAATGGACATATATATGTCTAAACTTCGCCTTTTCATCTAGATAACTTACACTTCTTACCCATGTTGCAGAATCTCGAATTGAGATTTGTATAAATTTTGCACTCTTTAAATCACCGTTTTTCGTATTTGTTACAAGAAGTTTCTATTTTGTGAAATTTATAGAATAATTTGTTCTACTCATTTATATTGTAATGTAAAATCTAAGCTGTATTTTGTTATCTATTTGAATAAAGTAATCTAATCTAATCTAATCCTCTCCTCCCTTCTTTATTTGTGTCCTTCAATTCCTCGAAATCGCAGTGAAACATATGCAATGACCTTGAGAGGTCAACCCGGTTGTGGCCAAACGAGGCAATAAATATCTGTGAATCCCCGCCTTATTCGATACTTTACTTCAATCGATCTAACTTCCGACCCGACACAACACGTATAAGACAGAGTATACTATGCATCCCAAGCTGGAAGTTACATTTCATACAGTGTAATGTAGCCCAGTAGTCTCAGTTGGCGAAATAACTTGACCCACATCTGAAAACGCGGCGTAAAGTTTTCTATGTCGTCGTTTCAAGATCGCACTGTCAGCTAATTTATCGCCGACACGAGGCGCGTTCAGTGATTTTGTGGAGGGGGGAAAGGAGGTTGAATAATTGTCTATAAAGAGGGGGCGGGGAAGCGATTGAGGAAGAGATAGCCAGGGTAGGGTGAGTGTATGGAGTGACAAAGATACAGATAGAGTATGTGAGACAAAGATATAGAGTGAGGGTGACAAAGGATAAATGATCATATAATCATAGTCAAAATCTTTCTTCTCTTGAAAGACAAAGAAAACCATGTCTAGAGGGGAACTACTAGGAAAAAGATCAGAGTAAATGCGAAATAACTTTTCTTCTTGAGGAAATTGAGGATAATAAATTTTGAGAGCGATGGAAGTAGGAAAGAAGAAAGAGAGAGTTAGAGAAAAAGAGATTCAGATTCATTCACTTTTTAATGTAAATTACAAAATACATCGGCTCAAATACTATATTTAATTATGCAAATTAAAAATGATACTCATTACATCGCTCCCTTCAATAATTGAATGATTAAATAACTAAGTATACACTATGAGAAAGAGAAAGAGAGGGGGAAACAGTAAGATATTCATTTAATTATTTATTACAATCGTCATGTTCACATAATTATTTTATAATGATCCAGAGAAGAAAAAACAGGGTTTAGCCCTTTTTATCTCTTAATCTTCACATTCTTTCCTAATTTCGAATTAGAATTTGGACCTAAATAATACCTTAAAATAATAGTTTTGTACTATTGGTCAAGATTTGCACTTGAACACTTCAACATAAATACTTTCGTCCTGAAATAATCTCCAAGAAATTTTGAACTTCAAATATTAACAATAGAAATTAATAAGATTAGATCACTGTAATAATAAGCTAGAAACTTATCAAATAATTAAACAATTTTTGACCGTAATGAACATAGATGAGAGACATGAATATAGCAGGAGAAAGTGGAAAGTGTCTAATGTGGAAAAAAGATAAAGGTTCAACCTTTATTCAAGTTTCAAGCTGTATTGTACCGTAAATGTTGTCATTTTACCATTTTTGTAATACTCATTCACATTTCAACATTTTCATATTCTCTTCCTCCACCATTCTCATTTCTACTCCCACACAACACTCTTCTTCCCTTTTTCGCAGGCAATTCTTGACACATGACTATAGTCTGTCCAAGCAAAAAAGATATTCTGGGAAGATGAGAAAACTATTTCAGCTCGATCAAACTTGATTCAGAATTATAAATTGTAGAATACATTCTGCTCTACAATTTGAGACCAAATGTATAATTTTTGAAACAATATTGACCGAGCAGGAATCATTTTTCAATCTTACCAGAATGTCTTCTTTGCCTCGACAGACTATACCAGGCAATCCTTGACACATGACTGGAAGAGTTGCATTTAAAGTCGTATCGGTTACATCTATAAGGGATGCTGCATAATCTCTCAATGATACTGGATACACTCCAACACAACAGCCTATTGTCTCACGATAAAAGCTTTTCTACGTTACTGTCACACAACTCACGCGAAAATAGCACACGCACGCACACCCCCGCACTAACCTCAAATTCCCAAACTGCTCGCAAAGCTTGTATCCTCTTATTTATTCCACTTATGTATTCTGTAACTTGATATACCTTTCACCTTGCTACACTTCTCTTCACCTTTCACCTCTCTCGTCACACCTTTCACCTACTCCACCTTTTTTTTCTAGAAACTCTCATAATTTCTCCGAAACTCTCTCTCTCTCTCTGGCTGTTCTTCTCCTTTCGGCTCTTTTCTTCTTTCTGACTATCACGCTTTTCTTTTCATTCTTTCCTTCCTTCCTCTTTATCTTTCGTCACCTCTTTCACCTACTCCACCTTTTCATCTTCCACTAGAAACTCTCATAGCTTGTTCGAAAATCTCTCTTAATTGTTATTATTATTTTTCTTCTTTCGGCTCTTCTTTTTCTTCTGACTCTTACTCTCTTTTTTGTATTTCATTCTTCTCCCAAATTTCACTCTCTTTTTCTCTTTCAAGCTCTTCATCTTTTATCTGACTCTCTTCATGTAAGTTTCATTTTCATAATACACTGTCTCAATCTACAGCCCTGCACAGATATAAGTAGTTTAAGCTTGCACTTTTTTGTAAGTTTTGACCTGAATGCACTATTATAACAGTTATAGTAGTGCATTCAGGTCAGAACTTACAGAAAATTGCGAGCTTAAACTACTGTATATCTGTGTTAGAGTATATTTATGTATAACTTTGTTTGAGTCTAGTATCTAGACTCAAACAAAGTTCAACAAAAATAGGTTTCAGGTGAGAATTTACCGTTCAAACATTTGAGGCAAGTTTAAAATGCTGATTTATATTTTGATATCATAGGTACACCTTTGTTCCTGATTCTTCCTCACATAACCTCTCCAAAAACAATCATGGATACACGTGCAAAAACCAAAAAACTATATGACTTCACAAGTAATAGACTGCTCCAATAGTGTTCCCACGAGCAGAGAAGACATGTACTTACAATACACTTCACATTGTAGCGGCGTGTCTTCTAAGATTTCGCGATCTATATCCATTACCTCATTTACCAATCATCAGATGAAACCACTTGGGGGAAAAAGAAGCTTGAAAGTTGGAGAAATCAGAAACAAAAAACCTGAAGAAATCACCATCTCAAATACCATTTTATTTAGGCTACACTATAACAGAATGCTCTGTTATTTGTCTCCTATTTCACAAATCATACACTTGAGCAAAAAATTAGTGATACTTTTCAGAAACTGGGAAATTATCAACTCAAATATAGTTGTAGACGAAAACGAAACTGGTGGTCTTTAAATGTCTGTTATTTGCGATAACTCTGTTAGGACAATCAAAAAGCTGTCCAGAAGAGTGAAATTGTTCAGCAGACTTTGTTCTCAACGTTGAATGCATTCGCAGACCGCCAGTCGACTGTCCTGACAGAGCTTTGCATTGATAACAATAATTCGTCAACCACCAGTTTTGTTGGTAAATACTACACCAAATAAGGTTGAGTTGTAGAAAGGACTTCCTAGTCCTAACTCCACCTGATAAAGAATATTTTCATTTCATACCATTCCAAACCGGACACACGTGGCATATAGAATCCAAGCAGAGAAAACATTCTGGCAAGATGAGGAAATGACTACATCTCGCTTGATATTCGTCCAAAAATTATAAATTTGGTCTCAAATTGTAGAAAACATTCTGATCTACAATCTAAGAACAAATTTATTATTTTTGAAACAATATTAAGCAAGCTGGAGTCATTCTTCCGTCTTGCCAGAATGTCATCTTTGCTTGGACAGACTATATCAGGGGATGGAAACAGGGGTTTTGGTCATCACTGTATTCTCTGGAGCGTGCATTTGTCACACCTCCACTGTGGTTTGCGCTATCGTTTGTCATGAAAAACTCATACACATTGGCTCAAACTCATTCACTCCACATTGGCTTAGTTGGGCATTCATGTGGTAAATAAGCTGGCTAACCACTTTCGCACAAACGGCATAGCAGTTTCGCACAAACGGCCTCTCTTAGCTTCCACATTGGAAAATGTTTGAAACTGTGGGAGAACACATTTGGAAGTGTGGAGATAGAGAGGAGTGTGTGGTAGAAAAGAGATGGGAGAGAGAGTGGAGGGCTGATTAATGAGAGCTGTTTCAATAGTAATTGAATAAGTTCGTTTCTTCATAAGATTTTAAATCCATTATTATAGCGTAAGCCTATTATCACATCGATGTTCAATGTTTTTTCTCAATTTAAAGTATTTCAATTGATAATTTCTGTGGTTTTAACAACCAATAATTTAATTTTCAAATTATTGTAGCCTACGTCGGTATATTGTCTGTCCAAGCGAAGAAGGCCCTATGGCAAGATGGGAAAATGACTCCAGCTTGGTCAATTTTTGTTCATGGATTATAAATGTGATCTCAATAGAAGATCGAATTGTTTCCTACAATTTGAGGCTAAATTTATAATTTTTGAACCAATATTGACCGAGCTGGAGTCTTTTTCTCATCTTGCCAAAATGTATACTTTGCTCGACCAGACTATAGATTATGAAGACAAGTTTATTCATTAATTCCAGAATGTACAATAAACTTATTTGATGAAAATAAGTGAATGATATGCATACTCTACGTGAAGTAACATTATCAAAGCTTGATAATCGAAATTGGCTGACAGGAGGAGAAAAGTATATAGAATGATGAAAGGATTCGGAGAAAGTGAGAGAGATAGAATCTGTTTCTGTTAAAAAGAGTGAGACAGAAATATTGCATAAGAGCGAACGTGATTGAGCCAACATGTGCAAGCTTGTTTTCAGCGACAGACAACCAATAATTGGAAAATCAAGGGATCGAGAAGAACCTAAGGAAGCTAAGCTTGTTTTTACGAAACTCTCTCCCTTGAAATTTCCACCCGTCATTTACAGTAGCTATAGTCTGTCCAAGCAATGAAGACATTCTGACAAGAAGGGAAAATGACTTTGACTCGGTCAATATTGATTCAAACATTATAAATTTGGTCTCAAATTGTAGAACAGAATATTTTACACAATTTGATACCAAATTTATAATTTTTTAATCAATATTGACCGAGCTGCAGTCATTTTCCCATCTTGCCAGAATGTCTTCTTTGCTTGGAAGGACTATATCATACAGCATCCCCCTATCTCGATTTTCTTTACCCGATATTAATTTGTTTTACATATTCATGACAGGACCTGCAGCTTCTAGCATATCAGAAGCGGACTTGAAACCCAGTCTGAATCTAACATCAAAGCAGCTGAGTTCTTAAAATTCTGCATCAAAGGTTTTACACGCTGACGAGACCGGAATTTTTCACACAGTAGTGACTCCTAGTTGGGAAATTTTAACTTTGTCTCCTGGACTAACTTTTTATCATCCTCATACATAATTTGATACAATCATCCTTTTTTTTAATCAATGATAAAAAGTTATCAAAATTCAAGTTGAATTTTGAGAGGATGAACCTTTGAAAATTCTAAAGTTCTGATTCTCTATCGGGAGCTATCCGGAGCCGGTCTATGAACAAGAATAGGCTTTGATGTGCTGTACTGAGGTTTATTCACATAAAAAAATAATCACTTTACATTATTCAAATATAAATACCTTTAAGACGATCATCAATCTGATTATTTCTACAATCCAATTATTTCCAATATTGATTTCTACAGTCTAAGTCAAATTAAATTAGCCTATAACCCCAAGTTCTTATAATATCACCTACTTAATACCAAAAGAGATGAAACATTCCGTATTCAGAATATTCTCTAGAAATTCTAATATAACTCTACTTCAAATCAAATCTGTTTCCTAATTCATAATCAATATTACAAAATAATACTGCACCTTATCAATTATTAACAAATTTTTCCCAACGACTAATATTATCAGTTAATTCCCAAATAAATTTTAATACATTTTATATGTGTAGAGTACCATCCTTGAACTGAATCAAAAGTTGGCAAGAATTTATTTTTCTGGATTCTGCTATTGGTGATACAGGGGTTGACTGGATTTGAGAGGAAAATTACTTGTATGGCCATAAAGTTAGACGATTCCGTCTGTCCCTTGTAAGTGATGTGTAAGTGGAACCTACTTAAAGCTGATGTGAAGCATTTTCTGTCTTTTTTAATTCTATCAAGTCATAGCTAAATACAGCTCTCAATGACAACATCAGCTGTTGGAGCGCAAAAGATTAATTGGAAATGATACGAGTACACCAGAAATTGATGATGGTGTAGCACCGGAAACCGGAACTTCCATTTTTAATAAATCAGTAGTTTGACAATATCTTGCTTTTAATTTGATATGTTTATAGTGTGGTCGAGCAAAGAAGACATTCTGGCAAGATGGAAAAATGACTCCAGCTCAATCAATATCGGTTCAAACTTCATAAATTTGATCTCATATTGTGGAAATCATTCTATTCAGCAATTTGAGACCAAATTCATAATTTTTAAACAAATATTGACCGAGCTGGAGTCGTTTTCCCATCTTGCAAGAATGTCTTCTATGCTCGACCAGACTATAACTAACACCATATCCCTTTCCCAAACTACTCAACAAATGAAGTGATTGATTCAACGAAACAGATAAATTAATAGAACGAGTCGTTTAGACAAAATTAACAAACAATCTGAACAAATACTTTTCAAACTACATCTCTATTATGCAATATCGTATCGAATAATGTAGTCAATTTTGTAGCCGATGCACTTTTCCGAATTACTGAGTTTAGAACTGGCGACAGAAATAGTGTTGTCGCTCACTTCCATTGTGCGAGATTCAATTCAAGAGACATTTAATCTCGCCGGAAACGAGAGCTGGAAATAAGTGGGGAGAAAAGGGAATGGGGATGAGGAATTAGAAGGAGAAGGAATAAGAGCTAAGAAGGGGGAGGAATGGGAATAAAAAGGAGAAGGACTAAGAGCTAAGAAGGGGGAGGAATGGGAATAAAAAGGAGAAGGATTAAGAGCTAAGAGAGAGAAGGAATGGATATAAGAAGGAAAGGGTTTAAGAAGGAAAATGTATAAGAAATGAGAAGGAGAAGGAATCGTGAGAAGTGTTGAATAGCAAGGAAAGGGAACGAAGACTGAGAAGTAGCGGGAATGAATAATAAGAAGGATAGGGAATGGAAGAAAGTAGTTAATAGCGGGTAGAGGGAAAAAGGAATGGGAGCGAGAGTCAATGGAAAGGAGAAGTGAATAGGAAGGGAAGGGAGTGGAAAATGAGAAATAAGATGAAGAGCGAATAAGATAGGAAGGGAGAATGTAACAATGAAGAAAGAGAATGAAAAATAAAAAGAAAAGGGGATGATGAATAAGAAGAAAGAGGAAACAGCAAACGAGAGCTGGAAAGGAGTAGTAAATAGCGCGAAAAGAGAATGAGAGGAAGAAGAAAATTAATTATCAAATAAGGATGGGAAGAGGAAGGAAGAAGTGAATACAAAAAAAGAGGGGTGAGAAGGAGAGGAAATGAGGAATAAGGAGAGGAACTGAGGAATAAGAAGGAGAGGATATGGATGGTTGTAGTGAATAGCATGGGAAGGGAAAGAGGAATAATAAGAGAGGGAAATTGTAAATAATAAGGAGAAAGAATGGAAGGGAGTAGTGAATAGCAAGGAAAAGGAATAAGGAATGAGAAGGAGAGGGAATGACAAATAAGGAGTGGAAATAGTAGGAAGAAGTTGATAGCAAGGAAAAGGAATGAAGAATAGTAAGAAGAGTAGATGAGAAGGAGTGATTGACTGCAAGGGAATGTAATAAGAAATGAGAAGAATAGGGAATGAGGAATAAGAAGGAAAGGGAATGTGAATAATAAGAATTGAATGGGATGCGAATAAGAAGGAAATGGGATGGAGAAAAAAGGAAGGGGATACGGAATCAGAAGGAGGAGAAAAAGAGAATGGGGCATAACAATAGAAAATATCGAGTACAGGATGAGAAGGAGAAGTGAAAAGAATGAGAAGGAAATAAAGGGAATGGAGCATAACAAGGGAAGGAAATGGATTCAGCTTTTCTGGTTGAACTGCAGACGTTAGCTCGACTATTAGTAGGGTTATAGGGTTAGGTTAGTACGAGAGTACATTTTGCATGCGAAAAACGATCGGAAAAACTAATCCCATTCAGTCGTTCCAGCATGCTGTTCAATGCCCGCCATCTTGGAATCGAATTGTAGTGGTCTCCATTTGTACTTCATTAAAAGCGTAGTAGGGAATTGTCGTGGAAAAAGCTGAACGTTGGAAGATTTTTTTCACCAGGATATGCTAGTTCTACTATGCTGGTGGAATGATTATTTAAGTAAGTTTTCTTAAAAAACCTGTTAAATTTTTAAGGGAATTTTCATGTAAAACTTATGACATTTAAACAAAATAATCTTATAAAACGAATGACTTATAAAACGAGTATATTGCATTCGAGACCTATTTAATAGAAGGTCGATTCAATCTCGAATTAATATTAGGGACTACGAGCAACACCTACAATAACCCAAATTTAATTAAACGTGACAACATTTCAGTCGGAACATATTTTACCGCTTTCAGAGATTTGTGAGATGAATAACGTCAGACTTTTCAACAATTTCGTTCTGCAGAACAACGAGAAATCATGTCAACATCCATTTCCAATAAGAAAATTAGGAACTAAACGTGATCCATTAGTTTTTCATGAATCCGTCAAACATCCCTCCTAATACATTATCATTTTTCTAGATTATTTCAGTATCAAGAAATACTACACAGAGGAATATTATTTCAGGAGGAATGTGCAATACTTCTCAGGCTGATTCCTTACACCAAGTAGACAAAAAAGCTCCATGGGACCAACCCCCAACAACGCTTTGTTACCGAGATAACAATGGCGGAAAATTGAGATTTTTCAAAATATATTAATTTTTCTAATTTTTTAGAGGCTTTAGTGAGGTTCTAAAATAATCAATTCCTATGTAAAATTAGCTGAGGAGTTCAATGAAACCAGTTCCAAGTCTGTAACTTCAACGGTTATTGAGATAATTGGAAAAAATTTCTAAAAAACGCCATTTTTCAACAATAAGAATTATAACTGGATAAGGAATCATAAATTTGTATTTTTTATTAATGAAATTTGAAGAGAGTCGGATTCTAAAGAAAAAGTTGAATGGCGGTGTTTGTGTAAATCTTACCGAAATCTCAGAAATAGCGATCAAAAATTGCAAAATCGCTACTAAACACAAATTTATCACTTGTGCTATGTTTTGTCAAATTTGCGATTTTTGATCGCCATTTCTGAGATTTGGGTAAGACTTACAAAATCGCCGCCATTTAACGTTTTCTTTAGAATCCGTCTCTCTTCAACTTTCATTAATAAAAAATACAAATTAATGATTCCTTATCCAGTTATATCCCTTATTGTTGAAAAATGGTGTTTTTAGCAATTTTTTCCCAATTATCTCAATGACTGTTGAAGTTACAAACTTGAAAATGGTTTCATTGAACTCCTCAGCTAATTTTACATAGGAATTGATTATTTTAGAACCTCACTAAAGCCTCTAAAAAATTAGAAAAATTAATATATTTTGAAAAATCTCAATTTTCCGCCATTGTTATCTCAGTAACAAAGCGTTTTTGGGGGTTGGTCCCATGGAACTTTTTTGTCTACTTGGTGTAAGGAATCAGCCTGAGAAGTATTGCACATTCCTCCTGAAACACCCTGTATAGTCTGGTCGATCAAAGGAGACATCCTGGCAAGATGGAAAAATGACTCCAGCTCTGTGGTTCAAAAATTATAAATTTTAACTCAAATGGTAGAGCACAATATTTTCTACAATTTGAGATCAAATAAATTGATTTTTTAACAAATTCAAATTCAAATAGTCTAATAATGCCCGAGGTCGATTCATTTTCCCATCTTGCCAGAATGTCTCCTTTGCTCAACCCCACTATACTTATAACGCGACATCGGGTGACGAAATTTGTGAGTCAAATGTTATCAAACCGGCATAAACAAATACATAAAACTCTTATCTCCCCCACTTCTGTCATGCAATCTAAATCAACGTCTCGTCAGTTTTAAACAAACTGTGACTGCAAAATGCTCAACAACCTTAGGTTGCGAGCTGCGAGGCTCGGGTTACGGGGTGCGTTTTTCGTCATCTGCCGGAAACAAATATAACTTTCGCCGCAAGGAAACTACTTCTCAGCGCGGAAGAGGAGTAAGAGGAGTAAAAATAAAAAAGTAATAAACGGAACGGCACTTGGACAACTGCTCTATTCTTTCTCGTTTTTCCACAGATAAAAGTACAGTCATGCGATGTCAGCCCGCTAAATGCTACTGAAAGGTTAATAACCTCAAAATGCTGCAATTTAATTTGGGTGAATCTCGAATTGAAGTCGCTGACTTTTCTCGGATGTGGGTTTCATGATTTTTCACTTCCTATATTGTGACAGTCATCAAAAAAATAATTTTCATTGTTTTATTGTTATCTCAGTATTTATATTCAGGAAGAAATAAAACAATATCCATAGGATAAAAAGACTATTCTGCAATTCAATCTGGGTGAGACTTGAATTGAAAGTCGCTAACATTTGCAAAAAACGGGTTTATTATTGTTGTTAAGTTTTTGTATTGTGACAGCTATTAAAAAAAATCATTTCAATTGATATATTGCGTTGTTTATATCGAGCCAAGAAGACATAAAACAATATCAATAAAAAAAAGACTAGGAGCTGCCATGAATACAGAATTAACAAAATAATATCAGTTTCGGTTGTTACACAATGGATTAATGATGGTGGAAAAACAAATACCGGTATTTTATTATACTATTATTGTAGATTTGTAGTTATGACCCTCTATTTTTCCATGGATATGGATAACTGCTACAATATGATCCCCACAACTACGATTAATATAATAGAAAACACTTAACCCACAACAATAATCGGTTCTTAGCTGTTACGATTTTCTGTTCAAAGCATTTGGAAAACATTCAAAATAATTCCCAATTCAGCCAGCAGATGACACTAGCAATAGGGTGACTTGCATTGACTTCCATTGCACACGCTTCCAAGCTCCTACTAGGCTCTGACTGGCTGACGACATCAGTTCTGAAAGTTCCCAGATTCGACCAGTAGATAGCAGCAGGTGACGGGTGATATTTAAGTTTTGACTTGGACACGCCTACATGCCACGCCTGCTCTTTTCTCATTGGTTGACAATGTTTCATGAGCTCTGTCTTAGATAATGGCTGCTAGCGAGAAAATGGTGGATGTTATATTCACACAACAAACCGCTGTCATGCTGATTTACTATTCACTAACTTATGAAGTTTATTCATTTATTCAAACTGGTACTTCAAGAATTATTTATTTCCATTTCTTATCAATATTATTTAAATCTATTATATATTTATATTTTTATTATTATTTATTCCAAGATTATTTATTTATAGAATTTGAATTCAGTGATATTTCTATCGCCTCCCTGGAGATAGTACTAGAGTTTAATATTTTATTCTATTTAATGAGATGTAGATAGGATTCCCCATTCTCATCTTAAAATCATTTATTTCTCTACTTATCTCATTCCATACGATAAATGCGATGATATTAAACTCAAACTATTCTAATACCGTGCTACTAATCTATTCATATACGAAGTTTGAAAAGAATCATTGTTTTCAATATCGAATAAAATTTTAAATAAAAATTCAGCACCCTGCAAGCGAGTAAAGTGTTAACACTTTAAAAAAACCGACTGATAAAAATCTGATTGGGAAAATAGAAGGAGAATATAATAGTTACTGCATGAATAGCGAAAAATGGTAGAAGCACAACAGAAATGAGAGAGAATGTCGAAGTCGAGATTTCGAATAAATCGATCATCAATCAAACTTATTGGACTATCTCGCAGTAATGGAAGCTTTGCTTACAACACTCCATTTCTTGTTATTCCTCTTCTCATTGTCATCATTATTCTTTATAAATTTTTCCTATTCTCCTACTTCATCTTCTCCTCAATCTTCAATTTTTTCTCATATTTCTTTTTTAACTCTTTTTCCTCTTTCTTTACTTGCTTTTTCTTCTCATCCTCTTTATTCTATTCCTTATTTTCCTTTTTTCTATTCTCCTCTTTTTTCTCTTTCCCTCTTCCACCTATTCCTCCCCTTACCTCGCTTTCTCATCTTTTTCCGTTGTAAAGGGTTGTTTGGTAGAGAGGACCAAGAGTCCTAACTCCGCCCTTAACAAAGACATTCAATCGATTAATCTCACTCTTCCTTTTTCTCTTCCTTCTCCTCTTTTTCTTCTCTCAATCTTTTTCTTTTGCTCCTTCTTATTCCTCATCATCCTACTCTACCTTTTCCTCTACCTCTTCCTTTACCTCTTCCTCTACCTCTTCCTCTTCCTCTTCCTCTTTCTCTTCCTCTTCCTCCTGCTCTTCCTCTTCATGAATAGCGAAATCCAATCTAATCTAATCTAATATCTTTCTGTTTCTGTTTCTGTTTCTCTTTCTCTTTCTCTTTCTCTTTCTCTTTCTCTTTCTCTTTCTCTTTCTCTTTCTCTTTCTCTTTCTCTTTCTCTTTCTCTTTCTCTTTCTCTTTCTCTTTCTCTTTCTCTTTCTCTTTCTCTTTCTCTTTCTCTTTCTCTTTCTCTTCCCCATCATTATCCTCTTCTCTTTCTTCTCTTTCCTATGCTTCTTCCCATTCTCCCGCTTCTCAAAGTACACATTGGCGAGGTGGAACTACCCGTAAGGGTCTCCCATCATTAAAAGCCATAAAATATTTTTATTCCTGATTTTCTGTTCAACATTTCCATTTTCTATTAATCTCTTTCTCTATCACCCCATACCACCCCTTACTTGACAGTGCTTCGAAAAATTGAAGAAAAGTGTCCCTTCCGATAGACACAATAGCATGAAAGCCGTTGGGAAACAGACTCCATCCATTACCGGCAAACAGCTGATCTGGAAGGGATGTCAAGCAACAAGCAACCCAAACATCTAAACCAAACCGACATCACAAACTTTTTTAGTTGCACCCAAAATGTTTCAATATTACGTCGCTAGAAGACATTCTGGCAAGATTGGAAAATCACTCCAGCTCGTTCAATATTAATGCCAAAAACTAATCAATTTGATCTCAAGTTGTAGAGATCATTATAATCTACAATTTGAGGTCAAATGCATAGTTTTTGGACTAATATTAATCGAGCTGTAGTTATTCTCCCAACTTGCCTACCAGGTCTTCAACTTGGTCTAGGTCTTGCCTATATCTTCTCCAACTAGGTCTTCTATGTTTGGACAGACTGTGGGGCAAAAAGCTATCTATAAAATCTAAGTTCACACTCTTTCGAGTGTTGCATCACACGTTTATTTTTCTGACAAGAAAGTTTCACGACATTTCCCCAGTAACCTAGAAAAGTAGGTCAAGTTTATAGATTTCTGGACATTCCCAACAAATATTCGGATTGGAATTTTTAGAACCTACTAAAAAGTTACTACTCTTCATGCTGTTTATCTCTTTCCGCTCATTTATTATCATATTATCATCTTTCATCGATTTCTTATTCTTCATCCTCTCTTTCTTCTTCTTTTTTTTCCTTCCTTGTCTGTTCTTAACTCTACTTTCCATCCTTCTTCCAAACCAATATATACTCCACTCCAACTAGCCGGCAGGCTCGCTTCGCTCGCCTTTTCCGCCTAGCCAGGGGGCTCCGCCCCCTGGACCCCCGACAGTGTCGGCAGTGTAAGTGAGTCAAACAGGCTCGCTGCGCTCGCCTGCAATACCTCTGTCAGTGTAAGCTGAGACAAAAAAATTTGCAAAATGAGAAAATTTGCAAATTCCTCTCAGAAGAGATTCGAAATTTATTGAACACAGCATTTCTAGACCTTATCTGGACCTGTATACCAAATTTCAAAATTTTCTTCCAATTTGTTCTCGAAGAATCTTAGAAAAACTCCGAAAAATAGTAAACCGCTGATATCGAGCGTAACCTTGGGAAGTAAATCGTGCTTAGTTTGAAACTTGCTTCAATATCTTCTAAATTAGTTCATCCATAATCTCGTTGAACCATTGAACCACACTAAGGATTGGTCGTATCAAGGCGGAAGATATGCAACCCGCAATACATTTACAATGTTGAAAAACCTGATTACTGGCGTAATCTTGAACGGATTTCAAAAATATTTTAACACGACATTTCAAGACCTTATCTGAACCTGCCCACCAAATATCAACATTTTCTACCGATTGGTTCTCGATAAAATAAGAAAACGACGAAAAATTATAGAAAAACTAAGTTATTTGGCGTATCCTTATGAAGTTCTAAAAATCCTTTCTCAGCGCACGTCTAAACGTCCAACTGAATATGCCTGCCAAATTTGAACGCAATCGGTCCAGTGGATTTTTAGTTCTGGTAATGAATGAATGAATGAATCAGTGCCATTTCGCTTTTATAATAGAGATAATACTCCAACTTACCTATTTTCCTAATGCCACCACTTAACATACAGACTACATTCCACAGCTACATCAAGTTCGGTCGAAATCAATCAGGCTACATTAATTTAATGGAATAAATTTATTATTACTGTTATAAATTTATTACAGTGGTCTTATTGTGCAGAAGCCGTGAAATTATTGAATTATTTTCATCTTTTTTGTTCAAGTTCCTGAAAATAATACACCCTTAAACCAATAAAAGTTATCCTCCTCCTAAGGATACTCGAGTTAATGATGTATTTCGTTATTCCTATTGAGCTCTTCATTATCCTGAGAATGGTGCTAGACCTATAGTTATTCCAGAAAGAATCAATTTTACCTCTATATATAAAAGCGAAATGGCACTGATTCATTCATGGAATTTAAGAAGTTTTGGGCAATGGCCTGTTTCTTATTTCTACTTGAATTGTATCATTTTGTATTGAAATTATATATAAATGTGAATATGTCAAGATCATCCTAAATGGACTGGAGGTGATAGAAAAATGTGGACACAGTAGAATGAGAGACTGAATTATGTGTACTGAGAAAAGTGAGAGCCAGAAGAGAGAGAGTTTCAGAGAAAGAGCAAGAAAGTCAACTTCATAGCAATGTTGTCAGAACGGGAAGATGTAGATGTCTCGTAAGATGCTAAACGTGGCGAGTAATTGCTTGTTGGAGTGCAACAACAGATTCAGAAATGTTGTCACAGCCAGGAGCCACCGAGGGACAGAACACCCCGCTCCACTATTACTACCCCCATATCACCACCCCAACCCCTATCAACCTCTTCCCCTTAATAGGGAGAAACACCCCTGTTGTCATAACAACGGACCATACAAAGTTGAAAGCATGAGCTGTCATTATATTGTGTGTATGTACACTGAATGTAAACATAGTGACATCAACAGAATACCCCCAATATGTGGGGAAAGGCTCTATGAAAAAGGGGTAGACGCAGCATTCGCCATACTGTGGTCAACTATTAGCGCCAAATTTGAATTCGTAGAAGTATTTTTCATGATAGAGACGATCAACAGTTGTAGGCCTAATAAATCAGGTTGAGAAAAAAAATTATGTTCTGAAATCTTGAGGGGTGATTTGTCATACGAAATTGATTTATTTCTCAGCACCAAATTGCAGAAACTATAACACTATTTCAATCATAAAACTAAAATAAAAAATAGAAATTTGCCAGATTTCCTAAATCCAGATTAATAATTAGGCTTGAAATTGTGCAGACTCAAAACCAGATGTAATCTAAATGCATTGTGAGGAAAGGATTATTTTTCTAAAATTATTCTACAATCATAATCATATCTTTGACTGTCGATTTAAATGGAATTGAATTTGGCGCTATCAGTTGACCACAGAATGGCGGATACTACGCCTAGGGAAAAGTATTATATGAAAATTAAAAGTATTATAGTATATTCGAGAAAAATAGACATTCTGGCAAGATGGAAAAATGACTCAAGCTCGGTCAATATTGAAACAGAAATTACAAATTTGGTTTAAAATTGTGGAAAACATTCTGCTCTACAATATTTGATCAAATTTATAGGTTTTGAATCAATATTGACAGAGCTGCAGTCACTTTCCCAACTCGCTAGAATGTCTTCTTTGCTCGATCAGATCATACCTAGGCGTAATTTCCCATTTTCAAAGGTCGAGGACAACCCTAAAAATCCTTGGAATATTCTAAATCATATACCTCCACGAGCAGCTCACCAGGGATTGACAATGGAAATTGATCGTTACTCGGTATTTGTGTGCATGCAATTCTTATACTCAACTGCTTAGATAACAGGAACGTGGACGGATTTAACTTGTTATGGGTGATTTCTTTTGATATAGGAATTCCACTTTATTCTTATTATAGATTTTTTCGGATGTCATATGCATATTCTAATGTTCTAAACAAAACATTGATCGTCATTCCTGTATATTCGATTCTTATTCAACTATTTAAACAACTAGAACGTGGACGGTCCTACTCTTGTATTGTTTTAGATGGTTTATAGTGGATATCCTCCACTTGAATCTTATTACAGTACTGATATTTTAAAATGTCTTGATGCCTATTTCTCTTAAACAAGACCAACTCTTTCAAAATCCTTCACCTTCCAATACAGAGAAAAAAATGGAATAGTTTCCATTAATCATTTGAGTGAATTGAAGAAGTTATTGAGAAAATTAAATATAATATTCTTCAATTTAGGATTAAATTAATCAAGTTTTATGAGCAGATGTTTATTCTTAAGAATAAGCTAGACTGATTGTCGTACACGGTTCTTTTTCTATTAGCTGAATTTGAAGAACATTCATTAAATCTTTAATTTTAAGTTACATCTCAACACAATACAAGACCTTGACATTCAATTGCTATCACATCATTGATATTCAACCTACATATTTGAACTGATTATGAAACATTGGTGAAGGGACAGTTTTAGGAGTAATCCTGTTGAACCTTCCATCAAGACAGTATAATAATGTTGTAACTTGATAATAAATAAATATTTGATCTTATAATATCATATTGGATGCTATATGTGTATCACATGATTGTATTGAATAATACTCGCATCATAGAATGTATCGAGCTTCTCTATACTAAATATATTGAATAATCATTCGACTATTCGAACATTCATTGAATATGAAGTCTGTAAAGAACTAATCATATTATTGTCCTCTCTGATGGCAGGTATCGAACAACTTTTCCCTAGAAACTTTGTATATTAGCCAGTGATATTCCTATGTTATATGAAACTAGATAAAGATGAGAAATAATATTTTCTTCATCCGTCATGAAACTAACTGTCTTATACTGGTCTTATTAGATGATTATATATTAGATGTTTCAAATTGAAAAGCAATAGGATACACAGTTCCATTACTTTCATGACAGGTAGTGACAAAAATTTTTTAAAGCATATTTTTAAACCAGACAACAACTTTTCCATGCAAAATACGAACTTTGAGACATCCATCTATTTTTAGAGGCTAGTCTAGTATAGTCTGTCCAAGCAAAGAAGACATTCTGACAAGACAGGAAAATGATTACAGCTCGGACAATATTGGTTCAAAAATTATAAATTCAATCTCAAAATGTAGGAAACATTCTGATCTACAATCTGAGACCAAACTTAAATTTTTAAACCAATATTTTCCTAGCTGGAGTCATTTCCCACGATGCCAGGATGTCTTCTTTGCTCGGACAGACTTGAATAATGTATGGTTTCATAGTGAAAACATCAAATTGAAAGACGATTGAATACATTTTTATCGATTTCATGACAAGTAGTGATATTTTCAAAAATATTTTTGAACAAGACAGCGTAGTTTTCCAATGGAAAATACGAACGTTGAGACATCCGTCTATTTGCGAAGGCAACTCCAGTAAGTGATTCATTGTAAAGTGACATTCAACCAACAGAGTCGAGTCTGTTAAAATTCAATTTTCTGATTTCAATCAACACGTGTTCGTCTTCGTCTCTCGCCATCAAAACTTATAAATTTAGAACGATCTAGAGAAAATTCCCATTAAAATTGTAAGCTGCAGAAAGAAGGAGGAAGGGAGGGGGCGAATGTCAATTGCTGAGGGATTTCGTTTTCTAGAAGAAGTCAAGAGAGCTCACTTTTACGAGATGCAAACGACTTGTAAGATTCCATTATGTATGAGGCGTGAGGGAAATGGGGGAAGTGAGTGAGAAAAGTACTAAAATAGAGGATGAATTGAGAGAAAGAGAGAAAGAGAGGTAAGCACGAAAATAGAGAGAGAGAGATAGATACAAAAAGAGAGAGAGAAAAACTAGAAAATAGTGTAGAGGGAAGATGATAGAAGAGGTAGGATAAGAGTAAAAAGAGAGAAAAATGAGAAGACAGTTCAAAAGAAATAATAAGGAAAGATGATGAAAGAGAGAGGATGAGAGTAGAAAAAATGTTCTGAAATTAGGAGAGACCAAAATAGAGTGAGAGGGTATGAATTTGATGCGAGGGACAGGACAAAGTTCAGAATAAACAGACTGAGTCCACTGGCGGCTCGTGCCCACGAAACAGGTGAAGTGCTGTGCAGTGTAAGATACAAGTACGAAACAGGTGAAGTACTTGTATCTTTCACTGTACAGCACTTCACCTGTTTCGTGGACACGAGCCGCCAGTGACTGAGTCAAGAGTGAAAAGAGTCAGAAGAAAGAGCTTAACGATTTGACAAGAAAGTGTGAAGGATGGTATGGGAAGATGAGACACAATTATGAAGGGAATAGTGTAAGGGGGAGAAGTGGGGAAGGAAGAAGATGAGAGGAGGGAATAGGGGGTAGAAGTGGGAAAAAGAGAAAGGAAAGAGAATAGAAGAAGATGGAGTTAATGAAGAGGGAGGGAAACTACACGTTGAAGAAAAGAGGACACGGGAAAGGTTCAGATTAGAGAGAGAGGTATAATGCATAATCACGAGAAACAAGTGAAAAGTTTTAGAAGAGGAGTTCAAAATTGAAAGGACCTTGATGAGTTATAAGTAATAAAAAGGAAAAGAATAGTAAGAGGGTATAGAGTGATAACGGAAATCACTGGCGGCTCGTGCCCACGAAACAGGTAAATACAAACACAAAAATAGAAACATGACAAGAAAATTGGATAAGAGAGAATAAACAATAGAGAAAAGAGAAATAACAAGATTGGAAAGAGATACGACTGATAAGGAGAATAGAACATTTAGAAGAAAAAATGCATAATTATAATAATAAGGAGAATACAAATTATAAAAGGAAGTTGGGAGGGTAACAAGAATAGTGAAGAACTACTCAAGAGCAGAGGAATTGAAATATTTCGAGAGAAGTCCATCAATGAGCCTGGATACTTCTCGAACAAAAAGCTGTAAAGGACACAATCTATTTCCAACTAAGCCCCTATTACAAAAATAATTCCATTGTACGTTGAATTTCCTGCAGTGAAATGACTCCATTGTCTCCCGTCTCGAAATAGATTCCTGGATTTTATTTGAGAGAATCGTTTTTATGTTTGAAATGGAAACGTTAATGAAAGTCGAACATAATAGCGAAGAGTATTTAGGCCTATATCGGGAGTGGAATAATTATACTTTTTATACTTTTTTTTCAATTTTTAAAAACACACATAGGACAAAAAATGAATGCAAAACAATGTACATATTACTTCTACTAATCTCCATTCCAAGTCAATTATTTGACTTCAGTTGAATGGAAAATGAAATTAATTAAAGTATTTTTCTCATTTCTCGAAGTTTAAAGTATTCAAGCAATGTTTGACAAGCATTTAAGTTACTGAAAGTTCGAAAAAAAACTGATAAGGATCAAGGATGGTTTATTGTGATAATGTGAATGGGTATATGTTCCTCAGTGGAATTTTTCACTAACAAATAGATATTATAGAAATACTTTCATTAATAATTAATTTTCATAGTATATCAATGTGACGGTACAGCTATCTTGGAAAAATTTAAAAGAATTATTGTATTGTTATCACTGATATCAGTAACTGCATCCTCATTATACAAAGCTGTACACAATAATATATTATCAAATTTTTAAATTTTCTGCTTCAATATTGCAGACTCTCATACAGTACATAATTTTCCCAATATTAATCATTTCGATTACTATTTAGGCAATGATATATGCTGAATAACCTGACAATATCAACTGAGGATTCTCATTAAGATGATGTTATATTCCTCAGCATTGATCTCTCAAAAAGAGATGACAATATTAAAGAATGATTACAACATATCTCAAAATACATGGTTTTACGTATCATGGACGAAACTTTCCCAAAATCAATATTCCAAAATAATAGTTCTCACAAGATAATATACTGCTTTAAACATTCGGTTGATTAGAACTTCAAAATAATTCAAATCAAAGTACCCTTTTTTATTTTTTTTATTTTTCACAACATGTTTCGGTGTTCAACAGCCATTTTCAAGTGTAAATATTTAATCTATAGAATATAAATTTCAGCCTATTGAATAAATATTTACACTTGAAAATGACTCTAGAACGCCGAAACATGTTGTGAGAAATAAGAATATTTTCAAACAAGGGTACATTGATTTGAATTATTTTGAAGTTTTGATAAATAATGTAGCCATAAGAGAAAATAAGTATCCGGCTAATGTATGAAGAAGATGAATAACAGAAAAGATCAATTCCAAACAAGTAATTTTCTCAAGTTAATACTGACAAGAAATATCAGTAGCCTAACTGCGGAATATTAGAGAAAAGTAAGAAACAGAACTAGTATAAAATTATAATTTTATAATTGTAGTATGAAATTAAAGTTGAATTAGAATTAGAATGAGAGGAAACAGAATACAGAAATATCAAAACCTTTCAAATATCAGGGAGAAGTAACAGAAATAGTATAGAATAGAAGCAAGAGAGAGAAAAAAGAAAATCGAGTGAAACTAGATGCCTTCAGGCAACTGACAGACAGTAAACAGTGAGAGAAGCATCGTTGATTTGATCCTATATTGGAGCCTTCCCTTGTTTGTATTGGGCTTATTACTTTATCTGCAGTTCTGCTAGTAGCAGAGCGGGGTCCTTGATCAGTGGATAAGGATTTGTAGCCTGACAAGATAAAATTTATAATTCTCACAGCAAGTCAACAGTAACCATCCCAGCAGAATAATATTCATAATTCTTAAAGCACCCCAACACTAATAGTACACACCCCAACAAAATAAAACTTACAATTCTCACAGCATGTCAACAGTAACAATTCACCCCACCTAAATAAAATTCACAATTTGCAAAGCTTTTCAACAAATATGCGGCGATTTATGGCTTTACAAACAAATATATAACGCGACAATTTTTCGGTTGAAGTTTGCCCAAGCTTAAGCAGACACGCAGTTATGATACACTTTTCATTGTAGCTGCGTGTCTTCTCAGCTAGTACGAAATATAGCAATGGTTCACTATGAATCAACGATTGTGGGAGTACGTTGGCAAATCTGATAAGAGTTCCAATTTGTTTATTTTTGTATTGGAACATGTCTCTTGGTTCATTTATCGATACAGATTATCAGTTATAATCCTAATTCCCCCTGATTAAGAATATTTTCATTTCATTCCAACATTCAGAAACAAATTATACAGAAACAGTTGATACAGATTATAAATGCAATGAAATCATGTAGTCAAGTGAAATCTGGGCCAAAATCAGATTCCAGTCATTTCCAAGGATTGTATTGTTTACTAAACATGTGCTGTACGACGAGAAATGATTGTGTAAAACCTAATTTATTACAGTGTTATATTATATCATGGAAGACACATTACTTATTTTTCATAAATGATATAAACTTCAGGTTATCATTTAATAAATGCATGTTTTATTCCCTCAGGAAGAAGAAACCAATATAGATTGATTCACAAAAATCCATAAACATTGTTTCATAAAGCTTAGTAAGCTATAAAGATAGTTTTAAAAGTGATTTTATACAATAGGCTACTTATAAGTCTAATTCGGACTACATTAACTTTCATTTGTCAAGATAAATAGTGAGGGCAAAGATTGATTTCATCTCCTAAATTATTTTAAATTAATGAAAAGTTGATCATGTATACTGTAGGATCCAATGAATCAATTAAATTGAATACTTGTGGAATAATAGCCTAGAGAAGAATGTGAATAATAAAACAAAATTGATCAAACAGATTTGTGAGAAGTGATCTGAACACGACAGACAAGAAAAATAAAAAAGCGGAAGAAGAAGAAGGAAAAGAAAAAGAAGAAGAAGAAAAAGAAGGAAAGGGAGATGAAGAAAATGAGGAAGAATAAACAGGAAGAAGAAAGAGAAGGCCAAGAGATAGAAGATGGTGTTACGTCAACCGCGGCGGAAACCCATTTTCTTTATAAGAAAAGTGATAACGAAAGAGGGCCAAGTTTTTCATTAGGACATCGGCTGGCTGTGTAGACAGGGTGGATGAAAAGTTACGACACTGTTTCAAGCCTGGTGATGACTTCCTTCATCGTCATGCCAAAAAGAAAAGTGAATCTCTGCGGTCCAAGCTGCTATTTCGAGAATGTACAACGCCATTGTCAGCCAACATAATATCTACAAACTTTTATCGTCCTATCCGGACATGGTCTGGCTTTATCGTTGCCGCTTTTTCGTATCTATTCTAGCGCCTTCCTTTTCAAGTAGATTCGTTCGAAGACAGCCAAATTTTATGAATTCAAGATTGCTCGTGATAGTGGAATTTCTCGAATATAAAAAAACTCTTCTTGTTTGATTAAAGTGGTTTTCTAAATTATTTCTATGAAGGGGTTGTATCAGTGAATATTAGGAGAATTCTATTTATATTTACTGGTTTAGCTGAATTTTTCTCAAGAATTATGTACAATAATGACAAGATATTGTCAAATCACAGATTTATTAGAGATAGCCTATAGTAACTGGTAAGGAAATGGTAGATAATGGTACCAGAGATTTATAATGTTGCAACAACCGAACCAGTACCTCGATTTCTAATAAATACTAGATTAGACAATATCTATTGGTTTTAAATTGAATATTTATAGCTTCAACAATCATACTATACACAAAACAGTTGAATAGAGCCTACTCCAATAATATGATGATACTTCAAGTTTAAAGTTCACTCATAGGCCTAACAATAATTGATAGACTACTCAACTATCCTTGAAAGCTGTTTGATGTCTTCGGACTATCCATATTATCAGCAAATTGATACATGATTTCAGTATTTATGATGAAACATATACCTTAATTTTACCCTAAAATTAATTTACAAAATATTTCAAGTTTTGAGACTCACCTTGGAATTAAAATCCGAGTGTGATTCAATAATAGGATCGATTTCAGGAAACCCTTGATTCTCCACGGTCAATTCTGTTGATGAAACAAAAGAATTCCACTTAAATTTGTTAATTATTAAGGATTTTATCATGTAATAACAAAAAATTGTTGAATGAAAACACAAGATACTATTGAAACACAGATTTACTAAAATTAGTTCACCAGAGATTGATAATGGAGTGACAACCGAAACCGGTATCTCGATTTTTGATAAATCAGTATTTTGAAAAATGTCTCATATCTTTTCTTTTCGAATATAAATAAACATTCTATGGTTATACACTATACCTAATTTCTTGCGATAAGAAAGTCCTTTACATTTCCCCCAAAAATTGAAAAGCCACGAACTGTCTCATGAAACATGGAATGATCAATAACTTCTTGAGATTATACATAGAAAGTCGTTTACAAGTCTCATTACACATGAATCGAACAAATACTCCATGCGATTATACATAGAAAGTATAACTGTGAATGTACATAGAAAGTTGACCACAAGTCTCATGAAACATGAAATGATCAAGAACTTCATGAGATTATACACTGAGATTTCAGTTATTGTTCAAGATTCAATTATTCAAGATCAAAATGTCAAGTAGCTGGCATATCTTGGGAGCGCACCAAGATACTCTACATAGTTTAAACTATAGAGACTGTAAATTAATCATTATTATACGGTCTCAATAGTTCAAACCAAGTCAAAGTGAGTGGTTCGACAACTAATTTGTCAAGTCAACCTAGTCACGGCTGAAGGCACTGAAGCAAATTAGACCGAAGTCAAAATCTTCACAGACTATTTGCCATATAGTAGCACACACTTGAGAGAATATATCAGTTTCGCCTTATAGTAGTGACAAGGAGTCATTACCTATTTGCCATAAATATAGTCTGTTTAAGCTAAGAAGACATTCTGGCAAGATAGGAAAATGCCTTCAGCTCGATCAATATTAGTTCAAAAATTACAAATTGGTCTCAAATTGTAGGAAACATTCTGACCTACAAATTGAAACCAGATTTATTATTTTTGAACCAATATTAACCGAGCTGGAGTCATTGTCCCATCTTGCCAGAATGTCTTCTTTGCTTGGACAGACTATATCACCTTAGATAAAGTAGAGACTATATACTTTGTCTATGGTAGCACACACTTGAGAGAATATATATATATTTTGTCTGATAGTAGTGACAAGGAGTCATTATATTCATAGACTATTTGCCATATACTGTAGTAGCACAAGAGATAATATACCTATTTTATGTTATTGTAGCGACAAGGAGTATCTTTAAGTGAGAAATTGAATATAAAGGAGAAATAGAGAGAATATATCTATTTTGTGATAGTAGTGACAAGGAGTATCTAGCTTGAAGGTTGAAGTTCAATAGTTCGTGCAAACTGAGAAGACACACCGCCACAATACACTTTACACTGTGACGGCGTGTCTTCTCAGCTTGCGCCAACCATACTTGTCTACAACTAAATTGATTTTGTAGAGGTGAGATACCGAAGGTCATCCAAGTTCAGATGTTGGAAGTTGGAGCGAGGAATCTCAAATTTAATCAGATACTTGCAGCAACTGTTGTCGATTATAAACAGCAATAAAGCTAATGGTATAGTCTGTCCAAGCAAAGAACACCCTCTGGCAAGATGGGAAAATGACTCCAGATTGGTCAAAAATTTTTCAAGAATTATAAATGTGGTATTAATTGTAGATCAAATAGTTTCCTACAATTTAAGATCAGATTGATCATTTTTGAACCGTTATTCACCGAGCTTGGGTCATTTTCTATCTTGCCAGAGGGTCTTCTTTGCTTGATTAGACTATAGATGCCATCTAAACTATATCAACAACATGTATAATCTGATCGAAGAAGGCATTCTCCAAATGGGATTAAAACCAACAATCACCCGGAGGAGAACTTCCAATGTCTAGTATTTATTCCTTATATTATTTTTTGGGGGAAAAAACATAAAATTACCTAAGAGTGCGTGGTAGTGAACGGCAAAATTATTCCCCATAAAAACAATGTGAGTTTTGTGAATCTCTTGGAGCAGATAGCGCCGTTATTCATAAACAGAATTCCACGTTCTTCTTGTCATTGGGAAGAGAATTAAATTCTCCAGGGGCTTGACTTTTCACTTTTTTCGATTTTCAGTTTATTTCAATAATTAGAGTTCAATACTTTTATAGTTAATTGATTATACGATAATTATTTAAATATACTAGAAATCGAAAAAGTAGAAAGTCACGCCCCTGGAGAATTAAATTATCTCTCCAATGACATAAAGAAAGTGAAATTCTGTCCATAAATATAGGCTCCATCTGCTCCAAGAGATTGATAAAAATTACATTGTTTCTATGGGACATAATTTTCCCGTTCGGCAGTTTGCCGACTACTACTGCCCACTCTTAAAAGAAAATAAAAACATCATGATGAAATCACTAAAGTTTATGACGCAGTGTTTGACAATTTTATGCGACAAAAACGTGGGTGATTGCACTGGCGGCTCGTGCCCACGAAACAGGTGAAGTGCTGAACAGTAAAAGATACGGGCACTTCACCTATTTCGTGGGTACGAGTCGCCAGTGTAAAGTTTTTTATTTTCTTTTAATTGATTCACCAGTGGAGAAAGATGGATGAACAACAGATAAAGTTACAATAAAAAAACTCCAGATTCCTAGTGAATTGCTTGTGAAATAAGCTTGGAACCAAGAATGAAGCACAGAAGAACTCTTAAACTGACAAGACAGGCTTTCAAGTCGATTAAACGGACAAGCAGTTTCACATTGTGACAAGAAAGCTGGCTGCTTTTATTGGCTAGTGGCCAGTATTTATGACGTCACCGCCGTCGATAGCCATTGGTTGAGGAAAGCGTTGGCACCATCAATCGAAGTGACTAGTCCCACATCAGAGTGACAGTGGAAAGCGGAAAAAGAGAGGAGAAAGAGAGGGAAGAGGAAAGTAAGAAACAAAAGAGAAGACAGAGTGGGATTAGATAACGAATTGGGAAGATAATTTCATTTAATTCAATTTGATAATTGCCTGAATTAGGGTTGAATAGGGACTCTTCGTTCTCTCTACCACAGAGAGAATGTCACAGAAAAAAAATAGACAGTGGTTGAGGATGACATAGAAAAAGAGTGATTTAGAGTTGAAGAATAAGTGATGAATGGTGATAATACATTATTTTATACGAAGAAAGTATCATTTATGCAGAAGCCTGATAATTAATACAACTCAACAATGATAATAAAATAGGGTAATTGAATCACCAAAAACAATTTCAAAACACAACAGATTAATCGAATTTAGAAACAATTTTATGCAACCGGCCTATGGAGTTGCAACAAGAGAAGATTAAAATGGACGATGAGTATAGGGGAGAGACAGTGACAAAGAAATACAGAGAGAAAGTGGGAGAGAGAGAAAGAGAGAATAAGGAGAGTAGTGAGTGGCAGCGTACCCTTGAGTTGAGTGAAGAGGTTTTGAGTGTTGAGACTTCCTCAGAAACGTGCCTCACCGCCCGAACATCCTCAAAAGATGAGGCATCTCTCATTCAACCTGTGACACGATCTTCCGCTTTGTTTTGTTTCGAGTCAACGACTTACAACCTGTCTTACAAGGATTCTTGCTTAGAAATAATGTTTATTTGGATTGTTTTTTATCATTTCAACAGTTTACTTATACTCCAGTTATTGGAAATACATAATCTCATCCATTAGGCCGACATTACATGATGTTTTTCTCATGAAAATTAAACTTCACACTATTAGATAAAATCAAATACCCTTTTAAACTTTAAAAATATTACTTATTCACATAATATTTCTATTGTTTTTTTCTCATATTCATTTAAGAATTTCGTTTTTTTCTGTCATGGTGCATAGTTTTTCAATGCCGGTATTGCACGGTGATATTTGCATTATCAAAGTTAATCGTATGAAAAGAGATGTTATTACAAAATCATATTCTCATCTCTTTTCATATGATGATAATTGGAATCGTGCAATACGGGCCTTAGAAAACCATCCATCATTACAACAAAACCGAAATTCTAAAATGAATATGAGAAAAACTTGATTTAAAGTTGAGAGGACGAATTTTTCCTAATGCAAAATAATTTTTATCAAAAAATTTTTGTGTCATTTTGACAATAATCAACAAGAATTATTAATAACCAATGTATGTATGTATTCGTATGCCGTATTTATTCGGTGGGGAGTTCCAAAAGGAAGTTCCACCGGCACCATAACCCTAATTTCCGTCGATGGGAAATCATGGTATATGAGATACACTGATAAGATACACTTGATAAGATACACTGAGATTTGAATTTTCCAATGCCCAATTAAAACTCAATTCAATGCGAAATCCACAGTCATATAAATGCATACAGTCGTGAAACTCAATACGAAAAACAGCAACAAAAATCAACATAGAAACTGATATCTAAAATCCTGGACATCAAATAAATAACGAACAACAACAGTAAAAATCAACAGTTTTGGACTTTATTGTCTGTGATTCAACTCTTTATCGTAATTTCTCAAATAAATTTCTTGAATTAAATACAAGTGAATAAATAAATGGAAGAAACACAGTTTGCGCAAACTGAGAAGACACTCAAATACAACACACTTTCAATTTAAGTTTCTTCTCAAACAACCATGATAGACTTAAACAATAGAAACAGAACAATATTTCCATCGTTGCCAATCTTCCAATCAAACCCACAACAATAAGCATGAGACTCAATTTGGCTCTGAAACTGACTCATTGTTTCATAAGTGCTAGTGCCAAAAATTAAGGGGGTTGGCGAATGACTGTTATTAATCCTCAGCTCTGTCGGACAGTCGGCGAGCCGACTTCAAGAGCTAATTATCATAGATGTGGTGTCACTCTCGTTTTTATGTCGAAGTAGCTCACTGACTGAGCTGAGAACTATTGAAAACAGTCATTCATCAACCGCCCTAATTTTTGGCTCCAGCTGTATAGTCTGTCCAAGCAAAGAAGACATTCTGGCGAGATGGGAAAATGACTCCAGCTCGATCAATATTGGTTCAAAAATATAAAAATTTGGTTTCAAAATTTAGAAAACATTCTGCTCTATACAATTAGAGAAAAGGTTTACAATTTTTGAACCAATATTGACCGAGCTGGGGACATTTTCCCATCTTGCCAGAATGTCTTCTTTGCTTGGACAGACTCTACCTGAACCCACAAAATTGAACAAAAGCTGGTGCATTCCCTATACAGATGAACTACCTGTAGTTCATGTGTGGTGCACAAAACTGCATTTCGAATGAGGTCACAACTGAGTGATAGGGTCACCCCTATTTTCATACACGCATTGTTATAGTTTGCGCAAGCTAAGAAGACACGCCGCCATAATAAGCATTATATTGAAACGACGTGTCTTCTCAGCTTGCGCGAACTATTCAGTTTCGCTAACCGGTATTGCTTCCATTCAATCAGTTGTTTATTGCGACAATTTGACGAATAATTAAAGAAAGGTGCTTTGTGAAACTCCCTGGAGTGACTCTTTTGTCGACAGATAATATGACGAATCGAATAAAGGAGTTTCAATGTAGCCGGTACAAATGAGTTAGTAGAACAATACAAACTAAACTCAATTATTCACATATTATTCCACTGCAATATTCAGTAGTTACGTATACCCTATTCACGATCACTTCAGACAACATAAACAAATTTTTTGCGAGTGCGTGCGTGTGAATACGTCGTGGCTACGTCAGTCACGACAAACAAAAAGCAATGAACGACGTAGCATTGGCACGTCATGAGGTTATATCAATGCTAATGTGTGCTAGTATGTATGTATCGATTGTCGGGACTGTGTCGTGTCGACATCGCAACAGTAGCCACCCTGGATAGGCCTACAACTAAAATTGATGGGAGTAGCTGGGAATAGACAAAGAAAAATGCACTGTAACTTTTCCTCAAGATTCGTCAAAAGTATCTTGCAAACATCTATTCAGATGTTACTGGAATATCTAGTATAGTCTGTCCAAGCAAAGAAGACCCTCTGGCAAGATAGGAGAATGACTGAAGCTCAGACAATATTAGTTCCAAAATTATCAATTTGATCTCAAATTGTAGGGAACATGTCGATCTACTATTAAGACCACTTTTATCATTCTTGACCAAGCTGGAGTTATTTTCCATCTTGCCAGAGGCTCTTCTTTGCTTGGACAGACTATAGCACTGATAGAAATGGTAGTCAGGAATGCGAGGACTTTTTTATGTTTCACTAAAAAATAATACAGTTGAAAATTATATCACACTTTTCGTGTAGTTATGGAGATGATATAGTAGTAATTAATTATCCATATTGAACTAGAAAACTAGGTTTTATCAAACCAAAGATTTATTGAAAATTATTATACCGGTTTCGGTATTAGCACTATTATCAATCTCAAAACCGGTATCTCGATTTCAAATAAATCCATGATTTAACAATATCTAGTCTTTGTTATTCAATTTGGAATTACGATGTTGATCATTATAATATTATTGCAAATAGTTTCAACAGAATTTGCATGATTTGATGAAAATGACAGCTTAAGGCGGGTATTACACGATAATAGTTCTATGACATATTTCTATTATCAAACATCTATGATGATGAAATATTACCGTGTAATGAACCAAATATTATAAATGATCATATTCTATGTCATATGTTCTCCTATAGAGAACATATTATAATATCTTTGATAATAGATGTATGACATAGAACTATTATCGTGTAATAGCGGCCTTAGTTAACCCGGTAGCAGAACATAATTATTATTCAACGTTAGTAACATTATTTAACGAGCATATATAACGAACATTATTTAACGAAAGTAAAATTATTATCAAGTAAAACTAGGCTACTGCCTTCTAAGTACAATAATTTGAGAGAAATTTTTATTAGAGAAGTAAAGTAAATACTACAAATGAAAGAAAAATTCATGAAAAATACAGAAGTCAGGAATATTATAATAGTAATTATATAACAAAAGCTTAATCAGCTCGATTATAACAAGAGGCTTTAAAATATTGTTATTGTTTTAATAATTTTAAAGTTTTTTAAAAGGGTGTTCGATTTTCATTTATTTTTCAATTATTTTAAATAGCCCTAAGTTTTAAAGTTCAGTTTTCAAGAGGCTTTATTATACAGCAAGTGTAAAAAATAAAAGTAGAAGAAGAAGAAAAAATGGAATAATAATGGGAAGAGAAGATGGGGAATAATGGATGGGGAAAGATAAAAGAAATAGGAGTAGGGGAAGAAAGAAGGAAGGAAGAGAAGAGAAGGGCGAAAGGAAGGTAAGAGGGAGTGAGATAGAACGATAATTGATAGATAACGACAAAGATAAGAGAACAAAGAAGGAGATAACATGGATAAAATTGAGGCTTAGTACGGCGACCACCCCTATTCAAATCCTTAGTCGGAGACGATGTTCAATAGTTTTAATTAGTGAGTAATTTTATTCTATTCAACAGAATTTATCTCGACCAACGCATGCGAACAAAAGAGAAGAGAAAGACAAAGTTGAAGGTGAGAGAGAGCGCAAACCATGAACAAGAAGAAAAAAGGGAAAAGTTTTACGTGGAATGGAGAAAGTCTCCTTCTTAGAGGAAAAATGCGCTTTTCATTGAAAATGGAATGTGGAACAAAGCAGAGATTAGGGACAATGCAAATCCGGTGGGAAGTTTTGAAGGACAGGTTTACTGAGTTCCTCTAGTTCCAGGTTATATTTGTTGTCTGTTACAAAAGTTTATTATAATTATAGACATGGCCACAAAGTTTGAAAACGGCTTAATATTTCATGAATGAGGGTGATTTTACATATGTGTTGTATGGAATCACATTTGAATCAGAGATTCTACTTTACTATGAGTCAAAAAAATCGGTCCACCATATTAATTCAAAGTTAACTTTTTAAAATAAGAAAGTGGTATATAGCATATAATATGTAGACTACAATAGTGGTCCACATTATATTAAAATGAAAAGTGTAGCCAACATGTTTTCGATATGAGTTTTTAGGAGAAAATTATTGACAAAAAAAGTGCAACAAATCGTTTCAATGATTTCCACTTTGGAATTTTGTACCAAAATCATGCAATGAATTACAAGATGATGGACCAAATATGGAAAATTACTGAGCCATTGATCTCCTCAAGAATTTCAATCGAAATCATATAGAATAATAATTATTTGATGATCATTCCATTAAGAAAAATGTCAATTCATCGATCCATATATCGGACCAAATTTTTATAGTTACAACAAAGTAGAAGTTATAATTTGAGAAGGATTTCCAATTATTATTATTGTAAGGTTTCGAAGAATTTCCACATATCCACAATTTCGCGTGATGAGAAAATTATTGAGGTAGTTCTCAATTTTGAACACAGTGAGGATTCCTAATGACACAGAATCGTCAGAATACCTTCGCTAATAAATTATTGAGCTATTTTTAAACTTTACAAGCACTCTTCATATCATAATAGTACAGTATATCTAGGCTACATTATTAAAAATGGAACATTTCTTACAGTCAACGTTTATATTTCTTCTTCTTTTTCTTCTTCTTCTTCTTCTTCTTCTTCTTCTTCTTCTTCTTCTTCTTCTTCTTCTTCTTCTTCTTCTTCTTCTTCTTCTTCTTCTTCTTCTTCTTCTTCTTCTTCTTCTTCTTCTTCTTCTTCTTCTTCTTCTTCTTCTTCTTCTTCTTCTTCTTCTTCTTCTTCTTTCTTTTATAATATACAATATTTTCCTCCCACTTTTTCTTCTTACTATCATTCTTAGTTTTTCATGTCTTCTTCTTCTCTTCAACACCATTCTTCATGTTTGTATTACTCATCGGAGTTTCTTCCGTTTTCAACTACTCATAACTTTTTTGTGCCGCTCTCCTGTACAACTTCTTTCTTCATTTTTTCTGATCTTACTTGGCCTAGTTTCTCTCCTGCGATTGTTACATTCTTCTCTTTATTTCACATTTTGATTTATTTCCTCTATCCTTTTGTATTTTATTTTCTCTGAATTCGATCACTTTCTTTCAATCAGTTCTTCTGTTTTTTCCTACATTTCTTCTTCCACACTCAAACTTCTTCTTCTTCTTATTCCTGTAGTATAAGGATTTCTAATACATATAAAGTACGCCTTCGAACTGAATCAGTGCCAGAAGAGCACCTAAGGTACAATTCCCATATAATATTTAAATTTTATCACAGTATGATATAACATGGAATTCTCATATTCCCAACTCAAGGATTCTGAAAGAAATTTGGTACAAAGAACTAAACGAAGACCAAATTACGCCTCCAATCGGAACTCTTTTAGGGACTGGAATGCATGAGTGAAATGCCTGGAACAAGAAATTGCACCGCAAATTGAAATGTAAAAGCTTCTCTTTTCGTCGCCAGCAGCCGAAATGAGAACATGCTGATTACTGGAATGAGAAACAGGAGGAAGAGAGAGATGCGAGGACAGAGAAGAAGGATGAAGAGGAGTTTAAAATGAGAAGGAAAAGTGGACTAGAGCTCGAAGAGGAAAAGGAAACAAAAAAGAGAAAAGATAACAATGGAGAAATGAAGAAAAAAAAGAAGGAGGAGGAGGAGGAGGAGGACGAGGAGGTGAAGAAGGAGTAGGAGAAGGAAGAGGAGGAGGAGGAGAAGGAAGAGGAAAAGGAAGAGGATAAGGAAGAGGAGGAGGAGGGGAAGGAGGAGGAGGAGGAGGAGGAGGAGGAGGAGAAATGAGAAGGAAAGAAAGAGGAGGACGATAAAGTAGAAAAGGACTAAGAAATAGGAGGAAAAGAGAACAAAGAAGAAAAGTACAAAGGACTAGGAAGAGAAAAAGAAGAAGGAGAAAGAGGAGGAGAAGATGCCAAAGAAGAGGGAAAAAACAAGCGAGAAGAAAATGAAGAAGGAGAAGATGATAGAGAAGTCGAAAAAGAGGGAGAGAAACTATTGGGGGAAGGGGGAGGTGGATAAGGAGGAGAAGGAGCACATGGGAAAGGAGGAGGAGAAAAAGAAGGAGAAGGTAAAGGAACAGGACGAAGAAGAGAGGGAGGGGAAGAAATAGGAGAAGGAGGAGGAGGACAAGGTGAAACAGAAGTAGGAGAACAGTGTAAAAAAGAAGTAAGAAAGAACAGGGATAAGAGGATAAGGATATTGTGAAGGAAGGGTTGGAATGGAATAAAATAGAGAACAGAAGAAAAAGTTTAAGGATAATTAGAAAGGAAATGGGCGATAAAAATAATAAAAAGAGAATGTGGAAAGAATGAAGGAAGATTATCAGAATTATGTGGGGATGGTGAGGAATAGGAAGATCATTACGAAAAAGTAGTGAAAGAACGGTTATGAAGAAGAGCCAGGATGTGAGAAAGATGGTATAGTAAGCATAAATAAGCGAGAAGAAGTTTAGGTTGATCACCAAGAAAATAGGAGGAAGGTGAAGAAGAACCAGGGTGCGAGAAAGAGGGTGCAATGAGCAGAGATGAGCGAATGGAAGATTAGGTTGGCACAGTCGGAGGTGTGGGGAGAACACAAAATCTCCTTAAATAAGTAATGAAGACTTCACAGCATGAAGAAGACTAGAGCTGGTATAGTCTGCCCAAGCAAAGAAGACCCTCTGGCAAGATGAGATAATGACTCCAGCTCGGTCATTATTGATTCAAAAATTATAAATTTTGTCTCAAATTGTAGATTAGAATGTTTCCTAAAATTTGAGATCAAATTGATAATTTTTGAACCAATATTGACCGAGCTGGAGGCATTTTCTCATCTGGCCAGAGCGTCTTCTTTGCTTGGACAGACTATAGTCGTATTTCGCAGTCAGCTTAACATGGCTTGGATAAGCCTCTTGCCAGCCAGTCAGCCATTGTTGCGAGTTTCGTGTCAATAAATCATGCCGCTTGAAATAAGCACGCGAATACAGATAGAAATTACAGTTTTGTAAATACAAAAACTCCCCAGGAATACAGATAGAGTTTACAGTTTCGTGAATACAAGAACTTCCCAGGAATACAGATAGAGTTTACAGTTTTGTGAATACAAGAACTTCCCAGGATTACAAATAGAGTTTACAGTTCTGTGAATACAAAAACTTCGCAACCCGTTCCCTATAATTCGCGCAAGCTGAGAAGACACGCAGGTACGATTAGATACACTCTACATTGTAACGGCGTGTCTTCTCACTTAAAGCAAACTATATCTATTACACTACATTTGTGTTGTGCGTGGATCAAAACAACTTATACGCTAGAAATTTCGCATGAAAGTTGGAGAATATTCTGTGATAATATTTGGGAGTGCAGAAAGGTTTGCCTAGATTGTTCCTCTGTTTTTGCTAGAGTAGTCAAGCAGATATCCTAAATCGTGCGTGATATGCTTCCACACCACATGAAATGTATCAGACAAAAACAAAACGTTTTGTTGGAATGAAACTGTACCAAAAGCTCATTGAATATAGAAATACCTCATGAATAGAGTAAGTGCAAACAGGCCTGAGGATTCTAAAATATATGTTGTTTCACTTTATTTATTCGATAAGATACATTAAACTTATTTGATAAAATAAGACAATAAAGTCCATAACGTTTGTCGTTGTTCTATAAGTTTGAAATTGATGATTTGGAAATTAATCATGTACGAAATTATCTAGCTACGAACTGTACAAAATTGCATATAGGATCGGTTATGATGGACAACCCTTTGTAAAAACTATTAAATCAATGCTCAACAATAAATAAGGATTCATTAGAATATTCAATATATGAAAAAGAGATGAGTTATTCAAGTTAATATTCTATTATTAAAATAATATCAGTCCTACCATAATTCCACTCATTATTGTACCCATCTCAGAAAAATACATCGTTTTTACAAAAAAAAAAAATAGATTCAAGCGGATTGAGTAATGGAGCATGCACTCTTTCAAATAGAACACCAAGTATTATTATAGAAAAAAATTATTTTGTTTCTCAACTGAGCATTTCAGCTAACTATTCCGAATTAGTTTATATTATCTAATCAGTAAGTCTCCTTTTCTCAGAATCCTATTCAACTTTTGACGGATTCCGTAGAAACTATTGAACAATGTCACGAACTCTAGCCAGAAAGGCATCCAACACACAAAGAATCAGTCGGCCATTGCTGGTCTACTATTGGTAGTTCCTACAAGCAATACGATTGGCCAAACAAGTTGGAGGCGGATCGGAGCCGGGGGGGGCTGCTGACTTTCCATTGGCTGGAATACAACTGGTTATCGAAGACGGACCATGAAACAATCTATGAATTCAATTGCTTGGGATGGAATCAAGAAACGTTATACTGAATAATTCGAATTAAAAAGTGAATATTATAATACATTGTAGTTGAATATTTTGTTTTCAGTGAATATGACATGTTGAAGAAATTTCTATGTAAGTGGAAAACAATAGTTTAGTATTTTTAAATCTTAGTTTGTATTACCAGAGTAGTGACTAATACTCGTATCATGGATAAATGTAACTGTAATATAATGATAACTATAGTCCCATCCCAGTAGTTATAACGACAGAATTTCTTCTTCTTTGTCTCCTACCCGTGTGCCGTCAAAGCATTGGGGTAGATGATATTAATCATTCTCATAGTAATTATTATCAAATAACATAAATTCGAAAAGAACACCATGTTTCCAAGACCGATAATTCCCTCAATTTGTAGACTTTTTAATGAAGACGAAACCCTGAATTCTAGTAAAGTCAACGCTTTTCCTCTAGTTATCCTACTAGACACCCAACATAGCGAAGCGCATCAATTTATTTAGAGCCATTTGCAGTTATTTATAGCCGTTTCCAACTTCGTTCATCGACATTTTATTTGCAAAGTTGTTAAGTGCTCCGTTACTAACGAGGCTTCAATTCATCCCACATCCTACCAGCAGACAGACTTCTATTTCCAATCTCATTACCAGAAGTCTTACCAAGCAAAGAAGACATTCTGCCAAGATGGAAAAATTACACCAGCTTAATCAATAATGATTCAAAAATTATAAATTTGGTACTAAATTGTAGAAAACATTTTTCTCTACAATTTGAGACCAAATTCATAAATTTTGAACCAATATTGACCGAGCTGGAATCATTCTTCCATCTTGATAGAATTTCTTCTTTGATAGGACAGACTATATCTCCAGAGATGTGATCGCTTCTTCCTCCAATTGGAGCCAAGGACTTTTGGCCAATGATTTTTTGTCAAAAATATTCATTTTATGGAGTCGTGACCTTCCACAAGTTGAACTGCAGAGTCGTAGTTAAGGGCAGTTTCCGTAGTTCGAAATTGAAATTGTGAATTTTTAACTATTCTAATCTAAGAAAAAACGAAGCTTATGATAGTTGAATGACACTCATTCAAAAAAGCTTTTTGTTTATTACGAATTAACTAACATTGATCATTGAGCAATTGTTGATTGATAAAACTCTAAATAACCATTCCATCATTCGTAATTATAATCCAAAAATACTCCTTATTATAGAACCGGTAAAAGAATATTAATTTAAACTACTCTATTAATTAATTTATCAGGTGCAATCGGAGAAACCATAGTATGATTTGGGGAGAAAGCCCAGGCTTTACACTTACTGAATTTTCGATCTCCTAATCTTAAAGTAATACAATCGAAGTTTGTGTAGGCTATATTGGAAATGAATATTAAGATTTATTGCGCCCATATCAATACATCACTAAATAACTTTTCAATCGAAAAGTCAATGCTATCGCATAAATTTAATTACGAGATATAATTTTAAAAAATTGCATCTTGCCGAAATGTCTCCTTTTTGCTCGACCAGAAATGCCAATCATCTTCTCTCTCACACCTCTCTTTTCCCCGTATCAAATCCTATGGATCCTGTAACAAATTTCCATTTCAAAGTTGTTCAAACACTACTTTAGTTTCTTATTCCGTAAAACATATCTGTTTCGTCTTTGCGTATGTAATGTATGTTTCAACCATAGGTACTCTCTTCGTTTGACATCATCATTTCACAACTTGAAAGTTCCACTGAATTTGAATCCTGTATCGAATATTCATCATAAATACGATAGATAATGAAACCATCCCATCCAATCACCTATTTTCAAAACCACTTCATTACTCTAAAATCCATGGATGGTATTCTCATGACATCTATGCAATCAAACACACTACAGAATACATTGCTGACGTGACTAACTAGGTACTGAAAAGCCCCGAATGAAAAACGCAATCGTATTGGCTTAGCCAATCAGCCACACATTGCTTTCCAGCCAATCCCCGCCACGATAACAGCCAAAATAGGTCTGAAAAAATAACCTGAAAAAGCATCGAGCTATGTCTCGCCATCTCGTTATAACAATCGAATGGATTGGACAGTGTTCAGTAATCGTTGCACCTTTTTTCGTTCAGGGTTCGATCAGAAGTTATCTACTGTTTTTTTTTTGAAACATCACACGTTTTGAAAAATTTCAGGGAAAATCTTATTATCTCTGTACGCATGATTAGTTATTAATCAGTTAGGCTTACATTAAAGAGACATTCCTGCAAAGTTCTATAACTATAGTGATCGTGAATTTTGAAATGTTGAAGTTTTAGTAGAAAAATTTAATATCCATAAGAATCAAGCGAGAGTTTTCATGAAATAAGTGGTTAAGCAAAAACGAAAATCCTACTATTTATAATTTTTCCTAGACACAATCACAAGAATTTACAAGTGAAGTTACAAGTAATCATGAGACGCAGTATAACCACAAGTAATCAGAAGACACAGTATAATCACAAGTATTCACAAGTAATCTCAAGACGCAGTATAATCACAAGTATCACCAAGTCAAAATTGTGATAAAATATTTTTGGAAGTGAGAAATCATGATAAGTGAAAGTGGACATTGTGGATAGACATATAACCTACATCTTAAACCTTCATCATCATCATTTTATCATTCATCATCACTCATTCATCCTTTGCTTGAAATACTTGGAAACCAAGTCGCAATCGTAAAGAAAGAAATAATAAAGAATAAAGTCATCACAAGATGCAGTACTCAAGTCTTAATGTGTCCTTTCCAGATTATCCAGGAGAAACCTCAATCATACTAAATTGAACAATAATAAGATATCTCCATTATACATCACTCACTACTTGAAATTACTTCTCGAACACAGTATTCAGCTAGTTACTAAAACATTATTACTACCCAACAATTTTTCTGTAGTACAAACAAATTACACCAAGGCATGCGAAACTGAATGAAAAATATACAGGGTTCAACACTACAATTTGAATTTCAACACGCAATATAGATTCAATTTCTCACAGTTGGTGTGAGCAAATTTTCCTGTTATCCAGAACAGGTTTTCTTCGCATTTTCTCCTTTAAATTCGGCTATTAAGGTTGAAGGTACAGTCTTTCCAAGCAAAAAAGACATTTTGATAAAATGGGAAAATTACTCCAGCTCTGTCAATATTGATTCAAAAACTATGAATCCAGTCTCAAATTGTAGATCGGAATGTCAACTACAATTTGAAACCAAATTTATATTTTTTAACCAATATTGACCGAGTTGGAGTCATTTTCCCATTTCGCCAGAATGTCTTCTTTGATTGGCAAACTATACTTTGTGTCGCATGTTGCACGGTGGTAGCCTGGAGTTTTGCTCTTGTAAGCTAAGGAGAGAGAGGAATTTGAAGGGAAAATTATAGTCTGTCCAAGTAAAGAAGACCCTCTGACAAGATGGGAAAATGTCTCCAGCTTGTGTAACGGTATGAAATAACATGATTCATTTATCTTGTTTTTCAACCAAAAACGTTTAATAGTAAATAGTAATAGCAAAACGTTTTTCGAGTAATTCGAAAAACAATTTTATCAAGTAATGGAATATTTATTAAACGTTTTTGGTTGAAAAACAAGATAAATGAATCATGTTATTTCATACCGTTACACTTGGTCAATATTGGTTTAAAAATTTTTTTTAGGTTTCAAATTGTAGATCAGAATGTTTCTTACAACTGAGACCAAATCAACGACTCTTGAACTAATATTGACCGAGCTGGAGTCATTTTCCCATCTTGCCAGAGGTTCTTCTTTGCTTGGACAGACTTAAACAACAGTATTCAAGGAAAGAATCATTTTGTTCAGCCTACAGGAATCCAGTTCGAAAATTTCTAGTGATTTACAACTATTTAGGTTTTGAAGTATAGTGTTTCACAACTACTGTAGTAGAGGTATTTTGTATTTCACACCTTTCAGTTGTAGTAGGCCTATTTTGGAGCCAGTAGCATTTCAAATAGTTTTTTGAATAATTTTGAGTTTTCCAACAAAACACCTGTTTACGCTTGCGTTACTCTGCACAGTCAATATGAAAGATTAACTATAACTATGACATAAGACAGTCAATATACTTCTTTTATTGCAGATGATGCCCACATAAGCATTTTGCTTGTGCGTGGGTAATGGATATTAAGTGCAAAGGTGGATGATGAGGTGAAAAACAGCCATGTCTACTGTGACTCGAACCCAGACCAGGCAGTGCTAGCGGGCTGAAGGTTGTGACGCCCCAGCATCTTGCGCCTACCTGGCTGGCTAATACATTCTAAAAGCTTAAGTAGGATAATACTATCTCTCTATTCACTAGGCATTACACATAGTTTATACGATGCCAATTGGCGAGACAATAATTGTCTCATGACAATCGTCTATTGAAATTTACAGCTGCTGATGTAAAGTATCTATTGGATCTTTTGATTTTAAAATCATCAGCTAGGCATGGCTTGATAAAAACTCTAATAGACAATATCAGCTGTTTGCACCCGGCATCAGTTGTCTTATGACAATTGCCTCGCCGATTGGCATCGTATAAACTAGGCATAAGGCTGCGGCCGCACTGCCGGTGGGAGGATAGGCTAGATGGCCTGAATAGTGTTCAGCCGCCATCTTGAAATTAATAAATATGGAAAATATAACCTAAAAAACAGTATCACGTCATACCATTTATACGATGTATTACTATGGATGGTGTGTCTGTTCTATAGGTTTACCAACTACCCTCCACCCTCCACACTCTACCCACCGGCAATGCAGCCTCAGCCTAAGGTCTAAGAGTAGGATAGTCTTTGCTATAAGTTTACATCACTCTCACAGTATCTAAATAGTTCACCAAGACTGGATTCAATTATTCAAATTCTAAAACTGGCTCCACTCACTCATCTCCTTATAATTGAAAAAAACAATAACATTATCTTACATAAACATTAAACAAAAACATAACTTATAATTGAAAAACATTGTAAATTATTTTTCAATTCTCATCACATAGTACACCAACCAACTTCATCATTTCTTATTTTGCAATCTACCAACCTCATCATTACAGTTGTTCATTAACAACTCTCATCCGTATTCGTTTTTCCTCCCTTATTATCAGATGAACAACCTTTGTGAAGGTCGTCGAGGAAAATCACAGCGAATAATGAGCTCAACAAGTCTAATCTAGATTGATTCAATTTTTGCCAGTATAACAACTACTCAAATCCGCGCTCATCCAGGGGAAGATTATAATGGACAGTGGGTTGCAGAGTGGAGACTTAGAGGGGAAGAAAACTGTCAGATGTGAATTAATGAATCGGTGCTCGCTCTTCCTCTAACTCTCTTCCTCACTCTCACACTCTCTCTTTCTTTTCTTCTCAATCACATACTCTCTCACTTCATCTCTCTAAAATTCTCTCTCTAACTCTCTTTCATTCGCTCTCTCTCACTCTCTCTCTGTAGATTTTCTCCCTCTAATTTTCTGTCTCTCACTCTCCTTCAATCTCTCAAATCGTTTTCTCTCTCTCTCTCTTTCAATCTCTCAAACCGTTTACTCTTTCAATTCTCTTACTCACTCTCACTATCTCTCCCACTATCACACACTCTTTCTCTCTCACACACACTCTATTAACATCTCTTACTCTTTCACTCCCACTCACTCTCCTATTATCTAGTCTGTCCAAGCAAAGAAGACATTCCGGCAAAATGGAAAAATAACTCCAGCTTGGTCAATACTGGTTCAAAAATTATATTTTTTTCTCAAATTGTAGGAAACATTCTGCTCTACAATTTGAGACCAAATTTATAATTTTTGAACCAATATTGATCGAGCTTGAGTAATTCTCCCATCTTGCCAGAATGTCTTCTTTGCTTGGACAGACTATACCCGCCCTCTTTAACTTTCTCTTACTCACTCCCGCTTTCATTTTATCTTTCTCTAAGCCATGATGGATGATTTTGAGCTTTGCCGGCCGGCTTATTAAAAACTACCAGGATATTTATAGTTCTTGCAGGGAAGTGGGTTTGGCTTCATTTGACAGAGTTTGCTGGCATTCCATGTTGCAAAACCATCAAGATTGGCATGATTTTCCGCAACTGTCAAGCGTAATCATCTGCAGGAAATTGTTTTCAACTGACGAATTCAGATCCATTCATTTTGTTGATTCATTCATTTGATAAAACATCATTCGAGTGTTTTTATTGTACTGTTGGAATTGGAATCAGATTGATATTCACAATTAGGCTATATCAAAACGAGGTGTTTCTCAAGAGTAATTTTCACATTTTCTCACAACCCTGTGCATGGCAGGAAAAGGTTGAAATGTTCTAAACAATGGAGTGAGTGTTACCTCCATATATTAAATTGCTCGTAAATGACGAATGAATCACGGCAACTTTACAAAACTTTACAAAATACGTTCGCTGAAATAAACTGTAAATGAATGTTACTGTAAATAAACGTTCCCTGGAAATTTCAGCTTTTTCCTGTCATGTACAAGGTTGTGAGGAATTAGTGGAACTGACTATTGTAATACGTATGTGCTGAGATCTAAGAGAAATGAATCTGTGATATTGGGAGAGGCTATTTAGAAATTGTTGATGTTTTATAGCATTTTTATTCAACGAGGATACTTATCACTATATTCCTTCAAAGCTACAAGAAAATTAATAATGAAGTATTGGCATACCAAATCTTTCCATGCACAATGACACACTGATATGGTCTGACTGGACAAAAAAGACATTCTGGCAAGATGGGAAAATGACTCCAGCTCTGTCAATATTGGTTCAAAAACGATAGATTGGGTCTTAAATTGTAGATCAAAACGTTTCCTCCAATTTGAGACCAAATTTATAATTTTTGAACCAATATTGACCGAGCTGAAATAATTTTCCCATCTTGCCAGAATGTCTCCTTAGCTCGTCTAGACACTATAGAAAGAACTCGAAAAGAACAACCGAGTGAAAGTACACGAAGAATGTGTGAACAAATCGTGATTTGGGATAAGAACTCACTGGTGTTCTAGTAGTAGAGTAAACGCCAATGTAACAGGCGGTTGGCGAATTTTTTTGACCAATGCTCAAATATATCTGTACGGTGTTCAAGCTGTCCGCAAGAGTATATCAGGTTGAGAGTGACCTCAGCAAAACCTCTGCTTTCGTAGAACGCTTCCAGACTTTCCTGACAGAGCTGAGCATCAATAAAAAACTTTCGTCAACCGCCACTTTCAATGACGTCTGATTTATCAGAGCAACGTAGATTTCGTGACGTGAGAAGACTTGAACGTGACATTTCAAGGCTGATCAGTCCCGCTTTGTCAGTACATCACGTCCGACCGACACAAAGTGGGAGACTGCGACAAAGTGGGACCACGAGGGGAAACACCGTCAGAGTGCGACACACCAAGCAGACGAGGGAAGCAATTCCGACAACGTGGGACACAAACCAGACGAAGGGAACAACGACATTGAGGGACACCATAGAGACGAGACCTCTGACTTGGGACTTGATTATGTTTGCTTGTCTTCGGGGAGAGGTTAGGATTCTCAGAGAGGAGAAGCGGGAAACTGAGAGAGAACAGAAAAAGAACGACAAGGAAGGAGGAGGAGGAATAAGAAGGAGAAGAGAAAAAAGAAAGATAAGAAAGACGATGGACTCTATATCCCTTGACACACATCATTCTTCACTTCGTGAATTGGATTCGGGAATTTCGCCAGAGAAAAGGGTTCATGTGAGAACCCTAACCAGGTACAATTTGTGTTTCCTCATTGTACATTAGAGCTTTAGGTGATATTTATTCCGTTACTTGGGACTTGATTTATAATTCAATTTGAACATCAATATTAATGAAACCGATATCAATTCACGACTTTAATCGAAATTTATGGGTTAAAATGACATATTATCATCATTTACTGGCGGCCAAGTTTACTTGTGCCAGTAGCATTCCACTACGCTTAATGTATTTTGTAACTTTTGTATGTAATGTATTTTGCTGCTGTATTTGAAATTAGGAAGTTCTGTTCTTGTATTGAATTCTTTGATTGGTTTATAATTTTTGAACTATAAGAATTGATTATCCTGTTTTTAATATAATTTCAAAATGTAATTGCAAATCATTCTGGTTTCGTATCGATTTGTTTGTGGGAATAAATTTGAATTTGAATTTTGGTCCTATCTTTACAACAACATTTTAGTCATGTCTTTTAGTATCCAATTCATCCCGTTATCTCTAAAACTTCAATTCTTCTTCTGAATTGGGAGTTGGTGTCTACTTGATTACAAACCACTATTCAAAGTTGAACAGCTTCAATTATTGATTCGGAAATATTCGAGAATAATAATGGAAATTCCAACCAAAAACAAAGCTGTGGATTAAACTCCATTATTTAACGTTTAACAACTAAATAATTCAAATCATCTCATGGATTTGAACTACAACTATGATGAAATTTCAAAATTAAAAACAAACGTGTAAGAGAACTTTGGGTGGCTCGTTGGAGGAGTGATAAAGCGCCGGTCTGAAAACCAGGTGGACCCTGGGTCAAATCCCAAGCGGGGAACAATTTTTGACCACAGCACAATCACATAAATACGGCCACCCCGTCTTTCGGAGGAGACGATAAGCCGTCGGTCCCGACTTCCTCAAAGTAGTCGTCATCTATCATCCATATCATTACCCACGCACAAGCCTATGAGCTCATGTGGGCTTCACCCTCATAACAAACAAACAAACTTCATCGGGAGAAACAAGATAGAATAAATTAAAATCAATACTTAATAAGTTCAGGGTGTCACACAAAAAACCAAAGTGTAAATTGGCAGCCCTGAGTTTTCCTTTGTTCAAAATTTTGGAATTGTTTAGCTAACTTTGTTAGGAACAACAAAGTTTGCCGAATTCCCGGCTGTAATTATTATTGGAGCAGCTGGAAATGATAGTCAAAGAATACGCACAAATAATTTGCTTCCTACTCAGAATACTCTTTTTGAGAATTACTTTATTATTGACATTTTTTATCAGCCGTTGAGTATTGATAAAAGGTTTGTTCTACTAGAACTTTTCAAATAAATGGGTAATAGGTACATGGAGTTTTGAACTAGTTTTTATGCATAAATAAGACTCTTCGAAAGACTTGAAAATGTTGAAACTCAACCGATTTTAGTAATATCGCTTTAAATTGATCAAAAAAGCATACAACACTCAGAGCGAAAACAAAGAGAAAAATAAAATTCCGTATCTTTAATTATTTCTTGCTTAAGCTCATGATACTTTATTTCCTGTTTTTAGATCATTTTTCTAATAAAACTAGTCACAAACCATCACCAGTAATATTCGTAACGTATTTTCATATATTAGGGAAGCGGTTTGTCCCAGGGGTAGAGAGCGTCTAATCGGTGAGATTAGATAAGCGACGTGCCTCTACCACCATTGTTGTAATGGTGACCGGTTCCTCTGAATTCAATTTATGAGCCTCAAAAATCACTTCCCGGTGGTTCGGAACCCACCTAAAGCAGTAGGTCCATTCATCTCTCATCATCATCCTTCCCATTACCCACGCACAAGCCCAAGAGCCCATGTGGGCATCACCCTCAAAAAAAGAAAAAATTAATTATTTTAATAATTAATTCCTAAATTCAGAAATATTAAGAATGTGGAGCCACCCTTCCATTGTCAGTTATTGATAAGCTCTGTAAAAAAATATTGATGTTCTGAACATTAATAGATGCTTTAAAAGAGACTATAGATAATTTAAATCAGCTGTAAGTAGGTTACATCACGTACAAGAGCAAGAGACAGACAAAACTGCCTTAATTTATCAGCTATATGAGAATTAAACTTGAACATCCTTTTATCACGCTCAGCATATACATCACCTCCGAAAATATAGGGTGGATTGTGTAAACAATTGTTTGCGTCCCAACAGCGGTCCATACTAATTATCAACAAATTTGCGTAATTCTACCCACAAATCATCAAAGACAAATTCAGCGCGCATTTATACGTTTAGGGGATGAATCATCCTCACCCCGCTTTCAGTTAACACGATGCTATCGAATTATGATAATTATCGACTGGACCAACGTTCGTTGGCTGAAAATGAGCTCGCCATCGTTTAAAAGGACGTCCTGATCAATGCGTTTGTTTATCAATTAGCGCGCACGTTTTAGCAGTAGTCTGTCCATGCAAAGAAGACATTCTGGCAAGACAGGAAAATGTCTCCAGCTCGATTAATATTTGTTTCAAAATTATAAATTTGGTCTCAAATTGTAGAACAGAACGTTTCCCACAATTTAATACCAAATTTATCATTTTTCAACAAATATTGATCGAGCTAGAGTAATATTTCCATCTTGCCAGAATGTCTTCTCTGCTTGGACAAACTATGATAATGCTGTTAGCTGCTGTTTGACGCCATCACAAATGGATTACGCATTTATGTCGCAGCTGAAACTTGATCGGGTTATCAATTATCCAGTTACGATTGTTAATCGACGTGGCATTCATGTCACACCTACTGCAACTGCTGAACGAGTCCTATTTTGGAACCAAGTAATTTCTGTACCATTCTGGAATTAAGTAATTTCTGTATATTTAGAACCAAGAGATCTCTGTACTATTTTAGAACCAGGCAGTTCCTGTACTATTTTAGAACCAAGCAGTTTCTGTACTATTTTGGAACCAAGTAATTTCTATACAATTTTAGAATCGAGTAATATCAGTACTATTTTAAAATTAAAACCGAGTAATTTTTGTGCTATTTTAGAGCCAAGTAATTCCTGTAATATTCTAGAACTAAGTAATATCTGTATAATCGTAGAACCAAGTAATTTCTTACTATTCTAGAACCAAGCAGTTTCTCTACTATTCCAGAACTAAGTGATTTCTGTACTGTTTTAGAACCAAGTGATTGCTGTACTATTTTAGAACCAGTTAATCACTGTACTATTTTAGAACCGAGTACAGTAATTCCTATACTATTTAAGAACCGAATAATGCGGAAATATTTTAGAACCAAGTGATACCTATACTATTTTAGTAACGAGTAATTTCTGCACTATTTTGAACCAAGTAATCTCTGCATTATCTTAGAACCAAGTAATTTTTGTATGCCTTACAATCAGACTACCATTATCTTCTTCCTACAATTTTCCTACATGATACTTCTTTTCTTCTTTTGTTTTCAGAACTACTCATAATTTTCAACAGAAATTTTATCCATTATGTTTTGCCTTCTTGTTAGCCTAACTTCTTTCAACAAGTTCTCTGTACACTTATTCTTTCGCGTATAGAATTGCCATTTTCTTCAAACAATTTTTCAAACATTGTTAAGCAAGTTTATCTTGTACGTTTTGCCTCCTTCTTAACTTCTTCTGGTACCAATTTCTCAAAAACTTCTTCTTATGTGACTAGAAGCACCATAAATTAAACATATAGCCTATCCAAAATTCAATCACAGAGCACTGACGGCTCGTGCCCACGAAACAGGTGAAGTGTTGTATAGTGAAAGATACGGGCACTTCACTTATTTCGTGGGCACGAGCCGCCAGTGTCACAGAGACTGCTCTGTCAGAAATAATACCTCCAGCATTGTGCAATCTATTTGGTACACGTCGGAAATTATTATCATAATATAGATGATAATATTGTCATAATTATTATCATAGTTTTTAGATGATTATTCGAGTGGATTTTCAAAATTATTCATTTCTTACATCAACCTTCAAAATCCTGAATCCTCTGGTAATCATTTTCCCATCAAAATACCTGTGTTAAGAAGATTTCAAGAAACATAACCTTCTCTGGACTGAACTTTTCATCAAAATTGGGATTGAGATAGTGAAGGGCATGTGCCTGTTTTCTCTTTCCCTATCATGATTATGACTGTGTGTGTTGTCTCTCTCTGAATAAATAAATAAATAATTATAATTAATAATTTTGCAGCAAACCCAAACTTGGGCATGGAGCCCGCCTATCGAAAAAATAATATTACAATTCTTTTCTGCTTCAATACTTCAAAATTGAGGTTTTTATAATAATTATAATATGAGGCTATCCATGTGATTTAGAACCAGCTCATAACAGTCCAATAAGTCTCATAAGTCCAATAACAGGCTCAATTAAGCATGATAATTACAAAGCAATCAATCAAAGGGGAATTTCAATCAACCAAAATTTAACCTTGAACAATATATATCAATTCACCTATTACAGCATCTAGTTAGAGAACACTAATTAATTCTATAATAATAATTATAATTATTATTATTATTTATTATTATTATAATAATTAATAATAATTAATTCTCTATTATTACCTCAATGGTTTGGAGCTCCAAAGCAATTATTGCAAAGAAAATAATTGCGGTGAATTGTTGAAGATTTTAAATTATAAATAAAAATTTTATTAATTCAAGAATATGTCAGCAGAATTTTATAAGGAAGAATTCCTTTGAAAATATATTTTTTTAGATAATTATTTAAAAATAATAATAATTTTACATAATATATTTTCCGGTAGGAGAGAGAGATATATTATGTAGACCTCGGACGAGATGACAAGAAATACAATAATATTATTCTAAATTTTAGATAAGCGAACAAAATAAAATAGGATGAATATAGTTTTAAAGAATAAACTACTTATTTTAAGCTGTTGTGAGTCGAAGCAGGCAAGAGTTTAATCCTCAAATACAAGAACAAGAAAAATAAGATTAATTATTATTTATTTATATTCAATAACAATTATTTCTTCGAAACGATAAGGACTCACTTTGAATTTTGCATTGAGGGGGTATGAGATAAGAGAATATAGATAAGAAAGAGTATCAAAATAATCAAACTGGAACTATTTCCAATAAAACTTGAAAAAAATCTTTCTAGTCTTCGAGAATAATCAATTCGATAAAAAATTAAGAATTTTCGAAATCAATATCACTCGACACTTATCATAATGTATTACCTAGAAGGAAATTAATTGAATTTACCAGATCATTACCAGAAAATGTTCATTTCCATTTCTCATAATATTATAACCTGAAACCTTCTTGATTATTCTTTTGCTTCGCACTGCAGGTTGAGGTTGTAATTTTGGTGATTTATCATTATTATCATTATTGACATAAACAATCCTTTATATTATCAGTTTCTATAGATTAGTTCCCAAGTATGGATTTTTTAATATAAAGCATTGCTAATTCATACTCTGGACAAGTCTAATTTCATAACTCAGCTTATCAGTATTTACCGCTCTTATCAATTTCAACTCAAGTACATTTCAATCCTTCAGCCTCATATCTCACTGCCCAACACAAATAATGTTTAGACGTTATTCTTTAAGAGTTGGCCATGATAAACGTCCCTTTCTGGTTTTATTCTCTTAAGATCGTGACCTATTTAAAATTAATAAATTGCTTCTGTAGCTTACAAGTCAAAAAGATGGAATGCCTTTATAGTTTGTACAATAGTGCATGTAGCTGTCCCATATATTTTTCTCCATGACAACTTTCGTAGCAGGGAAAAGGGAGAACAATTTTTCCCCGTGAAGATTTAAGATAATAAAATTTTTCCCCTTGAATTCTTCAGAACAAGAGTGCTGTTTCACGGTCACCGACGTGAAATAATTTTCCCTTATCTTTTTGAATCCTTACAAGGGAAGGTGGAAAAGGGAATAAATTTTCCCGGAAAAGATAAAAGGGAAAAACAATTTCCCCATTTATCCTTCTGTTGTTCAACACAACAGTTGAGTTTATTTTCACGGTCACTGAGTTCAATATACTGTAAAGTGTTTGGTTTGTTTTGTGAAATTTTGTAGAGAGACAAAAAAGTCTTATAAGACCGAGAGACCCTGATTGGTTTGTTTTGTAAAATTGATAAAAAGTCGAACATTTTTTATATATGACTTTCACAGACTAAAACAGATCATCAAAGTTATTATCATACGAGTAGTAACCTTTATAATAATGTACTCTTTCTGGCTGGAAAGTAGTTATTGAACTCCATTCATTTATTCAGCGTATGGCTTTTAGTAGTGGGGAGATCCAAGGGTTGTTCCACTTCGCCAGCATATAACATAATTTTTACTAGATGGAAAACCATTGACTCCATACATTATAATCATTGAAGATCAAAAGACTGATAAATGCTGTCTATTAAATCACAATTTGATCGATTAGAAAATTAGATTTGAAAAGGAAGATAGTTAAATTAAACACTGAATGAGTAGAGAGTAGAAGGTGATTGGAAAAGAGATTTCCAAGTAATGGCGGCTCGTGCCCGCAAAACAGGTGAAGCGCTGTACAGTAAAAGATTCGGGCACTTCACCTGTTTCGTGGGTACCGCCAGTGAAAGCTGCTGAATAGGATTGATTAGATATATAAGATAATACTAGTATCGCTTAGTTCAAAAATTTACAATTCTTACTGGTTCTATTGATTTTTTAAATTAAATCTTACAAATCTTAAAAGGGGAAAATCAATTTGGAGCCTTGATGAATATTCTGAAACCGTTAAATTTGATTGAAAATTTACTATCTTCCACCCTTGTTACTTTCGGTAACTGAGCTTTTATTGAGTAATTCTAATGAAATTTTATTTCCATTCGATGTGAGGAATCAGCCTGAGAAGTTTGGTAGATTTTTCTTGAAACACTCTTTATAATAGGAACTATAGGAACACTCTTTATACTAGGAAGAATGAAATATATTGCTGATCACAAGGAAATCGAAGCTGTGAAGCAAACCCTATTCGATATAAGAAGACCTTCAGTGCTATAGTCTATCCAAACCAAGAAGGCATTCTGGCAAGAAGGGAAAATGAGTCTATCTCGGTTAATATTGGTTCAAAAATCATAAATTCAGTCTTTAATTGTAGATCGCAATGTTTTCTACAATTTTGGATGAAATTTATAATTTTTCAACCGATATTGACCGACTGTAGTCATTTCCCCATCTTTCTAGAATGTCTTCTTTGCTTGGACAGACTAAAACATGTGAGACCAAATGGGGTGAGACTGTAGTTTCCGAACGACTATAAATCAAGAGCATTGAGGTTGGTTTCGGGACCCAAAAACCTTCCAGCAACTTCACGAATCTGTTTCCTTAAATCTCTCGAGACAATGACTAATTTGTAGCCAGAGTATGGTCTGTCCAAGCAAAGAAGACCCTCTGGCAAGTTGGGAAAATGACTACAGCTCGGCCGATATTGGTTCAAAAAAATAATATTGATTCGATCTCAAATTGTAGATCAGAATGTCTCTTACGATTGAGACTAAATCAATAGTTTTCGAACCAATATTGACCGAGCTGAGGTCATTTTCTAATGTTGCCAGGGGGTCTTCTTTGCTCGGACAGACTATAACACTGAACGCCTCCTATTCTGTAAATCCTGCAGGGAGGTAAATTCCAAATATGAGTGGAAGAACAAGCTATTTAGTAGATTTTTATGTGAGATATTTTAGTTACATGTTTGAAGTACGTGTAGCAATTTTAGTAGCTATTTTGAAATTAGCAATGATTCTACTCGTTACTGTATATCTATACATTCATTCATAGAATATAGGTACGTTTCAAGTTTTGAATTTTTGAATTTTTCAAAGCTAGTTTAAAAGAACACCTTCCAAACTGTAATAGAGAATGATATAAGGAAGATAAATCCACTTACTCAAATCGTTTTTGACAGAAGTTTTGTAACTATGATCCTCACCTGCAAGTAAATAAACAAACGTTATTAGTAAAAAGCAGTCAGAAAAAGTAATGGAAAGAGATTAGTGAGATAATTGAACATCAAACATGGGTTTGAGTAGTTGTGAAATTGATATTGTGGTAGTTATCCATAATAAATAAAAAGACAAGATGTTGTCAAACCACTGATTGATCAGTTTACCAGAGATTGATAATAGTGTAACAACCGAAACCGGTATCTCGATTTTCTAATAAATCTGTGTCTTTCATTTCATCTTGTCTTTTCATTTATTAAACATGGGGTTTCTACTTATCAGGTAGATAATAAAAACCTGGTTGTCAAATTCAACTGTATCTCAATACTGTATTTCATTTTTACCAATTCAAACAGTAGGATCGGATGATATTAGTCAATTTTCAGAAAAATACAACTCAACAATATGAATGAATGAAAAGCAACTGATGAGAGAGTTGCAAGAATAAAGAGTTGTATTCAACAACCGTAAAACTGAATCATTATAAATTGGTGTTAGATTTGATTATTTTGAAATGTGACGTTATTTTATGACTGAATGATCTACTCGATTTTCATGCTGACCAGTAATTTTTTTCTTCTCCACATTGACAATATCAATTTTCAATTAAATCTACAATGACAAAGTATAGCTGACGCCAAGAAGTGGTGTGGTTTCGTCTGCTCCTTTTGCACTCTAAGAGCTGATGTTGTCATTTATGATTACCTAGATTAAGTTTTTCCAATCAATAGATGCTTTAGATCAGCTGTCACATCACCTTCAAGAGACAGACGAAACCGCCCAACTTTTTGGCTCCAGCTCAAGTAAATCTATAATGGCAGAGTAAATATTATTCAGAATGTTATTATGATCAGTGATAGTTTTTTACTGCTAGAATTTGAAGATGAACCTTGATGTCCAAAGATTATTCAGTAATAAAAATTGAATATACTGATATTTGAATTATGTTGTTGAATAATGCATTCTTCAATCATTATTAATAGTTCACGCGAACTGACAAGACACGGCTACAAAATACATCTTACATTACGACAGCGTGTCTTCTCTGTATAAATGGTGGGATGTAGCTCGAGTTGCCTACTCTGCGCCTGAACAAACTAGTCTAGCCAGCGAATGACCTTGACTTGTACCGACTTGCATATCCAAGAAGACATTCTGGCAAGATGGAAAAATGACTCCAGCTCAGTCAATATGAGTTTGAAAATCATACATTTGGTCTCAAATTGTACAAAACACTATTATCTAAAATTTGAGACCAAATTTATTATTTTTGAAAGGATTTCGACCGAGCTGGAGTCATTTTCCCATCTTGCCAGAATGTCTTCTTTGCTTGAACAGACTATAACAGTGACCTTGCAAACGGAATAGTCACGCATGCGCGTTGACCTACTAAGGGAAGAATTATTAGCTTATACAGTGTTTCTTAGCTACCAAATGAGCTACTTCAAGTTTCAAATGTCTAGAAGTTTCCTCGCGTTACGATTGCGTACAAATTTTGAATTTTCGTATTACTACTGCGTAACATAAATAATGTGAAAAATCATGAATGAATTTCAAGAAGAAACTTCATTAGTAGCTCAACTTGACATGATGAATATCTCATAGCGTCAATAATTTATTTATTTATTTATAACTAGCCGGCAGGCTCGCTTCGCTCGCATGCTCCGTCTAGCCAGGGGGCTCCGCCCCCTGGACCCCCGACAGTATGAGCAGTGTGAGTCAAACAGGCTAGCTTCGCTCGCCTGCAAATTTCATTCGAAAGGATTTTCTTTGATCATCATATCACTTAATAGGGTTACTTTAAGAAATTGTTCTGAATCAGTTGCTCTTTCACGTAAGCTCAACCTGGGTGTATGATTTGAACGTATTTAGTTCAGTAGTTTCCGTGGAATAAACAGAAGAGCAGATTCCAAACATTGAAAACCCTTATAACAGACGTATAACCTCAGAAGTAATTCGAAATTTATTGAACACAGCATTTCTAGATCTAATCTGGACCTGATTACCTAATTTCAACATTTTCTGCCAATCGGTTCTCGAATAATCTAAGAAAAATAGTAAAAAGCTAATATTGAGCATAACCTTGGAAAGTATATCGGACATAGTTTGAAAATTGAATCAATATTATTCGCTGTAATCAGATAGTGAATTGATGCATTTCGTGGCGCTAAATTTTCTAATTTATTATCATTTTTCAAGTTTTTAGATTAATGATTATTCGAGTGGATTTTTGAAATTATTCATTTCTTACATCAACCTTCAAAATCCAAAATCCTCTGGTAATTATTTAAGCATCAAAATATCTGTGTTTTTCAAGATTTCAAGAAACATAACCTTCTCTGGACTGAACTTTTCATCAAAATTGGGATTGAGATAGTGAAGGGCAGGTGCCTGTTTTCTCTTTCCCTATCATGATTATGATTGTGTGTGTTGTCTCTCTCTGAATGAATAAATAAATATCTCCCAAATAAGTTCATCTATAATGTTGCTGAACCATTGAATTCACAGTAAGGATTGGTCGTATAAAGATATGCAACCCGCGATACATCTATAATTTTGAAAAACCTGATTACTGGTGTAATCTTGAACGAATTTCAAAAATATTCCAACACAAAATTTCTAGATCTAAGACGATCCACTTTTCAACATTTTCTGCCGATTGGTTCTCGAAAAAGTTGAGAAAACGCAGGAAAACAAAAGAAAAATGCAAATATTGGGTGTACAGTACACTTGGAAAGTTTTAAAAATCCGTTCTTAGCGCGCGTCTAAACGTCCAACTGAACATGCCTGCCAAATTTGAACGCATTCGGTTCAGTGGATTTTTAGTTCTGGTGATGAATGAATCAGTCAGTCAGTCAGTGACAAAATCCACTATTCCCTCACTATTTCAATCACAATTTTACTGAAAATTATAGTCAAGAAAACAATCTTAGAAATATTATTTAAAGACCATGATTCTCCCCTTTAAAAATTGATTAATAATCCCGTCAAAAACGATTCACAGTGACGCGTCAATAACGATCAAAATTACAATTCCAGCAAAGTTCCACTTCAATATCCCAGCCTGCTTTCAAAGTAATAAGACTACCCAACAGTTAAAACGGCATTAGCTGAAATCCATTTTATTATCTCTGAAAATCCGTCTGGAAAAACTTTATTGCCTTCTTGAGGGCTCTCAAACCGGTAAAATGAAGCTCAATTATCGCCACCTTTCATTTTCCACTCTCTACTTTCCTCATTTTCTTTATAACTTACTATCCTTCTCACTCCCCAACGTTCAATCTATCCATCCTCGTCTCCATTTATATATTACATTGAATATATTCCTACGACTGAAGTTTGTGCAAGCTGTGAAGATAATTGTCAACTTGAGCCAACTATACATTTCTCGTCTCACCTCAGAACGGAAACAGATCTTGATCTTTAATATTATTGTAATCAATCATTAATATGAATGATATCATTTGAGACAACTCCACGTATCTTTGATCAATCATTGATTGCTCTTTTCAAACTATGTCACGAGCCTATCTCCATCTTCAAAACTTGAAATGGAATTCTCATTTACTCTACATTTGTTTCCATACATCTCGTCTCCCGTTATTCTATTCAATGTACAATATTATTGAACTCGTAATTTGAGATCAGACAATATTTTGAGTGGTAGAACAAAAAAACTTCGAATTCAATCTGGAACTCGTTGATGAGTTTATAAGGCCTGGCGTATGCTGGGACGCACGTGTGCACACGCACGCAAGCCAGCCAATCACAGCTCTTGTCTTGTGTTCAACAAGAGCTGTGATTGGCTGGCTTGCCTGCGTGGGCACACGTGCGTTCCAGCATACGCCAGGCCTAAATGAGACTTGCAAGAGTATTATTATGTAATCATAGATTTAATTTTGATCTTGATCAGAATATTCAGTGATCGTGTTATAAACAATCACCTCATCAAAAAGTAAAGAGAATATTTCTAATCAGGAGAAATTTTGGTTCAACTTGAAAGGGATCTTAACATTAATATATCATCAGAAGAGCAGGAGAATACCATTCTTGTTCAAATAAGGGTCTCATAAGATGACAAGGAAACAACAATAAATTATATATTTTCTGTATTGGCCTTCAACAAAAAAAATGCAATCCTATGATAGCTCAAATCATATGACTTATAATGAGCTATTCAGGGTATAAATTCAAAAGTGCCGTTTTTATTTCGAAAAACCCATGAAAAACGGCATTTATGGCATATAATCCCCCATTTTCTCAGCCATTTTTCATTGGTTTTTTCGTTGATGGCTTAAATTGTAGGGCATAATAAGGGTATTATACACACCAATTTTCAAAACTATCAAGTTATTGGTAGTGATTTTTCAAAACTTTCATCCCACAATTTCACCCCCTACCTTTAGACCAATTTGGCTGGTGAACGAACTTGACCAAGATATTAACACAAATGATTTTTGTGCAAAATTTGGTTGCTCTCCGACAAGCCCTTCGGGAGTTATCGTGTTCACGCATGAATCTGTACATATATATATATATATATATATATATATATAACATCACAAAGTCTTTTAAAAATAATTGTAATAATATATACAGACGACACTTGTAGAATTAGAAAAGTCTAGGTTGAAGGCTTGCTTCAGCTGCCGAAATATCCCTGGCTCAAAAATGTAAGTTAAGTCTAGTTTCTAGATGTTTTTTCTAATTCTACAAGTGTCTTCTGTATATATTATTAGAGATGTGAGAATTTGAACGGACATCAAATTCGTGTTCTAAAGGCTCGGAAATGTGTAAAAAATCTATCACATTATAAATTTTCGATTGTCAGGGCAAGACCAATAGTGCATTTTTTCGAATGAAATACACTAAAAGGAAATATGAGATTGAATTGTCTCTAGCCAGAAAACTCAACAAATCCTCTAGAGAAACCAATTAATAAATCAACTCATCGTGTCAACCCATTTAAATCATATGTTTTGAACACTGATTAAATCCATGCTCACTTAATTCTTCCATAGAATCTCCTCATTTAAATTCTTGGATCATTCCATTTAAATACTGATCCGAACCATAGTAATGATGGTTTTCTAAAAAAGGAGAAATTCTCTAACTTACATCTACCCTCCAATTTTCTCTCGCATGCTCACATAATTCTTCCATATCATCTTCTTGTGTTAAGTAGAAGAGGGGGCTCTTGTGCCTCAACTTCGCCCACATCACTTCTGTATTTTACCAAGTGGAAAATAAAGTCATCTATCCATCTATCTTCTCAAATTCCCCAAAGATGATCTTCAATTACAGTAAACACTATTCCCACAATCATCCTAACCGGAATTATCAATCCTTTAATTACAGCAATACTCATCGAGTATGCAATACTCAAGATTAATCTCACGACTGCAGACAGACGCTGAGGTGAGTGAGCTTCGACTCAGTAATGAATTGAGGCTGTCTCCTGAGGCATGAGGCGCCTCAGACGATTCTCTCAGTCCTCAGCACAAGTCTCAGCCTCCTCATTGTCAGTCATTTCGCATTCAAGTCAAGCGTCATTCGATCTCACCTGTATATTTGCCTCTCATACCGCGTGCCATAATACAGGTTGCCAATGAGAAATGCAAATAGATATGAAACGTGCGTATCCGGCGCCATTTCAATGTTGGGTATAAATAGATTATTGGAGAAATATCGATAGGAGAGAGAATGTGTGTGTCTCTCTAAGCAAAGAAGACAAGATGGGAGAGTGACTCAAGCTCGGTCAATATTGGTTGAGAAATTATAAATTTGGTTTCAAATTGAAGATGAGAATGTTTGCAACAATATTTGAGACCAAATTTTAAGTTTTTGAGTTCATATTAAACGAGCTGGAGTAATTTTCCCACCTTGCCAAAATGTCTTCTTTGCTTGGACAGACTATAGGTTATAGCTTACACTTAGATTAGACTAACCAGTATTTGAAGTATATTGTCTTTGGTTGAAGGTTTCCATCACTACAAATGTCGCATGGGCACATATACCTAAGATCCAATAGAAACCACTGGCGGATCGTGCCCACGAAACAGGTGAAGTGCTGTACAGTAAAAGATACGGGAACTTCACCTGTTTCGTGGGTACGAGCCGCCAGTGAAGAAACGCAGAGTTGAATAGAGCTACGCACATGTAGCCAAACTGGTCAGCTGATTTTATTATCTGCGTTGCTCCATACAACTACATGTTTCTATTGCAACTTGTGCTCGACATGTGCCCGCGACTTGTAATGTAAATGGTTGTAATGAAATCTTGATCACAACAAAATTGAAACGTAGATCCAGATAAAGTTATCGTATGTACTGCATTTAATTTGTTTTTTCAACAAATCAATTCAAATATCGAGACTTGCATACATTATAATATACAACTACCACTATTATGATATCAATCAACTACAACTTAACAGCTACACAAATAGCAAGCAAATAATCTGAACTAGCAAACAACTATTCAGGTTAAGGTTTATATTCTGATATAATATTGACAGTGATCATGTAGGTTAACAGTATTATGTTATATTTGTTATCATTGAAACATTCTAAGAAAAATAAGCAGACGCTCCCGAAAACCTAAAATAATTGTAGTCACCAAGGATCATCATCATCATAAATGAAAAGACAAGACGTTGTCAAACCACTGATTTATTGAAAAATCGAGATACCGGTTTCTGTTGTTACACCATTATCAATCTCTCATCATCATCATCTCATCACCCACGCGCTATAAAAAACTATTCATATAAATATTCTAATACAATAAATCTAAATAAATCTATAGAAGATCAAGAACAGCGGATACAGTATCCTCTATTAGTTTCTATTTTCTTTATGAACATGGCTACAGAATAAAATGAAATTCAAGAGGAATTGAAATTGAATAGAACGAACATTAGAATTTATGGATTCTACAAGATTTTCACTAATTCACTTCGACTTATAAAACAAGTTGTAGTTGATAACAGTTTAAATATTCAAGCAGAAGTTGTAGAGCGTTTCAAAACATTCCTGTCGCGTGTTTCATCTACTGTAAAACCTCCTAAATCAGCTCAAGACCCTCGAACTAAAACTTAGATGACCGATGAACATGAAAGCATCGTTACATGCGGTTCAGGTATACGGTTTAGTCTGTCAAAGCAAAGAAGACATTCTGGCAAGATGGGAAAATAACTTCAGCTTGGACAATATTGGTTCAAAAACTATAAATTTGGTTTCAAATTTTATAAAACATTTTGATCTACAATTTGAGACCCAGTTCATGATTTTTGAACCAATATTGACCGAGATGAAGTGATTTTCCCATCTTGCCAGAATGTCTTGTTTGTTTGGACAGACTATATACGGTACCAACATAAAACAAGACGTATCCTCTTTTATGACAGTCTATTCCCCATCTTCCTCTACTCTTATATCTTCTACTTTCTCATTATATCTCTCTCACTTCAACTCGTTCCATCTCTCCTTGCTTTCGCCTGATATTTCAGTCAATGAACAATTCAGCAGGTCAAGGAAGTGGCTCACAAAATTCAACCACAGTCTTGAAATTTCCAGACGGTGGCAGCCGAATTATTGATTAAACCACCGTTTGGATGAGCTCTTGCTAAATATAGAAGACTGTTACTAGGGAACTTCAGCCATTTTAGTGCAGTAATTAAGGGGTAGTGGGTTTGATACTGATATTGACTATGAAAATGGAAGCCTGTCCCAATTTTTTCTCTCATTAATTTGATAATTATCAAAACTTTTGCATATTAAGCTGGCTACTGTGGAATGAAAAGGCGAAACTATTGTATTCACTATTCTAATTGATTTTTGTTGAGCAGGATAGAATTAAATGCTTGTAATGTAGAGTGTAATAATAAATAAATAAAAGTTTATTTCCCAAAAAAATACATAATTAGATAATAGAAAGAGGTATTATATAAAAAGGGTTATTACAGTTTGAAAGTCATCACATTACAAACAAGGTTTAAATTGTAGATTTACGATTCAAACATATAGGCTATATTATAAGCATGGCTCCTGCTGTGAAGAAAGACGAAACCTCATCGTATTCTTTTACAATATTGATTAATACTTCATATTCCTCTTATTTCTATTTAATCATAATCAATGAGTTAGATAAATATACTTACAATCCATCCTACCAGAAACATGTTGAAATTTAGGTATCAGAATTCATTAGACTATTTAGAAGCCTATTACACTTCACATGGAGCATTCAGCTTCCTTTTGCTTTACTGAGAAATGGAGCATCAGACCACATAAATAGCACAAAAGAGAAACTCACGTGTTTTCTAATGTGGTGGGCTTGTTGCAAAAAGCAGCCTACTTTAGTGAGGAAAAAACTTTGGAAAAAGAGTAAAACCACAGGGTCAGACACCGCATTCTTTAGAGGCTTTCACATTACTGGCTGGAAATTCTTCTTGTGAAACTGCTGAGCAGAGAAAGCATCACCCAATAATTAACACAGCTTGTGCCTTCCAACTTTCCATGAGGGAAAAGCGTTGCTCACCAGGGTATGAGGAGAAGGAGGAGGAGGAGGAGAAGAAGAAGAGGAGAAAAAGAAGAAGAAGAAGAAGAAGAAGAAGAAGAAGAAGAAGAAGAAGAAGAAGAAGAAGAAGAAGAAGAAGAAGAAGAAGAAGAAGAAGAAGAAGAAGAAGAAGAAGAAGAAGAAGAAGAAGAAGAAGAAGAAGAAGAAGAAGAACTTTATTACTTATAGTTATCATAATACTAGTTTAGCCTTATTAAACATCCAATACTTTTCAACTTTTGGTGTCTTATTGAAAACTACAATGTGTTAACTACAGTGTGGAACATTAGTGTGTATGAAGTGTATACGGTATTATTTAGATTATGTGGATTGAAAAAATTTCCGGCGAAAGCATAACATAGTAATTCGAATGCCTTTTGTTGTTCCTACTTGATTGAATCACGGAATAAACATTTCTTCAAATTAATAAAACTTCAAATAGTCAGTTTTGTATCCTGATTATGCAAAATCTTGGATCCTAATTATGATTCTAGTTTTGAATTCTAACCATGCACAATCTCTGTTTGAACCAAGTTTAAATTTATCAAGAATGGATAATCCAGTTCAATATTTTGTGTTTTATTTTAAATAAGTTGAAAGCTTGAATTCTTTCCTTCCCAGAAGATTTTATACATACACCAGCTAAACTATCAATTTTTCAAGGCTGTCTTGCCTCCATGAAATCCCATAGACCGAGGTCTGTGTCCTAGATAGAATAGTACTAAAGCAAAATCAGGTCAGCTATCTCGAAATGAAAAACTCGATGACTTTCTTATCGGCAAATGATGTAGGTGCTGAAGAAAAATAGAACAAGCCGCGTATCGAGGGCTGAGCCAAACCATTCAATCAATCAGAACTAGGGCAAATGGGTATAATACGGCTTGATAAACTACTCAACAAACAGGGGTTTAATGATTTCGAAAATTTATTCCATTCCAATGATTGTCATGTCGATGGAAAAGTCGAAGCTAAAATATGTATTTATTCATAGCTAACATGAACTTCATCTACTTTATAGAATCAGTATAGAAGTTATAAAGTGAATACATAATGAATATGATGTATAGTTCCAGGTAATACATGAAATATGAATACACAATATAATATTTTATTGAAAATATCTCAACAAATGAAAAAAATATACTCGAACTTCTCCCATACCCCAGTTATATTGATTTATTTAATAAATACACATTTCTATAAGTGATGAAACCTCAACTATGAGTGATAAGTGTGAAATTCTCTCTCACATAAAAGTGTTGTGATGAAATTGAGGCGTTACAAAATAATTTTAATTGCTCAGCAATGAGTTCTTTTATTAATTCAAATCTAGAGAAGTTCATTTAAGTTAATCACAAATCGGTGTTATTCAACTTGAAAATATATATATACTAGAATATAAATATACTTGTCACTTGAAACAAATTAACTCATTCATATCAGCAATGAGCCTGTTAGTTGATTTATTTATTTAATTCTCAAGAAAGAAGTTGATTACGTTTATTGAATGTGGCTCAATGAGCCTTACCACCAAAAATGGAGTACTTTTCTTAAAAATAAATAAGAAGATTATTTGACTTCGATTTTTTTTTATAACTCATGATTTAGTGGGTTGGAAATCCATGACTAGCACATAATGAAACTATTCACCAAAACTCAAATACTTTTCCAAATAAACAAGAAGATTCAATCCCAATTCCATTCCATAATAACAAATGAATTCGGCAACCGATTGTGGTCATTTTACTTATGAATCGCGTGACTTCATTACTACGATGACCGGTCATTTCAGAGGCAGGCACTGGCGGCTCGTGCCCACGAAACAAGTGAAGTGCTTTACAGTAAAAGATAAGGACACTTCACTTGTTTCGAGGGCACGGGCCGCCAGTGGAGGCAGGCTCTACCATAACAAGTTTGGGACACTTTTATTGATCAAAACAAAGCATTAGAAACCATAATCGAATTGCTATTCAGTAAATTGGTAACAACCGAGAGTATTGAGGGTATTACATCAAATACGTATTCATTTATTCGATTACAATAATACAATAAGGAATTGAAGAAGAAGCTTTCGCCCAAAAAATTCTTCTATTCTAATTTGGATTCGAATTTTCAAATCTAGGTAATGTCTGTTACCAATATTCACTCTCACAATTTTTACTCTTCACAAAACACCACTATGAAAAAAATATAAATTTAGAAACCAGAAAGATATGACAATATTGATCTCAGTTACAATTCGTCACAAACTTGTTATTTGACATGGTAACAGATATGGTGATTGTAATAATATTGTACGAGGATAAAGCTCTGAAAACTAAGAAAAATGCAGTTTTGAAAGAAGAATGGAAGAAACATAAGGTGGAATAAGGAAGTAAGCACATAAATGAAGAAGTGATAGATGAATAAATAAGAAACGTGGTGGGTAGGATGGTTAAACATGCAGTTTTTGGAAGGAAAATAGGAGAGAAAAATAAGGAAGAAGAAAATAAATGAGGAAGAAATAGTAAATAAATAAAAAACGTGGAGGGATAGGACTACAGAGGAAGAACAAGAAAAGAGAATGGAAGAGTTGATGGTGTTGAAGAAACAGGAAAAAACTGATACAATGCAAGAAAGAATGATTGCAAAAAAGAAGAAGAGGAAGATGAAGAGTAGGAAGAGAAAGAAAGAAGAGAGAAGAAACGAGGTTTGCAACTGTTATGAATAATGAAAATGAGGATAAAAATTAGAAAATAAATACAGGAGGTTCAAGACGAAGACAAGTTTTTTGTGGTGAAGAAGGAAGATGGGAAAGCCAAGGAAGAAAGAGGACGAAAAAGAAGGAGAAGAGAAAGAGGAAGAGGAATGACCAAGGGAGATTGAAAAGAAGTGAGGAATAAAGAGGAATAAGTTGAAAATTCTTGGTGAAACTAAGAACTAATTAGGGGAAGTTGCATGATAATGATAATTAAGAAAAGATCATCAGTACCAAGAATATATATTTTCTTCACAAAAAAACTAGTCAAGTATGTTCAGTGAATACGAATGATTGCAAATTCCTTAGAAAGAAAAACATCTATAATGAGATAACTTAACAGAGAAACGGTAGAGATGGAGCTCGACTTCTCAAATGAAAGTAAAAATTCAAATTTATCAATTTCTAAGTTTTCATATCTCCTATTTTTCATCATTAGCTCATGACTATCTTTATATTCTTCTCTCAATAGTTTCACGCTAGATCTATATCTTCCTCTCCCGAGTGTTAAATCCACTCGAATTATTCACTCTTCATATTCAAGATATCTTTAAAATATTATATTCAGTTATATTCGGTGTTTTTCGAAATAGATTTGGTACGGAATAGTGGTACATGAAGTGTATTATCATGAAAAATGAAGCAATTCATTTACAAGATTGCACTTGGATAGAAAAAATTGTTTCTAATATTGTTAAGTATCAAATAGAGCAACACAGTTAATGGAACAAAAATTATTTCAATTCAATGGAAAGTAAGCACAGTTCAACATCATATTGAAAAATTGAAGATCGTGCAATATTCTCTAAAAATACTTACCTCAAAAATAACTACTGAGCTTTCAATAATAATCGAATGGGAATGGAGCAATACAAACGCATATCTACAAGGCTTTTAGTGTTCCACAAATAAGCATCAATTACGAAAGAGATTCTTCAACACACGTGGAACTTATCGATCGTGGCTATCCTATCGAATCTTACTTTCAAGTTTTAATACTTTAAGAAGAAATTAAATTGAATTAATAGAGAAGTATATGTTCACTTCCCATTAATTGAATCTTGGACGTTCTCCCAAGTTAAGCAGTAATATATGAATTGAGGCGGAAATGTATTCGAATTCTTCTATTCTATAAAGAATTGATAGAAATATTGTTTACAACCATTTCAAAGAAATCTGAAAACTATTTCAGATTCCAAACATGTCATTTAAAATCATTTTAAATTGTTATGAATTATTTATAACATGGTCTGAAGACACTCTTCTTCTCAATATTCCATCTCCTTGATTCGTCTTTTAATATACTTTCTCCGCACAGTTCTCATCCCATCATTGTACATTTTTCAGTTAATTGGCTACACTGTTCCAATAAAGTACTATGAAGTTCAGATGTCAAAGTGATCATTTAGAATTCAGAGCATGTAATATCGTCAACACAGTCTACACATATTCTCGATGTATTCATTTTCATATGGTCTTCTCGTTCTTCTTCCCCATAAGGCTCCTCGCTTTTTCTTCGCTCCTCACAGCATTTTTATCATTATTAGACCAGGTGCATTCATTAAAATCTAGGCAATATCCCTCAAATAAGGATTCATCAGTTGGGTACAGGTACAGAAACATTCAATTGCCTCCAGCCATTGCAATGGCGACTCGTGCCCACGAAACAGGTGAAGTGCTGTACAGTAATAGATACGGGCACTTCACCTGTTTCGTAAGCACGAGCCGCCAGTGCTGCCAAGGCTTCATCTCTCTTTACCTTCAGCCTTCAGATCTCGGCAGATCTCTGATAAGCAGTAATGATAATTCACTGGCGGCTCATGGGCACGAGCCGCCAGTGAATGATATATCATATGCGTATCAGAGATCTGCCGAGATCTGAAGGCTGAAGGTAAAGAGAGCTGAAGCCTTGACAGCATTGGCGGCTCGTGCCCACGAAACAGGTGAAGTGCTGTATAGTAAAAGATACGAGCACTTCACCTATTTCGTGGTGAAAACTCGAAAATAGATACAAGACGGAAGCTCGTTGATACGAGACATTTGCAATGCTCATGGATCGCCGCCATATTGGAGATACACAGATTCTATTACTCAATTATTAAACATTTTGAGAGCATTTGAACTTGGTTTAAATATTTTAAAGTTGAGATAATAGAAAAGAATAATTGAAAACTATTACTCAAAGAACCAGTAGCTATTTCTCCTCGATTCTCGACATTATCAAATGAGATAACGTCACTTTGCAAATATTTTTGTCAATGAGCTTCCTTCCTAAACGATTACGTATCAATTTTGCATTTTTGTATCATACTGCGTATCAGAGAGCCGCGATGTGAAAAGATCTTCGAACCAGGTATAGGCCTGGTGTATGTTGGGACGCACGTGTGCACACGCACGCATTTCAGCCAATCACAGCTCTTGTTGAGGACAAGACAAGAGCTGTGATTGGCTGGCTTGCGTGCGTGTGCACACGTGCGTCCCAGCATACGCCAGGCCATAGTCTGTCCAAGCAAAGAAGAGCCTCTGGCAAGATGGGAATATTACTCCAGCTCAGTCAATATTGGTTGGAAAAACATGAATTTGGTCTCAAATTGTAGATAAGAGTTTTTCCTGAAATTTGAGACCAAATTTATAATTTTTGAACCGATATTGACCGAGCTAGACTCATTCTCCCATCTGACCAGAATGCCTTCGTTGCTTGGATAGACTAATCGATTAATAATCTAACCGATTGATTATTAATCTCCATTAGATAAGAGATTTCTATAAAAATGTTCTACTGAGCCACTTTTGCTGATTCTTACTGAAACATTAACTATTGTTATTCATTACTGTAATCAGGTTTTAATTTGATCTCAAATTGTAGGAAGCAATTTGAACTTCTATAAAGACCACATTTATAATTCTTAAACAAATATTGACAAGCTGGAGACATTTTTCAATCTTGCCAGAGGGTCTTCTTAGCTTGGACAAACTATGCATTAAATTTATTAAAATCACTGCAATATCCCTCAAATAAGGATCTCATCTTTTACACTGATGTGTTAGTGAGTACTGGGACAATTACTATTATGCATATTGTATTATTATGCTCTATGATCCATTTTCCCAACAATAGCACATGCATGTTACAATTTTCCATGTAGTTTCAGCCCTCCGAGGATCTTTTGTGTGACGGGAGGGTCCAAATTTATACTTGGTAAATCGATTTTGTCATTGAAAAGCTGGCTGGTCATCCGACAAATTGATAAAAAACGGGTCATGGCAGACGCTTGGAAGAGGGGATGTTCCTTCCCCCTAATAGTCGACACCAATTGGGAGGGAGAAAGGTTGAAGGATATTTGGGTCAAGTAAAGGGAAAGTCTCGCCGTTGACCATAAAAATAGACGGTGGAAGAGCAAGAATGGAAGGATGGAAACGAAGAAGAAGAAGAAGAAGAAGAAGAAGAAGAAGAAGAAGAAGAAGAAGAAGAAGAAGAAGAAGAAGAAGAAGAAGAAGAAGAAGAAGAAGAAGAAGAAGAAGAAGAAGAAGAAGAAGAAGAAAAAGAAGAAAGAATGGGGAATAAAGTAGTGAAAAGTGAATTAATATAATGAAAAAAATATATCAGAATAAGGAGAAAGAATGAGAAAAAAGATGAATGATAACCATCATTCTACGACGGCGGAAGGGTGAGAATGAAACTATAAAAGTAAGAATAAAACGAGAGAAGAAAACATAATAAAAATGGAGATAAGAAGAGTAAGAATAACCTCTGAAGATTTTTTTAGTAGAGTTAAAAGTATAACGTAAGGAGGGAAATAGAGGATGAAAGCAAAAGAAAAACAAGGTGAAAAAGACAAGAAGAATGAGGAAAAGGGATATGAGAAGAAGGAGGAAGAATGGGAAATGAAATAGAAGAATGAAAGTGATAGTGGAAGTAGTGGTAACGGAAGTAGAAATGTCAAGAGAAAGAGGGAAGAACAAAACAAATGAATGGGAATAGAAAACAAACACAAGAAAGAAAAAGATAGGAAGCAAAAATGTAACGGAAAAATAAAAGGGAAGGAAAGTTGATGAAGTATAAAAAGTTGGTAAGAGAGGAGAGACTAATATCAAGGAACGATTTGAGAACAGAGAGCTGGAAAGATATTCAAAGAAGCATAAATGATGCAATATTGAACATGAGAATATAATTAATAAGGTAGCAGAAGAGTGAATATTGATAGAAAGGAAATAAAAGTGGAATGTAAATGAGAAACACAAAAAATAAACATGAAAAGAAGACAGAAAATATTATTACGTTATAAAAAATGAGGAAATGATGTAAGATAAATAAGTTTGGAAATTGTTATGACTGAATAATGGGTTGAAGAGCCTCAGAAAGGAACCCATTACAAGATAGGCGTTGCTCCTCAGGCATTTTCATACACTAACAGCAAACAGATGGTGGTTTTAGTGTGAGTGGAGGCTTTCCTTGAGTAAAATATTATTACTCTAGAAGCGTCCGTCAAATTCTAAACAAAATGGAATAGCCGACGAAGAATATGAAAAAAATGAGAAGATGAGGAAAAAGAACAAGAGCATCCCAGAAAAATTAGAATTGGAACAAGAAGATGTAGAGGAAGAATAGACGAGTAGAAGATGGAGGAGGAAAACTGAGAAGAAAAAGAGAAACTAAGAAGAAGGAAGATAAATTGGGAAATAGAAATAAGATAATAAAAAAGGAGAAGAAGAAGAAGAGAAGATCGTCTTGTGCTGATTATTTTTCTTTAAAGATGGATAAGAGGGAGGAATGAAATTGGAATACAGAGGAATGAAAAGGAATGAAATGCAAAGAAAGAAAATAATATCAGGATGAAAGGAGTGGAAGAATTTTAGAGGTGTTAGAGAATTGATGGAGAGTTAGTTTAGTTTAGTTATTAAGAAGGGATGGAGAAAGATCACGAGGAGGCAGAGAAGAACGGAAAGGAGGAGGAGAAGGAACAGAAGGGGGAGGAAGTGGGGGAGAAAGAGGATTTCTACATTTTTCAATCCCTAAAAATGAATGTCGGAGTTTATATGATGCAGAAGGAAATTTCATTTTCAAAAGCCTTTGCCGCTGACAAAATACTGGAAGATTGTCAAAGGAAGGAGGAGGTGGAAAGTGGACAGTTTGGAGGGGAGTGAGAGGAAATAAGGAAAAAATAATGGAGGAGACAGAAGAGAGAAGAAGAGGAAAAATAGTATATTGAAAAAAATGGGAAGACAAAAGGGGAATATAGAAGTGAAAATAAGAAGAGAGAAAAGAGAAACCCTGAATAAGAAAGATGGACTTGGAAGAAGAAAAATAAAAAGGAAAATTTGTGAGAGGATAAAAGAAAAAGGAAACTTTGTGAAAGGAAAAAAGAAAAAGGAAACTTTGTGAGAGGCAAAAAAAATAAAAGGAGAAGAGAAACTAAGGAGAAGAAATGTGAAGAAAAGAAGATAAACTGAGAAGAAAAAAGGAAAAGGATGCGAGGGTGAAAAAAGAAGAGGAAGATCGTCTTGTGCTGATTATTTTTCATTAACCCACTAAGCTACACGAGAGTTTTCTGAGCACCAAGGATTTTTTGTCATTACGCCTCACCCTGTATAAAAGTGACCCCGATTAATGTATCTCATTCATCCACTGTGAAAGATTTGCTCCTAATTTGTTTCGAATGTTTAGTCTGATCTGACGCTGGATGGGGATGGCGGCCTAATGACAAACTAGAGTCTGTCCAAGCAAGGAAGACATTCTGGTAAGATGGTAAAATGACTCCATCACGGTCAATATTTGTTGAAAAAATATGAATTCGGCCTCAAATTGTAGATCAAAATGTATCCTACAATTTGAGACCAAATTTATAATTTTTGAACCGATATTGACCGAGCTAGACTCATTCTCCCATCTTACCAGAATGTCTTTGTTGCTTTAATAGACTATATCTAACCGATTATTAACCTCCATTAGATAACAACTTTTATGAAATTTTTCTTCTCAGACACTGTTGCTGATTCTAACTAAAAGAATTTCTCATTCACGTCATTGAAATTAGGTTCTCAATAGATCAAAAGTCATCCACAACTAGAAAAAGATCCATTCATTCGTGATATTTTTATCAAAAAGAACAAGAAAGTTATAACTTATTATAAGCTAGAGTTCCCACTACAATAGACTGAATCAATGTACAGCTTCAAATCACAGAATATACGGTGACTTGATAAAGACAGACTTCAAGCCACCGAATACTTACACCAACGCCATCTATCGGGAAAGAGCGAGCAGGTTTATGCTCGACTCCCATTGGTCAGCTGCGTGTTGAAAGTGGGAGTTCCACACGATCAAGTCTCGACCAACCACAGAGCACCAAGTTAGCAACACAGTTCGTCCATTTTATATTACTCGTATTTTCAAAAGTATCCATTTTCGAGCTATTACAACTTAATATTTATCGTTTTAGCATAGACATCATTTCTAACTCGTGATATTACATTCCTATTAGGCCTATATTGAATTCCTATATCCTATCACTGGCGGCTCGTGCCCACGAAACAGGTGAAGTGCTGTACAGTGAAAAGGTACGAGAACTTCACCTGTTTCGTGGGCTCGAGACGCCAGTGTAATCCTATAATATTCTATTCGAATTGAACTGAATGCTAACGGTCCACACTTAGGAAAAATATTGAATTTCATCACTTCATCAACTTAAAATTTATAAATTACTTTTATAATACTACTTACTTGAACTACCTTCATATTATTTCTTACCCATGATGGTGATATAAGAATATTCTCCCGAAACCGCCTCAAGAATGCCCTTAGTAGTCGGGCATTTGCCTATCAGCAGATCATCATGCCCATAAAGAACAATGTTATCAATGTCTTGAAGCAATATCACCGTTATTTATGGACAAAAATTCATGTTTTATAAGTCTTTGGAAAGATAATTCAATACTCCAGGCGCCCTACATTTCACTTTTTTGATAATAAGATCATTTAAATACTCAGAATAGGATAAATTAAACTGAAATAAAAATACTTCTATATTCAAAATAGTATCATAATTGGAGAAGTGAAAAATAGAGTTGGTTAAGAATTGCATCCTCTTTCGTTTTTCCAATGACAAATAGAACATGAATTTTCCATAAATAACGGTGCATTGATAACATTCACATTGTTCTTATGACACATGATTATGCTGTTCGGCAAATGGCGGACTACTATTGCTCACTCTCAAGATTATCATACAATATTATGTTATGATGAATTACAAACGTTTCTAAAGATGAAGACTAGAACAATAGAAAACATTCTGCATGTAGGGTACATATTCACTATCAAATTAAATGCTTTTATTGGAACAAACAGTTCGTGAATAACTGACACCGGGAATGCCTGGCTCACTAATTTGGAGCCGTGTTGTCCTATAACGTGATTTGGGACGGACGGACTCCGCTGTACCAGAATTGGCTACATGTGAATTATTAACGCAACACGGTTCCACTGTCTGAACTGAAGTGGATGAGTGAGAGAGCTTGAGAGCACTAGCGGCTACCCACGAAACAGGTGAAGTGCTCTACAGTAAAAGATACGGGCACTTCACCTGTTTTGTGGGCACGAGCCGCCAGTGCTTGAGAGAGGAAGAGAGAATAATGGAGGATAATGGGAAAGAGAGAAATAGAAAATTGAAGAGAGATAAATGAAGAGAGCAGGAGTGAAGAACTAACACTATAACTCTACAACTGTATCTATATCTATAAAAGCGAAATGACTGACTGACTGACTGACTGACTGACTGACTGACTGATTCATCACCAGAACTAAAAATCCACTGAACCGAATGCGTTCAAATTTGGCAGGCATGTTCAGTTGGACGTTTAGACGCGCGCTAAGAACGGATTTTAGAAACTTTCTAAGGATACGCAAAATATTTAAGTTTTTCTATAGTTTTTCAGCGTTTTCTCAATTTTTTCGAGAACCAATCGGTAGAAAATGTTGATATTTGGTAGGCAGGTTCAGATAAGATCTAGAAATGTTGTGTTAAAATATTTTTGAATTCCGTTCAAGATTACGACACTTATCAGTATTTTTCAAATTGTAGATGTATTGCGGGTTGCATATCTTCCGCCTTCATACAACCAATTCTTACTGTAAATTCCTCTAGAATTCTCCAAGGGTACAAAAACTATTAATTTTCAAAGTGAAGTAATATTTATTTTCTATTGATGCAACGTGATGTCCTATTGAAGAATTCGTCTATTATAACTGAGGCCAAAGAGTATGGTCATTGAGTCTGTCTCTTATACGTGATGTAACCTACTAACAGCTGATTCAAAGCATCCATTGTCTCTTTTGATTTCAAGAACAAAGATTTTCGTGCTTCAAATTTATAGTAATAACTCAATATTTTTGGCTATGGTGTAGTGATTTTGTGCTTCAGTTTTGGTGGTCAACAGTGTTTTGAAATAAAAAAATTATGTTTTCAAATGAACTTTTTAAAAGAACTATAACTCGTATCTCAGTTTGTGGAAAATGAGGTTATCTGGCGAAGTGGAACAACCCTTGGGTCTCCCCACTATTAAAAGCCATACACTAAATAAATAATAATTTCAACAACATTATATAGATGACAACTCTAATCCTCATCAGCTATTATAGTACACAAGGAGCAGAAAATATAACCTAACTTTTGGGCGTCAGCTATACTATAAATTTTCGAATGTTTGATTGTCACTCAAGAATCACTCTCTCCAAGTTAAAATAAGTGCCATTTTCAATAAACCATCAAATAATAATAATATTCGTGTAACCTGGCTGGCTCAGGTCTGGTGTCAGAGTTTTCAGGTCGCTCCTGATCAATTTCAGGGCCTAAATTATTATTAATTTTTATCAATTATTCACAAATGACGTACTGGGTTTAGAGGGTATTCTTTGTATAAAATTAAATCCATACGTGGTACTTTTGTCAACATGCATGAACGAACAGAAAATGAAATTTACCCCTTCATCATAGAAGTATTCCTGAAATCCATTCGGCGTTTTAAAAATAATTTTCATCGTTACTTCCTCTTTGAAAAAAACTCTCATCTTCCCTATTGATTTATCACGTCTTCTTCCTCATTATTCTCTTCTCTTCAATAATCTTCTTCATCAACTTAATTCTTTCTCCCTCATTTCACCTTCTCTTTCTTCCCTATTTTCCCCCTCTTCCTGTCACTTCTCCCTCTCTATCTCCCCTTCTATCGAAAATTTATCATCGATTCAAGTATTTTTCGCTACTACTATTTCCTTGAAAATTCATTTTTCGCAATTTCCTTCTTGCTCCCTTACTTCACCCTGTTTACACCCCCTGTTCACTTTTCTACTTTCATCTATCTTCCACTTTTCCACTTTTTACTTTCTACTTTCATCTATGTTCACTTTTCTACTTTCATCTTTTCCCTCCCTCCTTTTCCTATTCCTTCCCCTCTTCATCTTACCCAAACTACTCTTTTCTTGAATATCAATTATTCGAAATTTCATTTTTCTTTCCTTATTCATTCTGTTTCTCTTTCATTCCTATCTACCTTCCACAACATTTTTCACCGTTCTTTCATCAATTTTTTCTCTCTTTTTCTCCCATTTTATTCCCTCTTCCTCCTGTCCCCTACTCTTTACTTCAATATTATTTTTCTCAATTTCCTAATTCTTCTCTTCTTTCATACTATGTTTCTCTCCCACTTTTACCTATCTTCTACTCCCTACTTCATCATCTTTTCATACCCTTTTTCCTCTCTTCCATCATCATTTCACTTCCTCTTTCTCCCCTTCTATTGAAAATTCATCAACAGGCCTCCCTCACATCTCACCCCCTGTCAATATCTGAGGGGAATCATACATCCATCAATTATTCATGAGCTGCCCTTTTTCACAAGCATCGCAGTGCGAATAGGGAGGATCCTCTCAAGTCGATCACAGTAATGATTTGACAAGCGTAACACTATTTACAACGGCTCGTATGTCTGTCCAAGTGAAGAAGACATTCCGGCAAGATGGGAAAATTACTCCAGCTTGTCAATATTAGTTCAAAATTATCAATTTGGTCTCAAATTGTAGGAAACACCCTCATCTACAATTTGAAAGGAAGTTTTTAATTTTCGAAATTGACCGAGCTGGAGTGATTTTTCCATCTTGCCAGAATGTCTTCTTTGCTTGGACAGACTATATCAACATTTTTGCGAAGAAGAGGGCTTGGAAAGACTTGGATTATGGAAGGGGAAGAGAAAAAGGAGCTTTGAGAGGAATAGAACAAGATGAAGGGAGAAAAAGAACAAGATGGAGGGAGAAAAAGAACAAGATGAAGGGAGGAAAAGAACAAGATGAAGAGAGAACAAGAACAAGATGGAAGAAGAGAGAATAATAGGATAGAGGGTGAGAAAAACGTAGATAGAGCAAGAGAAATAAACAAGATAGAGCAAGAGAGAAAAACAAGATTGAGCGAGAGAAATAGAACAAGATAGAGGGAGTGGGGATAAAAGAAGATGATGGAGGGAGGAAACAGAAAAGAAGAAGATAGAGGGTGAGAAAATAACAAGATAAAGACTAGTGGGGATGTGAAATTTGATAGAGATTGGAGATTGTTGAAAAAAGATTATTCTTCTTCTCTTTTCAAGTGAGTGTCTTCAAGAGAAAGTGAGAGAAAAATTGGGGTAAATTGAGGAAATGAAGAAAGTCAAAGATGACGAACAATCAGTTTGTGAAGATTAGTTTACTTTCTCGTTTTAAATGAGTGAAAGAAGGAGTAAACTAGGAGAGAAAGAATTGGAGAGATAGGGAGAGAGTGGAGAAACATAAACTGAGATGAATCGGGGAGATAGGAGAATTAGAACACAAAGAAAAGCCTATCCAGCATTAAAAAACATCAGTTTGACTTACGTTGCAATGGGTAAAATATGAGTAGAGACTCATAGTCATCTACCCATAGTCTACTAGAGAGGGTGGGACAGTTCACGAATTATTTGAGAGATTCAATCTTAGATCATGGAGATCATATACAATTAAAAAGAGAAAGATTAAATTAAACTTTAAACTTAGGGTTATTTGAAAGAATTTATGAATAATACGAAAAATCAAACACAAAGATCTCATGTATGAAGTTTTAATATCTACTATGGTAGTTCACTTGGTTTCTACTTCCATATGATTGAAGTTTTGACGTCTAGTGAGATCGGACTCTTAAATAATTTCAACTTTACTCTTTCTCGAAAAATCAAATACCCTTTTAAAAACCTCTAGAAGTATTATTTTACAGACATGTTTTGGGACTCAGCCCATTATCAATGTGAATAATTTTTTTTACATTATCACATTTTACATAATTTTACATTTATTCACAATGTGAATGAAACTCAGCCCATTATCAATTATTTTATTCACATTGATAATGAATGAATGAAATAAAATAATTTTATTTCATCCACATTGATAATGGTCTGAACCCGAAACATGTCTGTAAAATAATATTTCTGAAGTTTTTAAAAGGGTATTTGATTTTTCATTTTATTTATCGAGGAAGAGTAAATTTAAATTTATCCACATTCAGTTCATAGTAGATAGTAAAAGTTTTGACATAAGATCTTCCATTGATTTGTTCAATAAGGTATTCTGGAATGTTAGGCTATTAATCAATTCATTTGCAAGGTGAATTCCCTTAAACTAAAACTTAGTCAAGACTCACATTCAAAACTACAGCAAAAATTAGTCGTCCTAGTATAGTCTGTCCAAGCTGAGAAGACATTCTGGCACGATGGGAAAATGACTACAGCTCGGACAATATAGGTTCAAAAATCATAAATTTGGTTTCATATTGTAGATCAGAACTTCTACTACAATTTTAGACAAAATTAATAATTTTTGAACCAATATTGACCAAGCTGTAATCATTTTCCCATCTTGCCAGAATGTCTTCTCTGTTTTGACAGACTATACCACTCGTATTATCTTTCTAGAATCGTTACCGACCCCAAGGTCCGTTTCAAGGCGATTTAGACGTCTCTTATAAACCATGAAGTGTGAAATGGCCAAATGTAGTTATGGGGGGGAAAGTGGGGGTGAAGTGGCCTCTAACTGCCAGTCAACATGAATCCTGCTGAATTCCTAACTAATACTCACTCCCCCTCTCGCCACCCCCACACAATCGATTGTGCGCTATATTTGGATGAAGTTACCATCCCCAACTGAACTTTGCTGGGTTTAAGGTTAGTATAGTCTGTCCAAGCAAAGAAGAGCCTCTGGCAAGATAGGAAAATGACTCCAGCTTCATCAAAATTGGTTCAAAAATTATGAATTCAATCTTAAATTGTAGATCAGAATTTTTCCTGAAATTTGAAACCAGAGTTATAATTTTTGAACCAATATCGACAAAGCTGGAATCATTTTCCCATCTTGCCAGAATGTCTTCTTTGCTTGGACAAACTATTAGAAACACTAGGGGTCGTTCTGTACTGGAATGGGCTGCAGTTCATGAAGAAACCATATTATTCCAACTCACGATATAAATTCTGTCATTCTGTCGTTGAAACAATTTATTTCGAGCAGATATATTACATGTAAATGTATATATGTACATGGTAAATAGGTCACAGCCGTCGGATTGGTTCGAAAATAGAATGAACCCTTTCGAATATCGAACCCGGGTCTCATAAGCTGAATTGCATAAATTCATTTAGTTTATTGAATCATTTTTGATAAGCAGTCTGGTCCGGCACGCAAGCTGGCTCTGGAATGTTTGGAAGGGTTCAGTTAGTTGGATTGTACAGGAATGGAAGAATTTCCAATAATAATTTTATAGCTCTGAACAATATTGTTTTTCAAGATATTCATTTTTGTATAGGAGAGCATAAAACTATCTAGAACGTTCTACGACTACATAGTTTTAGGATAGTTATTAGCTCTAGTATGATGGTGGAATATACAAGTTGTTCTAGTTATTGGTTTTACAAATCGGAATTTTGCATGAAATTCTCAAACGTTTGAGTCACTTCTGACTCTATTGGAAGAAGACTATTTGTAATTTTAAATTATTCAATTACAATAATTTCTCTCCAATCGAGTATTATAATTTCAATCATGAAAAGAATCAACAATATTCATCATTATGATTGTTGAGTAAGGAATTTTGAACAAAATGAGGGCGAAGGATATAAGAACCCATAAATTTCCCTGGAAACCATGATCAAAGAGTATGAGTAAACATAATAGAGAAGAATAGAAAAGACAAAAGATCATACGTATTATTCACGCTAATTATGCTATATTCTCATTTATGGATAAGAAAGATTCAAATTTCCAATCTGTTCTCAATATTATCTTCCATGCTACTTTATGAATAGGTAAGGCTGGTATTTCACGATAATTCATGATCATATCTGATCATATGAAAAGAGATGGAAATACGAAATCTTATTTTCATATCCTTCCATATGATCAGATATGATCATAGAACGATTATCGTGTAATACCGGTTTAATTCGAGTTTTCACTCTATATTCTTCAACTTATTACCAACATAACTGAGATTTATATATTTTTCTAAAACGTTTCCTTATAAAACAAAATCCACCAACAACAGACACCTTACCAATCAATATCTCTCCTTCCAAGATCCAACACTCAACAATGCAACGAGCCAACTACGAAGGTCACTGGGTGGAGTCAAGGCCATTGACAGCGTCAGGGGTGGGAACCCAACTCCCCAACTTGTGACCTAGGGGGAAACACCCCCAGACAAGCGCCCCCATGAAATCGGGCAGCTTTCCAATTTTTCCGCCAGACCCCAAAAAGCAGCAACCTTTGAACAACGGCCGAAAAAGTATTTCAGGGCCAACACTAACCCAACCCAACCCCCTCAAAGTATTTTAGGGGCAACATTGACTACCCCTCCACCCCCTCTTCTAACCCCCCTCTAACTCACCCCCCCCCCCTCATTATTCGAGTAGGCCCGCTTCAGTGAAGTGCCCTCTTGTCCTTCGTAGGAACCAACAGACTAATGGGCTGAACGGCGCTCAAATTGTGTTAATAGATGTAATAGATTTCTTTTTCGATCGTTTACGGTTTCTCACCCTCTTTTATCCCATTCTCTTGTTGGCTCTTTATGCCCTTATTTTGTGGGTTTTATTGTTTTCTTCATTGACCCTGTGAGTTTCCATTCCTTCTTCTTTTGTACTCTATTTACTGTTTCATTGTTCTATTCATTGCCTCTCTAAGTTTCCATTTACTGTTCTTGTTAAGTCTATTATCCCTTAAATTTGTAGATTTCATCATTTATGCCAGACTGTAGGTTTCAATATAATCATAATCATTCAATCAATCAAGAGCCCAAGAGCCCATGTGGGCATCACCCTCAAAAAAAAAAAACAATAGATACAAAGGTGTGTACAACAGGCTTAGTACCAAATTTTTTCCCGCATTCAATTCATAGTTACAGTTAAGGTCAACTGTTCAAATTATACGGAATCCATTGGATGAAATTTTAGTCTCCAAGATATCAAATTATTTATTTGATTACAATTATACAATGAAAGGAACTAAAATACAGGCATTCACTCAAAACATATTCTATTCCAATTTAGATTCAAATGATGTAACATATTTATTTATTTATTTATCCATTCACAGAAAATAATAAACTTATTGGCTAAAAACACATACTAACGTCCAAATGTCTCTACCAAATTTTGATAAATAATAAGTTCGAAACTAGGTTATCTTTTTTCGCAGCACTTTTACAAGAATTTATAGTCGAGGAGAAACACCGTATTATACAAATTTTGAATTTAGAGCACTACCCAAATTAATTGATTCATTAAATTTTTCACACAATTTATTATAAAATATTTAATAAACATGAAAATTTTAAGCCATGATTAAAACGCTACCTCTATTACTCGTTCCAATAATAAGGAATACATTACTTTTAATAATGGATGTATCTTATCAGAGTAACTTCAAATGCCTCTCTGGATGGCGGATTTGTGATACGCAGTAGTGATACAGAATTTCAAAATTGATACGCAATCGTACAGGAAGGAAACTCATGGACACCGTGCATAGTTGCAAAGTGTGGTTACAGGTATATCATTCGATAATACCGAGAATCGGGGGAAAACTATTATAAGCCCTCTGAAACCTACTCGAAACTTAGTTTAATAATTATTTTTAATCAATCCAACTCGAAAATAATCTATACTAAGTTATTAACAGAATTGAATAAGATAGGAATACTCGTAATTTTCAATGTGACATTATAAAAACATCCGCAAGTCAACGAACCTCACTCAACAAATCCATAGACACAGATTCATGCATATAAAATCAAACTGATGCAAAATGATACGGAACAAGAAAATCCCCAGTGAAATGAATGCAGAGAAATAAATTGTTTTAACGTATGAACGAGCACGGAATGATCCAGCTCCCTTTACGGTCCGTGAGGAAAGGTGGGGTCATGTTGGTTTGTTCCTGACATTGCGTAACAAAATCCGGATATTGCAGGAACGAATTCAGAAGAGGAAAAGAGGAGATGAGGTGAGGGAGGTGGAGGGTTAGGAGGAGAAGAAGGAGAAGGATAATAAGGAGGAAGTGGATAGGGAGTAGAAGAATAGGAAAGGAAGTTGTTGAGAGAAAAGACATACAAAAGCAATACAAGTGATAAATTATAGGAATAGTTGTAGTTTTTTGAAAAGAAGCATTGTAATGACAGAAACTGGGACAACGATTAAGAGACTATGGAGAATCATTGTTATAAACAAAAAAGGTGAAATAAGGGAAAATAAAATGGTAGTTTCGAAAACCAATAGAATTTTTATTATTATCAAGAAGAATTATAATGATAAATGTCACCTCATCGCTTCTGATAGTATCTTAAAGCACCTTATATAGTATTTGTTTCTAATATAGGGACGGTATAATCAAGATTATTACAGTCTCTATAGTTTTTAATGGTATGTGTTTCTACACAACTTGTTTCGACCTCTCAAGAGACATTTTCAAGTGTAATTAATTTGTTGATGTTCCATTTTCATTTCAATACATTATGTGTAGCCCTCAAAATAGATTTCAAATAAATACTCCTATTTTTATCATCTTTTCAAAGCATTATAGTTTGTACAAAATTGGAATATTGTACTCCTATACATTTTATCCGCAGAATATACATTCAAGATCAACAACCATGCAAGTAATCTTGATACAGCAATTGCTAATTT